>CAXAMN010007591.1:0-80337 GCA_963970005.1 Durusdinium trenchii
AACCAAATGGGGGACAATGACCGTGACATCCCCCGCGTGAAAAGAAAGCCCGAGCTTTGTGAAAGTTTCTTGTGAACTCATGAATGAGACACCAAACGAGCATTGACGATAACGTAGTTTTTCTGCTTCGAAAAACGTAAATTTTGGCACTAACAAAATTGAACAAAATGGGCAAATTTGACATGTCATCAATGTTGCAATCAGCTGTGAAGCCTTGGTAAGGTCTTTGCTTTAATTTCATTTGCGGCCCACCCTCAGCCGCGCTGTGTTGCTGCCGCAAGCCGAACCGCAAAGCCCCAGGCCGGTCTTCCACAGACCTGGTCTTCACAGACCCGTTCGTTAGCCTACCTGAAAAAATTTTGGAGGTGTGCAGCCCCTAGCAATAGAGCACATTCTCGAGTGCACCCGCTCGGATTTTGTGAGCCTGCGCAGTCCAACTGCGTTGCAACAAGCTTGTTTGGGATGCAGGCAGTCAGCCACATTTTTCTCATTTTTTTGTGTTTTCTTGGCCGACCCACCAAGCTAAGTATGTGAATGTGAGATTTTGGTTTTGAAGTATACATTTGTGCATATATGCACGTGTGTGCCTTGACATGTGTTGCCAAATGTGAATGTACATGTGTTGCCGCAGCTAGGGCCCCAGGGCCGTGAAACACACGGCAATGGAAGATCCCGCAGCTGCTTCAGAGCAGCCGAACCCTTTGGATGCAGGTCCCAGACAAGAGGCGCAGAATGGCAACGCTTGAATGGACATGAAATTTGTATGGTTTCGAGACAGACATATGGTCTCTTTGTATATGGTCATTCCTTGCTTACACTGTTTTTGTTTTTTCTTAAAGTGCGGGTTTCGCTGGAGGGAGTTCTGCAGTGTTGTAGTGTGGTAGTGTGCAATTTGAGTCTGGCCTCTGAAGTGTTGCAACAAACATGCACAGCGTAGTGAAAACACATCCGGACAGCGTGGGGAACAAATTTGTTTTAGTGTTCTCGCCAAAAGATTGAACGGTATGAAACATTCGTCGTTTCAGGCCAGCCCTTTGATGGCAACGAGAGACAGTGGGAATGATGCTGGCATGGTTTTGCCCTTAGTAGGACTTGGGTTGCATTGGTAAGGATTCTTCAAGTGGGCTGACGGTTTTGGCGAACGAAGGAATGCATTGACATATTTTGCAGGACCTGGCCCCAGCGCTCCTCCAGCTCCCCCCCGCAGCAAGCTCGATGATAAGAACTGTTTGTGTTATAGTCATGCCCTCGGCTATTGGGGTGATGGGCGTCAATTATTGATGTTGCACGATTGCTGACTTGCCAAAACTGGATGAGTTGACTTCGACAGGGAGTTGCCCTGCTTCGGATGAACTGCTAGGTTGTTTGCATTGTGGTCGCTTTTGGTGCTGGCACGCTTTTGAGCCCCATGCTTTCACAGGCCACTTTGGGCAACAATTGATAGTCTCCATGCTGTGAGAACTGCGCAACAGGATCACGATGGCGGTGGAGAAGGTCTTTCTCTCAGACTGGCTACTGTACGCACAGTACAGTATAGTTCAACTCTTGCGTTGAATCCATTTTGTCACTGTTGGCTGTTGGCTCAGATTCCTCTCCTTTTCAATGGATTTGGTTCTGGGCCAAGCATCGAGACACTTAGCGCGGACCAACCAACACTGCACACTAAGCAACAGACTGTGCGACCAGCATGGGCGCTTGGCAAAAGAGTTTTGAGGGCACATGCACTTTTGGACACGAAAAACAACCACAGAATAGACTAATTCCAAGGCCTTTTGGGCCACAGGCTCGACCACATAATGACCAATGACCTGTGCTGTTAATTGGCCATTTGAGAACAATGGTGACAGGGACTTACCAACACCACGACCAGCTCAACCAGAACAAGCTCCACTGGAACCACTTCCACGGCAACAAAAACGGTCTTGTCCTTGGTGCTGCTGTTATACATTCCTCAGCCAACATTGGACGTCTTTTTAGTCATTTGACATTAACATGCAGCAAACTGGCCCTTTCCAACACGGTGCTTTCAGGCAGCGCTTTGCTGTAAGTTCGGCATCTAGCGGCCGTCAGGTCACTACCACAAGGACTGCTACCACGACAAGTACCTCTATCACAAGCACCTCGAGGACAAGCACATCTGTGACAGAAACAAGTCACACTTCTACATCAATGACATTTACAACTACTGGCCTTTTCCCATTGGCGCCGTTTTCCTGTTTAAGATTCTCGATTGCAGTTTTAGAGACATCATTAAAGCGATCGGGTGCAATCATCTCTGGCGGCCTTGGCCCTCGAGGTGACATGAACCTTGGTCCAGTGAAGCATCCTGACAAGAAAGGAATTGCCCTGGACGACACGACCTTTTCGCAGTGCCCCTCACTGACAACAGTGCAGTGGCCAAATGCCAAAGAAACTTGGAGAAGTGATCGGACATTTCCACAAACTCAGTTCACTTATTGAACCTGTGGCTTCTAACGCATTCCAGCCTCTGAGGAAAACATCACATCTCTGCGTCTTTTCAAAGCATGGGACGCAACGTGGTCAGAGCGATATGACCGCTAAGCTCTCAGATTTTGGAAACAGAGATAAAAACAGAATTAGGGAGCTAAGCAATACCTTCATTTTCTTTCTTCTCCTTGTCGTTTTTGCTGTATGGGAATCTTGGACGTCACTACCCGAAGAATGCTTTCTGTTTTTTTTGGGACAAAATCTTTAGACAAGATCTTTCAAAAACCTTATCTCTTTTGCATTTCTAAGGTGCGCAGTCCTGGATGGCACTGAAGCACTACATTGTGAGTGCCCTGGCCGAAGCTAAGACCATGTAGTGTTAGGCTGCAAATTGAAAGTCGACAGAGCAAACTGATCGATGGGAACAGACCGGTTCTGCCGCTACAGCATCGGCTGAATACAAATGAGCCACACATTTTCTCAATTGGGGCACCTTCAGGGAGTTATTGATCACGCGCTCGTTTCGGGTTGTAAGTTTCAGTTCAAGGGAAACCATCAAGAACCAGATTCCCAAAAAGTATGCTAGAACAATCGAGTTCTGGCTCTTGCCTCCGTCGAGTAAAGGGTTCTTCGAGGTGTCCTCATGCAGGCAGCTACACTTACTAGGCCCAGGGAGCACACTCGCTATTGTGCCCTGCATCGCAGGTGTAGCACACAGCAGGTGTTTGAATGTCTGAAGCAGAGTTACGCTGGAGGTGCTGCAGGTGCTCCAGGTGCAAACAGGTTTTGTGTCGAAGTGGGCCTCGCATGTGCAGGCCTAGTCACCTGGAAGATGTTTTCGCATCCACAACCTCATGGGCTTTTTGAGATGTCCCCAAGAGAATTCACCTTTTGGACGTCTGAATAAGGTGCCTGCACCTTTGTATTCATTAAGTCAGACAGACGGCAAATATTGCAAGTTTTGGGCTTTCGATCGCAGGCAGGAGCACATGGCGTTCGAGTTCCCCGTCTGGTACAGGCCGTTACCGCCTCCCACGTTCAAGGATCAAGAGGTTGGCCCTTCCTGCTGCAAAGCTGGGAGACACGGAGCCCTGAGTTCTCATGTTGGAGCCTGAATTTGAGTTCTAACTCTCTGATGAATTGCCTCGAGCAGCCACTTGTGGAAGGGGCGGCTGAGTCGTGCGCCCTTTCATGGACTTTCATGGAGTCTCATGCAGACTGGGAAGCAATTTCCTACTCACCGTTCTCACCTGTATTCTTGGAGTTCTCAAGGAGACGTGTCTCATGACTCTTTCACATCCGTTGCAAAGACAAGTTGCATGCGCAAGCTTCGTTATGAGATGCACAGTGCACCGGGAATCAGGATGTGCATGCTCAAAGGTTCTTTATAAGTCACTCACATGACTGTTCCTGCATGGTGCTCAACTAAGCTAGTTCAATTTCGATCAAAGTCTTGCCACACAGACGATCCAATGTTTTCGAAGACAAATCTGTGGGCACTGGTGCTTGATTTGTGCTGTCAACTCGACTACAGTATATATATATATATATTTATACATATATATATATATATACGCTTTCAAAGCAAGAAACTCGGTCGGCTTTCCGTTAACTGGACATTGTTTGGATCAAACATGAATTCAAGGCACTACATGAACATCGCTACTAGGAGCAAGGACGCTACTAGGAGCAAAAGCATCACTACTAGGAGGATGCTACTAGGGGCTCCTGGTCGTACTACTAGGAACAAGGACACTACAATCAAGGCACTACATGAACGATCAGCTGAGTCTGGACGTGGTCAAAACTGGATGTGGAACCCAACCGCCCGTGATTCCAGATTGTCGGAACATTCTTCGAAGCTTCTCCCACCGGGGTAGCTTAGAAGCTTCGTTCTTCTTAGACGACTTCGCAAAATAAGCTCTAGAAGACTATGCTAGAGGAGGCTCCTCCGAAGTGCAGACTTTCATAGACCTTTCCGACCTTTCCATTTTCTGTATTTTTAAACAAAAGCACATCTTGACTGTCCCGCTTGACGGGATTTGTGGTTCTGTCAAACATTGAGTGTTGTCTAGTGGTAGTGTGGGCTTTGTCAGGGATTGTGCTGGGTTTTGTGGTTGATTTATCTTCGAATTCTGATTGGCTCCTAAAGGCGGAGACAGTCAAACTCATTCAAGATGAAGGTCCAAGAGTCAAGTCCAAGACGGTAGTTATTCTGGAGTAGCAAACGATGCGCACGTGCTTCTGTCACTCTTCAAGTGGAACTTTGCGAAGTGCAAGAATATTTTGCTGCTTTCATTCCTTTGACTTGGAACACTGAAGTAGAGTCCGTTCAACTAGGATATTGTTGGTTTTCAAGAATGATGGGGTGAAAACCTTTCGTACCCTTGTGGCCTTCAAGAAGGCCGCGAAGAAGGTCTATCTATTCATTCTCGGTTCCACTTGTTGTGCAGCCAACGAGTTTGATATTCACAAGTTCATATGTTGATCAAGCCCAGAAGTATGAGCACCCAATCCAACTGTCATAACAGCTCATGAGAAAAGCACACAGACAATATATATATATATATATGTATATCTATACATAGAATTTGCGTATGCTCAAGGTTTGGGCTCGAGGATCAGGATCCGTCGGCAGAAGGAGATGCGGAAAATCTACCTGGTGTGCAATGGATGCAGGCAAAGCTGGATCTGGGAGGAAAGACTCCTACACCAGCCATCCATGGCCTGCAATCTATGTGGGAAGCAATGGAAGAAGCAGCCCCTCCCAGATCTCCGCAGAAAGCGAGTCGAATGGGCGCCATGGAACTTCACCCAAAAAGGAGAACAATGGCCAAAAAGGAGCTTCAAGGAGGCTCTGGTCACACCACCACCAGGACTATATGGCGGCAAACCACCCAAGAAGAACAAAGCTATGGGCATTGAGAAGAAGCTTCAGGAGCATCGGGCAACCATCCCTGAGACCCTGCGTGCCCAAGTGGAGGCCATGGGAGTCAAGGCGGCAGAGCCGACACCACCGCCGGATCTCCCAACTTTGATCAAAGATCACTTGCAAAGCCTCCCTACGGAGCTCAGGCACGCTGTGGAGCGCTCAACCAGAAGCTGAAGTAAGCAGTTGGCACCTTGAAGCAGCTGCGAGAGAAGAAGGCCTCCATCCAGGTGAAGGCTGACACCATCAAGCCAGTACACCCAGCTCTTGCAAGATCTCAAGGACATCCAGACCAAGATCGAATCAGCTCAAAAGGAGCTTCAGGAGACAACAGTCCTCTACAACCAGCAGCTTGAAAAGGACAAGCAGCAGGAAGAGGATAGTTCCATGCCAGACGAGATCTCAGGGGAAAACCTGCTGACTGTCATGGCTAGCATTGGAGTGAGCGCAACGTCGGAGCAGGTCAAACAGTTTGCAGACAAGCTTAGTGAGAATGTCATGAAACGAAGAAAGTGCGGGTAACTACCCAGCACGACAGCAGGGGCTAAAGCGCTATGGGGACCTTGCAAACACAACCCATGCTGACCACCTAGGGGAATCAGGCAAGGGGAGCGGGGGCGCACTCCTCTGGTCTGACGCATGTGGGATGATGGCAAATCAAGATTTGCCAACACGTGAGGGAGTGGTTTTTGTGGGGGCACAGGAGACCTCAACCTACATACAGCAGATCCTGTTTTTGAAGGGCAAGAACACCAGCAGCAGACGGTGAACGAAGAGCGACAGGCTCAATCGAGCTTGGACTATGTGGTCCAAAATCTACAGTGCAGGTTGGGCAGCTATCGAAACCGTTGCTTTGCCAATGGGCCATTTCGATTATGGTCTTGGTCGGGCAGCTTCATGCACGGCCCGGCACTTTGGAACAGAACAGCAGCAGCTGTCATGGCGGCAATCACGGACAATGAGGTGGTCAACATCACCAAGTTGGAAACGATGACGCCCATTTGGCAGAAGTTCAATGAAGAAGTACAAGATGATGATTCACACTTCCGGCAAGAACTGGTCGTCATGGCGGGGTCTGACAAGGTGATAAAGCAGTACCGCCACGTTGACTACAGGCAGGAAGTTCACCTCAGAGACGCTTTCCCGACACACCTCATCTACAATGAGACGGGAGGGGAGGAATTTGAAACCCTGATTTTTGAATGGGCGAACACTGCGGAAGGCCAAGTTCTTGCTGGACGAGGACTCTGGGTGGCACAGATTGGAAGGTACACTCACCGCAATGGAGAGTGGATGAAACATCGCCGACCTCTACAAGTCCCATCCATTTTCCAGTCCACTTTGCCTTGACGGCACAACCACCAAAACTGAGCAGTACTCCTTGATAGGGCTGCTGTGCCACTCCGGTGAAGGACACCAAAGTGGTCACTTCTATGCAATCTTCATCTACAGAGGATTGTATTGGCTGGTTGATGATGGAGCCTTCCCAAGGCCTTTGCCGGTGTTGCAGGATAACATCCAGAAACAGATTGTGCAAGTATGGGCAATCCCTTCATCTCAACTCATGCCAACTCAGCTGCCATGTGATCATATCCATGGGGCAATCCGTCAGACAATGGTTAGGGGGGCAGAACGCGCGCCCCGATCTTCATGGTTGAAACACACCTCAGCGGAGAGGACCACTTGAAGATGACCCAGTGGTTCAGCAGGTTCAAAAGGGGCACCTCGGGCGGCTTCATGATCCTCTACCCGGCTCACATGCACATGCGCTATCTCCAACATCAGGTCCTTGAAGGATGCGGATGGTATGCAGTGATGTGGGAGTTCAACAACCAGAACATTATCATGATCGCCTGCTATTCAAGTGTGGAGAAGGAGTTCAAGGCAAGACAAATGCCTCCCTATAGGCGGGACTCATCACCTGTGTGACAGGAGTGAACAACCCTTGCATCATCATCGGAGACTTCAACATCACGCCTGGTGAGTTCATGGCTACCAGCGTGAACACGGTGATGCAAGTACAGGTGCTGGCAACAGGAGAAGAAACATGCCACTCTGGCAACGAGCTGGATTGGGCGCTGACCACCAACAACCTCAGCCCCGAGGAGAGAATGGGCCCAGTTTGAAGATAGTGAGACCACAACCAAATGACTGGATCTTGAAGACAACCCACTCGGCCAGAAGGCGGGAATGCTCTATGGCAAGATCGGAAGTACGTCCTCCAGAACCTTGAGAGCCCTGGTTATGGCAGAGGAACTCGGCTACGATGCCAACAAAAGCCACTTTGTGATCCCAGCAAAGCATGGCTATGGAAGAAGGGGGGGCCTGGCCTAATGGAACCAGATGGAGGTCAGGCTCCAGCAACAACTACATAGAGCACCGCATCTTCGAGGTGAAATGGGACACCTAGGACAAGCTAGGTTGGCGCCTGGCACAACATTGGCATGAAGAAGCGGACATCACGTTGGGTAGCGTCCAAATGCTTTTCCAGATGCTGTGGGGACAACGTGACCAAGAACATGTGCAAGTGTTGGTACAACGTGCAAAACGACAACGTGAACTTCATCACAGCGCCAGTTTTGAAGCTGAAACTGAGCTTTACCGAGAGTGGCTTGGAAAAGCTTCCCTCCAGGGCCACACGGGGCCTGTTCAGGCTTTCCTAGAACCTTTTCAAAGCCTCCCAAGAAAAGAGCGCATGGAGGCTAGAGTTCAGCAGTGGACTGCAATTTGGGGCAAGGAAAGCTCACATCAGGTCAAGTCTTTGCCGGCCATGATTGTCAAGGCCAAGGCCAAGGAACACGCAAGACAGATGCAACCAATCAATGAGAAGCAGGTTTGGAAGACCATCAAGCAGCTCTCCAACAAGGCCCCGGGGCTTGACGGCATTGGGTTTGACTTTCTCAAGGCTCTGCCCTATGCAGCCACCAAGGACATTGTAAGAGCAGGCCACAGTTCCCAATCAATGGTTGGTTGCACTGGTGGCACTACTGCCGAAATCGAAGGAGATCGAGAGACCCATAGCGCTTGTGGCGACGACGTACAGGCTGTGGTGCAGACTCCGGAACAACTACACCAAAAATCAGATAGAAGAAGAATTCCCTTGGGAGAGGGCTATTCCGGGCACAGAATGCCTGCAGGTTGCTTTGAAGAGGGCCTTTGTCACGGAACACAACCAGGCCATGCAGAAGACTGTAATCTCAGTGCTGTTGGACATGTCCAATTTCTATGACCGCACCAACTTGCAGAAGTTGGCTGAGCGTTGGCTGATGTCAAAATATCCAGCAACCCACGCGGCCTCTGCCATGAAAATCTATTGTGGTACAAGAATCCTGGAAGCGGAAGGAGAGGCATCTCGACAGAAGGAGACCCTCAAGCTCCTTTGGCGGCCAAGATCTACCCGCAAAAGGCCCTCAAAGGGACCCTACCAATGCTGTCCGGATAGCCATCCAAGCATACCACTACATCAAAGAATTTCTGGAGGAGGACAACTTGCAGCTTTCTAACAAGAAGACTGGCTTCATTGCCTCGAGTGTCGAGGCCAAGAGGATGCTCCAAGGCCAACTACCACAAGGTGGACCAGTTGTTCATGATGTGATGAGGGACCTTGGAGTTGACTGCGCGGCAGGGCGCCTGAGAAGGATCATGACCATGAGAGGCAGGCGCAAGAAGGCTGGCAACAAGACCAGGAAGATGAACACCCTGAAGATACCGCAAAGGGCAGTGAGATTGAAATTGTCCAAGGGCAGCGTCCAAGTAGGCGTAAGTTGGGGACACCAGGCAATGGGCCTGGCACCTCAAAAAAAAGGTTACGCCTCAAATCTGCAATGGCTCGCCAAATGGGATTGCAACGAACAGGGAACGTTGGGAACATGGACATTGTCTACGACATGCAACCCCGGCACAAAGACCCGGACTATTTGTGAGTCAGGTGAAGGTTTACAGGCAGTTTTTTTCAAGATTGGCCGGAACACCTCCATCGTGACCTGGCCAAAGCTTGCTAAGACCGCCTTCAACGAGCAAAGCGCCAATGGTGGCCCGTGGTCCTATAGCAGCACTCATCTGTTATATTCACGACCACGGGTGGGACACCACGCACTATGACCGGTGGACCCTTCCTGGCCACAACGGGGAGGATGAATTCCAGCTGAACATGCATTTCTCTGGTACTTCATCAAGGAAGAGCTCTACAGGGCCCAAGCCAGAGAGAGAATCACCACCATGCTTCATGAGATCCAGCGCCGCTGGATTGGGCACCATGGAGGAGATTTGCCAAGGAGGGCAACACCAGAGTTCAGACGGCTTTACGAACATGGCATCAAGGAGCACTTTTTACCAAGACATCGGAGGGCACAGAAGCTGGCCATTTGCACTGCCCGCGTTGCAACTAACCGGCCACAGCCATGCGTCTGACTTGGCTATGCAAAGAGACCAATGCACGTGGTCCGCTACTGGCAGCCGAAGATCAGAAGGAGTTCGATCAGGGCATCAACCTGGAATTCGGGCCGGCCTGTTCATCGCCTTTCCACAGGCGGTGCAGCAGTGCAGGCATGGGGATCCTGGACAACCCTTGATGAGCTCACCATACGAACCCGTGATGCAGTGACCATTGGCATTGCCGCCACAAGTGCAGATGCAAGTGTGCGCCACTGTGTACCATCTTTGCTCGGGAGATGGGCCATTGCCGCAGTCCTCCCGGGGAAACAGACGCAAGAGAGGGCGTGGTACTACGGGCTTCGCATGGTGGCTCACTACGTGGACCTGAACACCCCGGTGAGGATCCATGTGCTCTCGGTGAAGGCATGGGAAGCATGGGTTCAAGGCAAACACCAAGACCTCTTCTCTGACCTCAGCCAGCTTGTCACTTGGGACCAGCGGCAACGAGTGAGAGCTCTGAGTGCGACAAAGCAACAGGTGAAAAGCATGCCTACGACCGGGCTGTCCCTCAAAAGCAGATACCAAGACGCCAACAATTCAGCCATGGAAGTGGCCATTTCAGATTCCTGATTGACAGCCCAGGTCATTTCATCCATGGTCAAAAGGCCACTGGCAAAGAGCCCAGGCAAAAAAACCAGAGAAGAGAAAAAGGCACTGTTTCTTGAAATCAGTGTCACCGGCAAAGAAGGTGGGCGCCAATGGGCACCGAAGGGCAATGGCCTACAATGCCAACTCTGCCAACGCCGGATTCATCAGCGCATGACCATGCAGCAGTTGCGGACAGCCAAGGAGGAGGCTTGTGAACTTGCAGCAGGACTTCCTTTGCGTGGAGGAGACCATCACATGGAGACGAAACAGGCTACATACAGGCTGGTAGAACACCAAGAAGGAGGACACCAGCTCAGAATCCAAAACATCTACTTGGTCTGCGAGCAATGTGGCATGCGCACCTTGCGGAACTCAGCCAGGGAGAAGATTCAACAACTCCATCAAAGCGCCTGCTGGAATGGCAAGTGGGAGCTGCCCAGACAACGGGCAGGTCATCCGACCCACGAGATGTGGCGGCGAGCCAACTGCGTCCAACGCAAGCAATGCCATGCTTGTGCAATATAGCCGACGGTGGCACTTGGAAAGCAAGTAAGCACTTGCAGAAGTTGTGCATCAAGAGCAACGAGAACACCCAGCTCCCGCTCTGCTTCAAGGCCAAAAAGGCCGAGGCTGAAGACAGCTGACGAAAAAGGTCCGAGAGGAGAAAAAAATAGAATTTGCATAGGAATACTTGCAAAAGCCTAATGGAATCCACAGTGCATGTTGTCATGCCAAGGTGAATCTTTGTATGTCTTTCAAGATCCTATTCACGAAGCCACTTTTTTGGATGTGTGGTTCGATTGAGGTCGTGGTGCCAAAGTGCTCTACGGAACGCAAATATCTTGCAACGAGACAGCTGATGATACGGACTGGCTTTTTGTGAAAGAGCTGATGATTTATATCGGCAGAGAGCATGTTATGGGAGTTGCTGTTGGGAATGAAGTTGAGTTGCTCCACACACAGCTCCTTGACTCACACAGGCTTTTGTGCATCTAGACTGTCTTGTTTTAAACCCAGCGGGAGGTAGGCCGCTAGAAGAAGGGTAGCTAGTAGCTTCAGTAAGCTTCTAGGTGAGAACGCAGGATAGTGCTTGCACTAATGATTTGGTTCCTAGTTTTTTTTGGAAGCTTCATTTGGTTCTTGAGCAAGCTTAGCATGCAAACCTAAGGCAGACATGCAGCAAGAAATGTGCAGAGGACATGTTTCAGGGAGGGTGTCCTGAAACAAATGAGACTGACACTTGCTGACTATGTTTTGTGAGAGATGACTCATACACGGCTGCGTCGCCCACATTCCAGAGCTGACACTTTCTTGACTTTCAGGTATTTCTACACAAAGGTGATGCATCGAGCAAACGACCTGCAGGTGCCACTCTCAGTATTCAACTTATGATCTGAGAGTGCACCACACGGATGCGGTTGTGTTCATTTGAAATCATATTCGATGAAGAGCAGCAAGCGAGGTTATGAATGGCTTTGAGGATGTTACATTGACAACGGTGATGGGCGGTTTCGTTTTAGGCGAGTTGAAGTCTCAGCAAAGCACGAGAAAGTACACTCAAGTATCCCTTTCAGGAGGGTCGCCTTTCGTGAACACAAAGATTCTCGGCAAATTACAGTATTTGGGAACTCGAAGCTCCTTGCAAATTGTCCTGCGCCTGTGAATCAAAAGCAATACAGCTTCGGCAATGACTTCAGGGAAGCTGGAGTGCTTGATTTCTTCAAGAAGATCTATGCTAACTTTGGCCGGAGGTGGGCTTGGTCTTGGAATACGACGCTTGATCTGCGCTTATGGCTTCGAAGTCGCAGCCCGCAGAATTTGTTCTCTTCAGCAGCGAGGCTGCTAACACGCGTGCTTAAGCTTCACTGATTGAGTTGCTAAACCAATGGGATCCAGAGCAATGCTACCACTACAGTAGTTATCTTGGGATACATGTAGCTCGCGATTCTTACGCAACAAAAACTGAAGCAAAGCACATGGCAACTGTTGAACGTACCGGAAAGAACAGGCGTCCCAATGCACCAGCCATTTTGCATATTGTGTCATGCGCAACGGAATATATATATAATATACACATTTGCACCAAACCAACCTTCCAGCCTGACCAGAACAGGAAAGCATTACGGGCACCTGTCGGCATGCCTGGAAGAAAACATGCACAAAGGAACTGTGTGTGAGGTATCCAGGTCAAGTCCCAATTCCACTTATCCTATCGTGACATATGTCGTCGCAGCATGCAGCCATTTTATCACATTTGTGTATAAATGCTACTCTTTAAAGTTTAGCTACAGCCTCATTGCTGTCTTCAATCCCGTGGACATAACTTGCACGTCGTTTCAGAGCATTTGCAGTTGCACCTTGTCCCCAGCATTGACTTCCACTGGACCACAGCAATGCTTCACACCTAGAGGTTCTTTTTCATTCAACTTGGCCAATGTCAACGACTCCTGGCTTCAACGCTTGCTGTATCGAAACCCACACTCACAGTGAGCAGCTCAAAAAAGAAAAGGAGTTTAAGTCATTTGCCATTTGCAAACGCGGAAGTCCCCTGACATCTCAGAATGTACCAACCAGGTGGAAGAATGTGCCAAGCGAGTTTCTGCCACCGTTGTGGAGTCCATGTGGATCTTCCACCGTTGTGGGTCAGAATTCGGAGTGCCGACTCTTGCGATCACTGTTTTGTTGTATTGTAGGCATGCTAAACATACACATAGCTCAGTATGCTATACGGTAGTATTATGCATGCATTTGCGTATGTATGTAATGCCATGTAGCATATTCCTGTGCTGTGCTATGCGCGTGATGCTCCATCTATGTATGTGTTGTAGATTTGTCTCAGCTCATAGTTGCCAAAGAATGCATTTATACTGCCAAGGGAACTGCAACGAGTACAGCGCCTGTATATTGTACATGCTTTGACTTGTCAAAGGAAGTTTAGAGAAACTTCCGTGTTACGAACATTTACATCACTCATCATACACCACTCATCATACACCACTCATCATCCAGTTAAGAGCTCTGGCTCCAGTTAGCTCTAGTTTCAAGAGCTCTAGATCAGGAGAAGGTATTGCTCTACCACCAGCTGGCATTACCGATGTGCCCCAAGTAGAAGAAGGGAAGTGAGACGACTTACCCGACCCACTTCACAAATGGTACTCGAGAAAGAGAAAGCTGTGAAGAATGTTGCCAGCGTATTCCAGAACCTGAGGCCAGTTCTTCATGCAAGAATGGGCGAGACTGTCGGAAAGTCACAAGCAGCCTCTCAGAAGGTCAAGACAAGCTCCCAGGAAGAGAAGGTAAAACGGTCTGTTGGGGATGGGTGGGAGGAACGTGTACCAAAGGCAACGATTGCAAGTTCTTTCATGACCGAAGGTGCCAAATAAAACCAAAGCTTCCACGAGCCCAAGGTGAAGCCCAAGCCCAATCTTGGAACACCTGCCCTTGAAAATTGTGCATCAGTTGAGGATTCCGATGATGAAGATACCTGCACCATCGTGCACCAACATCAACTTGAAGAAGATCACTGGGATGGTCTCCCTGTGGGAAGAGCAGAAAGGAGCGCTCTCACCAGAAGGAGAGATTGATGATGATGTTGGGAAGATCATCGTTATTGATGCTGTGTTTCTGCAAAGAAGTCATGTGACAAAGAAACCTTTGAGACCAGATGTCAAGAGACACGCCGACAAGCGGCTCAACAACAAAGTCGCCAAGGAGCAGAGCAGATTTGATACCCAGATCGCGGAAGCGAGGCCAACTCTCATGAAGCCTTACACAGATATCACGCCAATTGTCAACCTTCTTCTTCTGTTTCTCAAGCTTTCTCTCAATGAAGGTCTGGCGTTCAGCTACCATGGTGTCTACCTGACAAGACTTGGTAGTGGGAAACAATAACTTCTGGTAATCTTTGCGACGTCGTATCACTTCACATCGATTGTGGTCCTCCCAATAGTCAACCACTGTGCAACACAAACCCAGCTTCACTTCCACAACCTGCGTTCGCAGAAATATGTCCATACTCATAGGGGGTGAAGTGTGATGGCGCGCGTACATCTGACAAGTACCATGCACTCTCGGAAGTCCAACGAGTACTGGCTGCTACCTTCAACTCGAGATGCCTGATGCCTAATGGCAAAGATGCCCGAAAGGCATGTTGAGGTGTCAACCTCGCTTCAAAAATCTTCAAATCCCACATTCCTCATCTGTGGTGAGCTCATCAGCGAAGGAGCTTCACCTTGCTTGACAACGTCGAGCTTTGTGTTGTGGTTCGACCAGCCGCAATCATGCATGTTAACCACAAGCTTTTGAGCGCAAGTTGCCTTTTGTGAGTTCGCAAAGTAGAACTTTGTCTTTAGGGGATTGGTGTTGTACCACAAGCCGGTCTCTGGATGTCTACCGACAAAACTGGAAAATTCAGCGAGCGCTCTTCTTGATGTCATTGCTTTTGTGCAACCAAAGTCCAAGATTGCAAGTGTTGGCGGGAATCGGTTCTCAGTTAAACATGCAATACCTCTCTTCTCTTCACCTTCTTCGCTGACAACCGAAAAGTCCTCATGGGTGCGTGAGGCTTCTCCTCTGACAATGAGTTCCTCTGACTCAAGTCAGTGGATTCCACAATACTTGTGAGGACCTTGAAGGAAGGGGTTGTCGCTGCTGGTTTGGTCAGTTTGAGTTGGATTTTCCATTCCTTTGTTTCCCCTTTCATTTCTTTCCTTTGTTCCTTCCTTTTTTTTAAACGCTTCTGTTGGAATACCATGCTTTTTCAAATTGTCCATGCTGCTCATCAGCAAAGTAATTTTCTATGAAAACGAGTTTCTGGGGGTGCATTCACTTGCGGACTCCGCTCCAACATCCCTTGCCCCGTGAGAGCGAGTACTGTTTGACGGGTATGCGTAGGGGCGCGAAGTGGGACTAAGAGCAGGATTGCGGATTGATTCACAATGTGCTCAGGAAAGCAGTTCATTCTAAATCAGGACTCCTAATGACCATTGGCAGGTAAGATTGTTTGACAACCTTGTCAGGCTGCCAGCTTTTTGCACTTTTTCCAAAGTCAACATGGTGTAAAGCGGTGTTGCTGGTGGGCACAGCTGCGCGATACACTTTGTATTTCAGATGCTAATCTCATAGGTTATACAGTTATACAAGGGGATGCACGCGGTCTGTCGGAAAGCGCGAGATGAGGTACCCATATTTCGATCCCCATATCGTCATGGACGAGGCTTGGGGCTTTCCAACTCATGTTTGATGAGTACATGTTTGATGAGCATACATTGATTGACATATCTTTGTCCAAAACTGCAATTTGACTTTCAACACTGTGAATGTTGGCAGCTTGCCAGGGGCCTTGGCACACATGCAGCAAAGCAATGATGGCAGCAATCAATTTTGCGCCTAGAAATTCGGCCTTAATCAAGATTGCAGGAAATGATGCAACCCACATTATAGGTTTTGATTCTGGTTTCTGGCTACACCTTCACGGCGCTTTTGTGTCCGAGGCAGCATGTTGCCTGGACAGTTGCGGGAACTCAGGAGAAATGAACGAATGAGCGGGAAAGAACTCAAAGGGAGTACAAACGTCCTTTTTGTTGTCACCCAAATGTGTCAAGTTGATATTGACACGAGTGAAAAAACAGTGCGAAAAATTGCTAGCCACCCGCCCTCTCTCCTGCCTTTTTTCCAATTCATATCTATCTATATAATGTTTGGTTGTTTCTTTAGTCTTTCATGAACAAACGTTTGCCTCCCTTCGCGCGTTTTCTTTCTTTTGACTCTTTCCCTTCCTGATCTTCCTGCTTGTTCCTGCTTGTTTTGATTTCTTCAAGTTATACATCTCCCAGTTTGAATGCCTTCGCTTCTTGAAATTTGTGTGAAATTTCCCTGTTGTTGGTATCTTGTGTACAGCCGAGTTCTGTCCATGGTGCATTCCGCCACCATTTGGTTTTTTTTAAGCCCTTGAGCTTACCCGCGCTTACGCCTGCGTGAAAACGCCGTTGGACGTCGCGGTCAGGACCAATTTCACATTGGTAGCGGAGCAGGTTCGGGTTCGCCCCACTGCATCCATCAACCCGTAAATCCGCCGATCCAGGATTCGTTCGTGCGTTCGTGCCGAGAACTTGCAACCAAGTGTTCTTGAAATTGCCCGGTGAGGCCTGACAGACAGGAATGTCGGTCGCAGGGCTTCGCTTTAATCCCGACAAGAATTCAGCAGGCGGTGGTCATTTGGAGACCAAATCTGGTTCGTACATCTACTATGGTGATGCCGCGTCGTTTCATGACTGGGAATTCCGCACCCGCCTTCGCATTCGTTTGTGGAAAGAAGGCAGCAAACACATGAGCCATTCCAGAAAGAGTACACCAGCGACAACACCAAAGAAGGGTGACACGCCCAATGGAGGTACTGAGGAGGACGCTGAGCTCCCAGGTTTCCCTCCTGTTGAACCAGAAGATGATGAATAAGAAGAAGAAGAAGTAGTAGTATTGCCAATGAGGAGGCGAAGGAGTTGTTCCGTGGTGGCCAGAAGCACGGAGGCCCTTTGTCTCGCCTCTGTCCCGCCAGGAGATCCTTGTGACAAAAGCGTAGAACTTCGAAGGGTATTGCAAGGTTCTCGTTGACCACTACTCAGGAGTTCACCTCAGAGAAGGTGGCAAGACATGGCAAGGCCGCTCTTCACCTATGACTGGGCATCAGCTCCAAGAGGGTCAATCGCCGATGCTTTTGTCGCTTCATGCACAGTCCCACTTAGGCCTTGTGAAGGATTTGGCAAAGGGCGCCATTCATATTGAAGGTCACCAACTTCCCATCTTTCGTTGCAGCAAAACAGGTCTTTTGATGATTTCGTTGACCGGGGGACTGATCGATGCCACCCGGAACTTCCAGAGTGTGCCGAAGTGTCATCGAAAGGTTCGCTGTTGCTACATGGCTCGAAATGTTGCATCCATTTCCCCAGACCAAGGGTCGGGTAACGATCCAGAAGCCGCCATGAACGAGTATTAGCATTCATTGGCCAGAGATACAAAGAGCGCAAGGATGCGCAGACTGCAATCGATCTGACACAGACAAACGTTTTGATCGTGAGCAAGGGAGCCCGGTATGAACAGCCTTTGTACCGGTGCAGTAGGCCGTAGGCCACTGCTGAGGGTGGACCTCAAGAAGTTGAATGATCCTGCAAGAGACAGACCGCCCACATTGGAACACATCCTCGAATTCTTGGAGCACTCCTTGGACTTGAAGAGATGAGAGGTCATCTTCAGAACGCGCGTGATTCCAAGGATGGTGGTTGCGTTGTTGAGTTTGGCTGCAGCGGTGGTCGCCATAGATCAGTTGGAGGAGCTTCATGCCTTTCTGCAATAGCAGTTGAGCTTGGATACAGCGTGACGCTTGTCCATTATTCGTCGGAACATTGGAGCAGCATGCGTTGCGGTGGCGCTTGCCGCGAATGCCAGGACGTGTCCGCAGGTCTTGACCTTTGCAAGCGGCATGGTTGGGCGCAGATGACTGCAATGCCAGTTGGCGTGCGGCGCACGGTATCCCGAGGGGACCTCCGCCGCCACCTCCGCCAGCTGAGGAGACTCCGAGGCCGTCGACTTCGAAGGTGATCCCAAGAGCAGCTCGGTATAGTCGAGGGTCTACTCACGCAGTCAGAGAGATCCCGAGATACAAGAGATTCAACAGATGAAGCATCCACTATTCAAGGTCATCATCCAGAAGACGGCAGAGATCGGAAGCTAAAGGAGCTGACTGCTACCGTTGAGAAACTTGCAAACGTCATTGAGCACATGTCCAAGTCTCAGAAGTCAGAGCCTGTTGAACTCAAGCCCAAGCAGAGATCGCGTTCGCCGAGAAGGAGACGTCGCAGCAGCCGGGATGACTCGCGGACCCCGCGCCGGGGCCGGAGGCAGCGGTCGCGCGCCCGGCGCGATTCAAGATCTCGAAGAAGATCTCCACTGCCGAGGAAGAGTCCGGTCGAAGAGAAGCCCCTCGCCAAATAGGAGTCCAGTGTCGAGGAGCCCCGTGAAGATTGCGCCCAAGCATTCTTCAGGGCACCGCAGTTTGCCTTCTCGCCCAAGCGCTCCTTCCAAGCCTTCGAGACCTATAGGTGCCGCTCCATGGCAAAATGTTTGTCCAGGCCGTGCGACCAAGTATGAGCACTCCGATTGGGAGGACTGGAGTGACCGTGAATGGAAGGAGGACAGCAAAAGAGGACATAACCGGATCGACAAAAGCTGGATTGAACTTTCACGGACAAAGGAGCGTGCAAGACCTCGTTCTCCACAGAGTACACCGAATAGTACGCCGAAGAGTACACTGCTGGTGACACCTGTGCGAAAGACTACAATGTCCCATGATCCTCTAGAGGATATCTTGCAGGAACCCATCGTGAAGGAGATCAAAGAACGCAAGGGACCAGGCCGGATCCAGTCAATCAGGCCTTTGGTCAAACAAGCGTTATTCGCAGGTTGCAGTGAGGGGCAAATCCGACGGAGTTGACAAGTGCACACCTCGACGAGCTTGTCTCACTGGCCCGTCGCCACAAGAACCGTGATCGAATTTTCCGGATCGCAGGCGGCGAATCACCGTCGTTGTGCGATGGAGAAGATCACCAAGGTGTTCGTGTGAACTTGCGCATCAAGGGTGGCTGTCACACCACCTATTACTATGTGTCCTACAATAGCCACACCATGAGTGGCTGGCTCAAGACAACGTTCGTCCGTGACAGGAACACCGACACTGAGCCGCCAGGCCCTTGGTATTTGGCTGAGCACATGTTCAAGATCGATCGCCGCAAGAACATCGACAATTCGTGTTCCGACATGGTCACGTTCGCATATCCACCGTCGAATGCCGGAGGTGAAAAAGTTTTGCGCTCAGATGCCGAGGAGAGTGTTGGTCGACTTTGTGTTAGGACACCCCCAACACCACCAAAGCCGTCTAGGTTGCGTGTCAAACTTGTAGAAGCTTTGCCAAGGGTTGTCTTCAAGGAAGAAGATTCGTCGTCGGACACGGAATCCACCACAGCTGATTCGTCGCCGACCTGTGCAAGAACCCCTTGTGGGAACCTCGCATGTTTCGAACCTTTTGCGTTCGTGGGTACCATTGATTTGGACCGAGCGAATCAGACGTTGTGGAACCACCCATTGCCAAGGAAGATGATTTTGAACCACCTTCAACAAACGAGCCGCCTGAAGCAGACCTCACGGCTGCATTCGTTGCAATTATTCCAGAAGAAACAACCACTTTGAGTAGGAAGGGTCGCAAGCAAGTCATGGAGGGATTAGAAAACCTGAGCACTCATGACCACTGTGTGCAATATCTTTGTGGGTTGAAATCCATTGATGCCAATCCTCCCACTGTTTGCATCATCGCTGACCATCCATCCGTTTTCCAGGACAATGACTTTGACGTCTTGGATGCCGGTCACGACGAAGGAATGCTGGGAGAGGTTATAATTCGCAAGAGATTTTTGCCCAGCACGATTTCATTGTGACTAGCCATTGGGTACTCTGGAAATGAGACCCCATTAGGACATGCAAGACTGCTTCACGAGCGAGAAATGCATGCCGAGGCAGATGAACGTACTCGCTTTTTGCACATTGATTCATCCACCACCACGAGATGGGAACAGCATGTTTCGCAACAGACCCCATACTTGACTGATCATTTGGGTTTTACATGCAATGATGAACAAGTCCAAAAGAGCTTCGAAGATTGGAGCCAGGGCAAAACAATGGACCATGTACTGTCTTCAGACATGGGTTCGTGGTTGAAAGATTTGCTTGTGACTTGACAGTGACAGATTTTGCTGTCTACTGCATTTCCTGCTTTCGTGCAAGAAGAACGTGTTGAGCACCTTCCGACCATGGATGTTGTGGAAGGGGAGCAAGATGTAGGAACCATCAACCCTGTCCCTAGTTGATCGAAGAGGAGACCTTGTTGGATGAAGTGGACATCCCAGGACTACCTCTCGAGGAGTCTGACAAACGCCGCCAGTGGCGTAAGCTTCCGTGAGACGTTTGCACCATCAGTTTGGCCATATCCCCCGCAAGGTTTTGATCAACCTTCTTCGTGCAGCTAAGGTACATGAGGACTTTGTGAAGGCCGTTCGATTGCACCGTTGCCAAACGTGTGAAGACACCAGCCAGAAACAGCCAGCACACAAGACCCAGTTGCCATGGGATTACAGGTTCAATCACACCCTGGGCATCGATTTGTTCGAAGTGATTGCCATCGATGGCGCAAAGTTCCAAGTTTTGAACATGGTTTGTGTTGGAACCACGTTTCAGCTAGCGCATGTTGTGAGGCAAGGCCCAGGCCAGTGTTCTTCAAGTACTTGCTTGAAAGCTTTGCAGGAACGATGGTTTTCGTGGGCTGGACACCCTGTGCAGATCATTTGTGATCGAGGGTTGCGTAACCGAGGTGTTCTGCAGAAATACATGGATGAGCACAACATTCCTTTTTTCACGCCCAGCTGGAATCCGAATCCCCTGAAGGGATTGGCCGTGTTGAGAGGCATGGAGGATTGCTCAAAGCATGCGTCGCAAGATTTGCCATGAAATCCAAATTCAAGGCAGAGAACAGGTTGAGACCGCTTTGTCTCAAGCCTGTACGGTGAAGAATGAGTTTCACCAAGCCAATGGACTTTAGGCAAGGGACCTCGAGAAGCCCCGAGCATTGTGTCAGAAGAACAGTGGGCGCAGCTAGGAGCCATTGAAGCAAAGTATGATCCTACAAGCATATTTGCGTTGCAACACCAAGCCCGCATGGAAGCACAGAAGGCTTTTGTTCACCTAGATTGTTCCCGGAGAGTGCAGAAGGCGCTACTCAGAAATGCATCGACCATCAAGCACACCTATTCGGTAGGAGATTCTGTTGTGTTTCGTAGGGACAATCAGCGTGGAGGTACGCAATGGTCACCGCCTGCAAGAGTCATAGGTCAAGAAGGTCAGAAGAATCTATGGTTGCTTTGTGGTAACGTTCTGTTTTGGTAGCTGCCCAAAACGTCAGACCTGCAACCGCATCGGAGGCCTTAGCACTTAGCATTTTACACGGTGATCCGATTGTTCCCGGTGAGATTGTAGAAGGAACAAGTCAACAATCCTTTCTAGATGCTCGCATGAGAGGCCATGAAGATGTTGACGATGAGCCACCTCAGCCTGTCGCAGAAGGACCATCCTATTCACCGGAACGACTTCCGCCTGTTCCGGAAGAGGATAGTGACATCTGGCAGATTAGCCCTGAGATCTTTCGAGAAGTTCCTGATGGAGAAGAAGAAGGAGAAGACATCAGTGAAGACGCCGGAGATCCAAGTTCTGCCGCATCAAGAGGTACAGCACGCCGGAGGCCTGCGTCCTCAGCAGCCGGTCCGTCGCTAAGAGCTGTCCGTCCAAGGACTGGAGCCCGAGTCAGAGCCATCTCGAGATTCGAGAAGATCATCAAGTGAGACTCCAGCATCATGGCCCATGGCCGAATGTAGCAAGCAATCTGGACGATTTGCCGCTATCGATCCGACAACATTTGGAGAGAGCTTCGCAGCTTGCAGAGCAAGATCCTTCGACAACTGCTAGTCTAGCAGCTGGGTTTTTGGCGCAATACACCGAAGACAATGAGAAGCGAGTGCTTCGTAGCATTGACTTCGAGACAGCGCCGCCAGAGACCCAGGAAGGGCTTCGCAAAGCAATTGAAAAGGAACGGGAGAAATTCCTTCATTTCGGAGCCGTTGTTGTGATTGAAGGGGCCGAGAAAGACGCATTGTTGCAGCAAGGACATGTCATGATTCCCAGCAAATGGGTCCATGTAGACAAGAATGAGTCCAAGAAGCACGCGCCCGACTATCAGCCGAAGTGGAAGAGCCGATTAGTGTCGCGCGGAAACTTTGAACAGACAGAAGGCATTCGCTCTGATTCTCCGACCGGAGATAGCGATTTGCACATGATAATTACCGCATGGGCTTCCGTTGTTGGAGCCAAATTGCATTCCGCAGATGTAAGTAATGCTTATTTCCAGTCAGAGCCATTGGATCGAGTACTTCTTTTGCGACAGCCACGAGGCGGACTGCCTCAACTAAGTTGATCCGAACGCCGCGCGTGTTGGTACGAGTTCCCGTATATGGACTCACAGACAGTGGAAGATCATTTTGGCTTCGCTTGTCGTCAGATGCCAAGAAAGCTGGACTTACTCCGAGCATCGTTTGCCTCGCATTCTTTTACAAGCTCGATGAGAAGAACCGTCGCATTGCCATGCTGACAACACATGTCGATGACTTATTGTATAGCTACTTGCCAGAAGCAAAGGAAGTGATGGATTCGTTGTTAGGTTCCTATGAACTAGGTTCACTGGAGGAGACGAACTTCCGCTACTGCGGTAAATCTTTTGGCGAACAGAACGCTACGCCTGAACGATCAAGAAAATCAAAGTGAACAACAGCCAGAAGATGTCAGAGAAGTTGAGCCCAGATCAGATCACGAAGTTGAGATCTGTTGTTGGCTCGTTGGCATGGGTAGCAAGACAGGGACGCCCTGATTTGGCGTACCGCGTCAGCTATCTTCAAACGGCGATCAACGGCGCGACCGTTGGACTCCTGCGTGAGTGCAATAAAGTCGTCGATTTGGCGCACAAGCAACTCGAAGATGTCGTGTTTCAATTTCCAAGAGATCATTTGAAGACAACCGATTGGCGCAATGTCGGTATCATCACAGTGACAGATGCTTCATTCTGCAACGAGAAAGGTTTCAAGTCGCAACAAGGCCGTGCGCACCTTTTGGCCAATGTGGAGCAGATGAAGGATGAGAATGTGTACACTCACCATGTGCTGCCATGAGGCTTTTCCTCCACGACAATCAAGAGAGTGTGTCGTTCGACACTCCAAGCCGAGACATATTCGCTGCAATCCGGTATAGAGAGCGGAGACAAAATCCGTGCCCTTATCGCTGAGACGAAGGGTTGTTTGCGCAGCCGCAAGGACTGGGAATCCGTTATGAGATCCTGTGTCCCGCATTTGCAATTTTCGGATTGCCGTTCGCTTTGCGATCACCTCGACGCAGAGACACTAGCCAAGGTGTCCGATAAGCGACTAGGGATTGAGTTGGCCGTAATCCATGAGAACTTGTGGCAAGGACCACAGAGGACATGGAACATTTTCCCGAACGGAGGAGATCGTCTTGACTGGATCAGCGCTCGCACGATGTTGAGCGATTGTTTGACCAAGAGCATGAAGCCGGACCTACTACTTTCGGTCCTTCGATCGTGCATCTACCAAGTTGACAAGAACAAGGAGAAACGACGAGCAGAACAATGAACCGTAGAAGAGCATAGATTTGCCGAAGAAGAGAAGAGAAGTTTCACTAACTACGGAACTACTTGTAGAAATTCCTGTATAGCTGGCGGATTTGTACATTAGATCCCGGACAGACTTGAAGAACAGGTTGAATGTGAATTTCGCCTGTTGTTGGTATCTTGTGTACAGCCGAGTTCTGTCCATGGTGCATTCTGCCGCCATTTGGGTTTACAGGGCCCTTGAGCTTATCCGCGCTCACGCCTGCGTGAAAACGCCGTTGGACGTCGCGGTCGGGACCAATTTCACATTTGCTTTCATCGTGTTGTGTCGGTCTTCTTTGACTGTTGCCAAACTCATTGCTGGATGTGTGCCGCAAACATGAAACTAGTTGGTTGAGGCGACTATGTGCCTTCCCACTTGTTTCTTTAGATGCGTGTTGGCAGGCTTGGCTGCCACGATTTCTATTGATAATTCCACAAGGATTGCTGTTGGGGGATCTCTGATAGACAAATTGTTGGCAGCAGTGCTTTGGTCCCAATCACTTTTCCCTTTGCAACACCAGGGCAGTGCCCAGGTCTGTTTCAGCAGCTTGAGCTGTCGCAGCCGTTGTCCTATGCGAAACTTCTATGTCCATTTGCCTGTGCCTGGAGCTTGTTTGGGGCCTTGGTCATGCTTTTCTTTCTTGACTTATGTGCAGGGATTGGTTTTGTGTCTACTACTACACTGTCTCATCCAAGCCATGTCAAAACCGAAAAAATGCTGCAGCTTGGGCTCTGTGGGATAGTCCACACATTGTGGCATGTGTGGACACACTTTCGCGAACTGCTTGCCGTTTACTGATGTGTCTCCCAGTCTGGTTTGCCCTTTCCCTTCTTGCTTTGTATTGTCTCTCAATTTGGGATGCTGTGTCCATTTTTGCTTCCCGGATGGTCTTACGAATGTGCATTCTTTTTCTCCCAGTCCCAGTCCATGCTATATTGAAAATACGACATGTAACATTATGTGCTTATTGCAGAAGAGATCTCAAATTCACAGAGCAAACACGGGTTGCGTTTGAGCACGCCGTAAAATGTGCGGAGATGTGTGGTGTGGGAAAGACCACCGTTTTGGTACAACAGTCGGGCGATGAAGGTTGGAACTTGCGTTCTTGGAGTGCTCCTTTGTTGAGTTTCTTTGGTTCGAATTGTGAAGCTGACTGCTGCCTGTGCATTGTGAACGGATGTGTTGTTGTTCCGGAGGACCAGAATGCAGCAAGTTACAGGGAATGTGGATGATACTATGTGGTCTTGACCCTAGACAACGTAACAGTTTGATCAGACAGCTTGCTCTCTTTGTGGCAAAGGCTGACTGAAACTGGTTGGTCATACCCTCGGGCTTCCACCCTATCCACCGTCATGAGAAATTGTGCGGTGGCTGGGCAATTTGAAATCAGATGAGCTCTATCATCATGGTCAATGTCTGATTTTCTTTGAACTTTAATCCTTGATACTGTTGTGCAGACCCAAGGAATGGTCCACGAACGAAGCCTTTGCACTGTATTATCAAGGCTTTCTGGAGTGGGACCTTTCACTTGGACCAAATGTAGCTTTTCTGCATCTACCAGTAGGATTGGCAAATGTTGGTGGGTGGTTGCATTTGTTCAACCTGGTACGAACGCCAGCGCACGCCAAATTCAACCGCGTTTTGAGAAAGGGTTCAACATGTGTGCCCCAATGGCTTTGAAGTAAGCCTCTGTTTGATTTGGTGAGCAAGCAGAAGGGGCCATGCTTGTATGTCTCGCCAATGTGTTGCTTTATTGTTTTCATGTGAGGTTCGCGGGTTGGACCATGCTTTCTTTTTCACCTTGAGGGATTCCATTAACTTCGGAGACAAGGACAGAATGCCTGTTGCGCAACACATGTTTTAATATATACAATCCTTGAAACATTCATGAACGTGGAAAAACACCTGTTTGTAGAGTAACACAGTCATCTAAGGGGTCATTTTCCACTTCCATAATTGTTCCAGGGAGTGTACACAATGTATTGCCATGTAACTTGCAACGTGGATGACACAGAGTTTGTTGATGGAAAGCTGGTCACTCACCACGCGTGAAGTTTTTCTCGGACTGCAAGACTGCACTGCAAGGGATTGCCAGGAGAATTTCGGCCTTATCCGCTCGTGCAAATCCCGTGGTTGCAAAATGAGGCACCATGAGGCGCATTCAATTGGGTAGTTATATAAGCACACGTGTTTGTAGAAGAACATGTGGCCTCAAAAAAGATTGCCAAAGGAAGTGCATAAAGGGTAGCAAGGGATTGACAAGTTGCAACGTTTGACAACCACAAGACATTCATGTTCTGTTCTGCAAGCATGTTGTGCAAGCTCCTTTTTTTGCGAGAGTTAACTGCCATCCTTCCATCCGTTCCAACAAGGGAGTTGTCTGAAACTTCTGGACTTGGAGGAGATGGGCTTTGCTTGTGACGTTTTGACGTTTGCAACACATATGTCATGTCTTGAGCAAGTTTTCCAAAACTCTACATATAGAAATCTGTACAAGCACCATTGACTTCGTTTGACATATTGCACAGCTGCTTATAGTTTCTTTCTTTCCAAGCAATTGTGTACAAAGGATATATAAGTGCGACACCGACAGTTCGTGGCCAGAGTACTTCCCCCTCCTTCGCACGCGATTTAAGTTTCCCCAAGAATCTAGGAACCAATCATTTGCGCGTGAGCTATCCTGCGTCCAGTTACTAGAAACTAAGTTAGCCTAGTAGCTTACTTCTCCCTTACTTGATTAAGTAGGCGCCTACTTAATTAAGTAGGGAGGTGGGGCCGAGCGGGCCAAAAAAGGGGCTTTTCTTTTCCAATGTTGCCTTGGTATTGAATCATTTAGTCCTTCGGCTGTGAGCACGAACGCTTTGAGTTCCACATTGCACATTGACTCACCCTGTGTTTCCTTGGGTTGTTCTGGGAGGCTGCTGGGGGAATGGGGAGTGGCATACGGCTGAAGCGAACACCTTAAGCTTTTTGCCAGACCCAGATTGTTTATTGAAGATTCCAACACACTTAGTAACATGTATAGTGAGTGGCTGTGTAAGTAACTCATATCTGCGTCAGAATGGTGCGGATCACAGCTGGTCCAGTCACAATAGAAGTCCAAACCGAAACGCTGGATGCTGATTGTCTACACACGTGATCTACGTGTGGGTCAAAGGATCATAACTAAATGCAGCGGTGCACATTTTGACAGTGTCGCTCAGCTTTACAGTCCCATAGAAGAACATTTTGCAATTCTTGCGCTGACGTTGACATGAGACTCTACATGTTCTTCCCTAGCTTGTTCAGCTGGGAGGATGCTTCAACAAACACTTCCTTCTACCAATTCAAGGGTGGCAAAGGTGCAAAGAACTCCAGCCAGGCCGCTTGTGCTTCACAGTATTGGTTGGAAGACGGACGACATAAGGTCACGCAGATGGAGGTACATCACTGCACGTGTCAGTGATATCAGAACTCTTGGAAGAAACAGATCGATGATCAGACAGGGTGTGTGAGCAAACCATAATCACTTCCGAGCCGAATAGGTTCAGAATCAGTCAGACATTTCGTCCGCTCAGTTAGACATGCCGTTCTTGACAGGAAAGTTGGTGAGCGCGGGGTGACAATCACTGCTGGCAAGCATCAAAATTCATTGGTGCTGCCTGCCTACAGGTCTCACCAAAAAAGTAGTTTGCCCTGTGCTTGCGCCAGCTAAACAGTCTTTGCCGTGGGTGGCGCATGGCCAGGTTCACGTAGACAAAGATAGTAGGAAGTTGAGAACCATTTTGCATTGCCGATCCAGCTTTGTTTAAGTGAAGTATGAAATGAATGCCTGAATCGAATAGAGCTGGAAGCTTTAATCCGGGACGTCTAGCCACTTGTTGCATTTGAAGAGCATTCTTGCCGCAGCCTGTTTTGAAGAACCAACAATGATATAGGCAATGATGCACGTAAGCTTGGATTTACACACAAGCTCTTGTGCATTGCAGCTGCGGCAACGTGACAAGGTCTCACGGAACAAGTACACGTACTTCCTGTTGGTTGTGGGGCAGACGATCTTTTTGGCTGGCACATCAAAGATCGGACGATTACAATACGGTGGGACGGTGGGGTAGAGCAGCGCGAGGAGCCAAGAAACACACAATAGACCAGGACGACAAAATCTATATCTAGTCGATATCTAGAATCTATACCCTGTACTACTTCTCCTGTTTGTATCCCACCTTGCCCTACATTTATTTGGCATAGTGTATTGCCGGGAGTGGTGATCCGGGAGTGGTTATACAGCTACGGGATTCGTGATTCGTGATTCGTCATTCACGATTCGCTATTGAGATCCGTGATTCGTTATTCATTTCGTGATTCGTGGCTCATTATATATTCGTTATTCATGATTCGCTACTGAGATCCGCGATTCGTGATTCATTCCATAATTTGTGATTCGTGATTCGTTGCTGAGCTGTGTGATTCGTTATTCGTCTCCTGATTCGTGATTTGTGATTCGTTACTCAGCCACGTGATTCATGAAATGAAACAGGTGACCTGTGAGCTTGTGATTTTTCCAGTACAGACTCCTGAAAATTCAGGTTAATTCATGGATTGAATGTCAAAGAGTCAAAGTGATTCACTTCATGATTCGTTGTTCGTGAGTCGATACTGAGATCCGTGATTCGTGATTTGTGATTCGCTACTCAGCCGCGTGATTCGTTATTCTTGCTTCGCTAGTGAGATCCGGGATTCGTGATTAGTTTCGTGATTCGTGATTTGTTTCTGAGCCCTGAGTCTCAAAGCATTTTTTGATATAGTCGTTTCTTTTTTTAAAAGTAAGTTGAGTGCAGGAGTTGGGACGAATTGTAAGCTGAATGGAGAGGAATGGGCTATTAGGAAAGGGGTAGAAAGTTAGAAAGAATCCCCTCATATATAAGTATTACGTAAACCCTTAGATAAGCTGTATTTTGTGTTTATGCACGCCCAAAGGCTGTGCAAGCAAATGATGCACCCTAACGCTCTGCGAGCAAATGCGCGTCCTACTTTGTCACTTGTTTACTCTGCCCTTTTACCTACTCTCTACTTGAAGAATGGCATAAAAAAGGAGGCAGAAAGGGAAACGATGTGAACATGCAAACGTGCAAAAGGACTGGAGAGGGGTGCTGGTCTAAGGGAAGGACAAACGAGAAGTAAGGCGACAAGAGAACCTTTCTGGTCGTCATTCTGCAAGATGTCCTGGAAACATGTTGCCCATACTTTCTTTCTTCATGTCCTCCGTTACTCAGAAAGCAGGCTGTGCAAAGCAAGTCTGTAAGAGGAATGGATCACGCAACAAGGATCAACAAGGGCAAAGAACAAGATTACACCCCGTGATATTTTCCAAATGTAGTCGCTCTAGTGGCACTTGTATTCTGTCTACAAGTATGCTCCTCTCCTTTGCGTTCCTCTACCTGGATAGTGATTAGTCACTAGTCTAGTCTATCGTCTTTGCCACATTAATTGAAATTCGAGTTGCACTGTTGCAAGGGTTTCCAGTAGTGGTTAGAGCCAAGATCTTGCACAGCCGACTGGCCAACTAGAACTACTATATAGACTATATAGTTTGTCAACCGCAGACCAGGACTACTATATGTGTGGATATATATATATATACATATAATAGTTTGTCACCCTGTGTTCGCTCTGCATTGTGCTACTTCTCCGGTTTGTATTCTACCCTGCTCTGCATCTATTTGGCATGGCATATTATCAGAGTCTCATTGCATTTTTGATATGATTATTTTTGGAACAAAGTGCAGGGGTTGGGATGTCGCTGAATTGAGAGGAGTGGGCAGAGGATAGAATGTCATAAGACAGCACCCTTTTTCTTCCGCGTGTTATATAACTCTTTCCTCTGTTCTTTTTCTATACGCCCTAAAGCAGCTATGCCGAGCAAATGCGCTTTACCTGCCCTCTGCCAATGTATCGCCCTCCACTATGGTCCACGGACTCCTTTCATGCTTCATAATCTTTAGCCTTGATACTATACACAAGGGCGAAGTAGGGTAGAGCAGCCGTCGAGCAGATAGCGCGGAAAAGAGATTGTTATTTGTAAAGGTCCCCATCACATACATACATATTGATGTATATAGCCTGTATAGGCGTTTAGGTGCCAAGTGCAAAAAGGCTATGGGCTTTGGCGGATTAAGAAGCACCGCATAGACAATTCTCAGCACAATCCTCGGACTGCCATGGTCACAAACTGGGGAGAAGTGTGGTAGTGCAGTGCGGCATACAAGCCTCGTTCTGCAATGGATGAGTGTGTGGACTTCCTCACCGCCGAAGAAAAGAGCTTTGTTCTTGTGATACGCGAACAGTTTCGTGACGAATTGACCACTAGAAGGGAGCAAGGCAAGGCATTTTCTTGCTTCTTCGGTTCTGTGGCAATTGCTCGAATACTTCAAGCTGTTGATGGACACACCGATAAGGCCATTGAATGGTTTCAATCACTTTTGCGAACGTTGTCAGAAGAAAGCACAGAAGCACTAGTGCTGAATGTCCTTGAAGCCTTTGCAAAACACAACTTTGTCGTTGATGCAAGCATTTTGCCCCACTATGACACTGTAAAAGACTTTTTCAATGCAGAGCTTTGTGCTCCCAAGCTGTCGTCAGATGGCGACATGATCATGTATTTGCCACTTGTTGATCTGGACAGGGATGGCATTTTGCAGCACTTGGATTGGGATCATTGGGTGAAGTTCAGCCGAGCAAGCACCATCCTTCAGTGCGCGGCTTTGGACAGAATCTCTCGAGGATGCAGCAAAGTAGTGAAACTTGTGCTCATTGTAGACATGGAAGGGTTATCTTTAGAAGGCGCGATCCATCGCACGTTTGCACGGGCGCATCGGCGAGATGTTGTAGACAGTTTTCAGCAGAAGGTGGCAGCTGAAATTGTAACATCAGTACATGTCATCAATGTGCCTTGGACAATTGCCAATCTCTTCAGTTTGTGCAAAACCTTTCTGCCCGCCAAATTCTTGCAGAAGTTCAAGGTGTTGAGCGGGGACTCTCTCCAAGATGCATCCTTTGTGAAGCAGTGTGGAGGTGAAGAGCAGCTTTCGAGCCTCCTTTCATCTCGCAAAGGTTTGGTCTCTCACCACACGCATGACAGCCAGCAACTCTTCTTCTTGGATACTTGGCCCAATGAAGACGAATTGCATTCCATTGCAAATTTGCGGGGAAAATTTGCAGAGAATCTTGCAGAACGACAGAGGTCTGGTACTGACTGGCCTTGCTTCTTTAGTGATGTGGCGCTGGCAAGGGTGCTCCGAGGTAATGAAGGATATTTTTCAGAAGCAAGTAACTGGTTTCAAACTTTCCTGAGAAAGATGGAGAAGTACCACGTTGACGAGATTGTGCAAGCGATGAACTCCCAACTAGAAGCATCAAAACTTGAACGTGCTGCCCTCACCATGCTGCCACATGCAGATGAGGTTGGAAAATACTTCCGCTGCACACTCTCAGCACCGAAACTTACACCTTCTGGTGACGTGATTTGGTTCATTCCACTGGGTGACTTTGATCGAAAGTCTCTTGTGCAGAATGTGAGGTGGGAAGATTTTGTAGAATTTCTAAGAGCTCTTTGCGTTTTGAGAGCACTTGAAGCTCAAAGACTTAGTGAAGTCCAACATCGCATGGCTAAGTGCATCACCATCCTTGATCTACAGGGTAGTGGAATTGGTGCGACAGGGATCCCCAAAGTCGAAGAGTTTGACGAGCCGAATCAGAAGAACGTAAAGTTCATGCGAGAGATTCTGATTGATATTTTGGGGCCTATCTATGTCTTGAATGCCCCTTGGGTGGCAGTGAAGGCATTTAATTGGTTTAAGACACTTGTGCCTGCACGCTTTTCGCGAAAGCTTGTTCTTCTGGATGGCGACGGAGCCTCGGATCTGGACTTCGTGGAGCTGGTGGGAGAAGGCCAACTGAAGCACTTGCTGGCGACCCGGGTGGGTCTTCTTTGCGGAGAGGTTGATGGAGACTTGGGAGCCTGTACCATATCGGCGGGTGAGTCACTAAACAAGGTAAGAAACCTCAAGCAAGGTGAGACAATTTCTTGGTCTATCTCTGTTGAATCTGGGGATGCTGATTCATGGTTCGGAGTGTCTGACATTTTGTCAACTGCAAACATGATTTATGATGACCTAAACTCAGAGGGGAATCCTGGCAAAGAGCATGATTCTGCTCTTGAAGAGCTATGGGTTCTTGCATCTGATGGAGAAGTCACTCGAGAATACACAGCAGATCGCAACGGTGTCATTCGACTCTGCTGGAGCAACGAGCACAGCCGAATGCGTGCAAAGAACCTGCGGTTTCACATTGACGTGCGCAAGACAGGGTCGCTTTAAGCGAGTGGCAAAAGTATAGCGCTTCATTGCCAACCCACTCAATCTGAAGATTTCTCCCTGAGAACGCCTGAGCGAAGGGTTCTTCTTACAGTAAAACACAAGCAGGAGCGAACACACGAGCACTACATATCATCATCATCATCATCATCATCATCATCATCATCATCATCATCATCATCACGTCTGCACATCTTCACACCTGCACATATCCAGACATGCGCATCTTCACATCTGCATATCTCTCTCTTCTTCACATCTGCACATCTTCATATCATTTTTCCCCCTCTCTCTCTCATTCTTTGTCTTCTCCCTCTCCGTCTCTTTGCTTATCTTTGTCTCTTAGGCCTGGGGCAGTGCCGACGAGGCGCCACGAAATGCAACCCTTTCGCACGCAATGCGTATCAAATAATGTCCGCTGCAACCCTTTCGCATGCAATGCGTGTCAAGTGTCAAAACTGAGGGAATCTTGCCTGCGACTTCAATTTGTCCGCGGCATCCCTTTCGCACAAAATGTGTGTCAAGTGTCAAAAACTGAGGGAACATTGCGATTTCAATGGTTTCTGTGGCAGCCCTTTGGCACGAAATGCGTGTCAAGGGTCAAAAACTGAGGGAATCTTGCGATTTCAATTTGTCCGCGGCATCCCTTTTGCACAACATGTCTGTCAAGTGTCAAAAACTGAGGAAGTATTGCGATTTCAATGTTTCGGCGTCAACCCTTTGGCACGAAATGCGTGTCAAGTGTCAGCAACTGTAGGAATCTTGCGATTTCAATTTGTCCGCAGCAACCTGTCAAAAGCTGAGAGACTGTTGCGGTTTCAGTTGGTCGCAGTTCAAAGTGTGTAGCTGTCGTCGAAAACAAAAGCGGGGCTAAAGTGTGTAACTGTCATCGAAAACGAGGGTGGGTGGTGCTTCCCTTGGTGCAACTGTCGTCGAGAACGAGGGTTGCCAAAGTGTGTAAAAATAACTGTCGTTGAACACGAAGGTGGACATTGCCAAACTGTGTGCAAAACAGTTGTCATGTCAAAGTGTGTAAATGTCGTTGAAAGCGAAGGTGGACGTGTGTAATGTTGTCGAAAACGAAGGTGGTTGCTGCCAAATTGTGTGAAAGTTGTCTTAAGGTGGACGTTGCCAAAGTATGTATATAACTGTTGTCGAACATGAAGTTGTCAAAGTGTGTAACGGTCGTCGAAAACGAAGGTGGATGTGAACCCTGGATCCAGTTCATCAGGGAGCAGGTAGTTAGGAAAGTCATGTTGAGCGAGGTCTTGCCGCACCTCGACGAGACGGAAGTGGAGCTGATTTCGGAAGCAGAGCAGATAAGACTTATGAAACAGTATTTTTTGTCAAGGACAATGTCCACCTCCAAACCTTTGAGCCCACGGTGGAGCAAGTGTCAGGGTCGAATCGGGGCAAGCTCCGAACGCTGACTTTGTACTATTTTCGCGAAGCGCCTCAAATTCAGCGGACTTGTGCTCGCGAAGATCGGTGTGCTGTCGCAACAAGAGATAATCCGGTCCACGTATTAATAAACACGGCCCCCCCCCCGCCCCCTAATAAGAGAAACTCGGCCGCATTTTTTCCTAATAGGGGGTCCCTGAAATCGAGGGGGTTCAAAATAGGGTCACCTGGGAAGAGCTTCAAAACCAAAAAGTAATCCCAAAACATCTTTATTATATAAAATACTTTATTAAACTCGTATCAAAATTTCAAAAAACCTCCAGATCGAAGAGTCTTCCTTTTCCCCTACAAAAACTTTTATTAGAATACTGATCCACTAGACTGACAACCAAAGCTTTCGAAAGGTGATGTCGCTGTGCCATGCGGTTTTGCGCGACCTCGGTGGCAAGTGCGTTTGCGTGAGTCCGTGCCATCGGAGGAAGGAAAACCTGCTGGTGTAAACGCGGCGTGTCATGGTGGATACACAGGGCGGACAGATGTGGGCAGTTACGGTTGTTTTTGGAACCTAATAAAAGAAACTACCCCCCAAAATCGACCATGTTGGCAGTTTAGTAGCAGTTTGAAAGGGCGGTATTTTAAAAGCAAATATACGACGAATTTAGGGTTTCGGACGTTGTGTTTTTTTATTGGGGAGTGTTTATTAATAGGTACTCGAGATTAGTAGTATGCAGACAAACAGGCATCATGGTCTGGCGGCAGTGTTTCGACCTATGGTCGGACTGTATGCCGAACAGCTCCACACACTACAGAGGATCCAAATCCAATATTTGTGCCCTTTGCTCTATCAATCAGAGAGTGAGCGCTGGAGCCCAACAAAGGTGAGGATGAACCGTGATGACTCACAGACTGCAGGCTAGTTGGGAGATGACAAAGACGTGTTGGGGGACGCGGGGAAGAGTGCATGGGCTCGACTTCGCGGATGGTAGATACCGCTGCAACCCCACGGCGTATCCACTATGCGTGGGACAATCCTGATTCCAATCTGGCGAGCGCGCCAAACGGCCTTGGTTACACGGTGCAAACGAAAGAGAACGAGAGAGAGAGAGATAGATAGATAGATAGACGAGGTGTTTGGGAGCAGGTCACGGAGAGTAGCAATGCCATCACAAGGAGGCGCCGCGACTGACATGGTCGACTACCAAGAAAGGAGGCGGCGAACGCTGTAACCCTGAGCGGCCGGCGGAACCGCAAGACCGGGCTCTTTCACCCGATGAACTTTCCAACAAATTCTGACCAATTCCCGCCTACTTAAGTGGAAGGCCGATGGACGCAGGCGCCTTCCTCACCATCCACAACGGCCCTGGAGAAACTTCATCAAACAAAACCTGATAGGAGCTGGAAGAAGATGTTGGAAAGACGTCGAGAAAATTTCCGTGCGATCCCTCCATGCTCCTCGCAGAAAAACACAAGTCTTGCTGCCGGGACAGCTTCGCCTTGAACTCTTCGGTCGAGCAGAGGAGCAAACGGACAGACAAAAGTCCGCCGGTTGGCGCAATAGATACCATCAAACAAATGCCCATCGCGGGAACGTTCTGCTGGGGCGCACCATCACGCATACACACACACACACACACGCACTTATGATTATATTACGCGTACTGACTTGACAGCGGCGCCACACGCCGGCCTAAGAAACCAAATCCTGAAAAACCAGGTAAAGGGAGGGCTGCGCGCCTTTAGTTAAAGGCCACGAAACGACGAGCCGACGGGATGACGACGTTCCGTGCATGACTGCCAATGCATTAGCGCTTTACAAAAAGAAAAGGAGGAAAGGTGGCCACCAGCTGCGTCTTACAATGCGCCCAGGTGCACCAAGCAGGTACGTTTTCCTGATCATCCAGTGTGTGGAGCTGCGTTGGCTGAGGCCACAACTGGAGATCCCTTTGCCCCCTGCTGTCAACCGAAGTAAAAAGCAAGCAGTACGTTTCAAAAGGAGCTCTGTGATTTCAAGGGTCACGCACACACAGACCCGAGGGGAGGCGAAAACTAAGGTTAAGACGTGTGTGCGCAGGTGCGCGCAACCAAGGACAAAAAGATGAAGACATGAAAAGAGGACAAGACAGGGCAAAAGTGTAAGTGGTTGCGATGAAGAGGGGACCAGATGCACACAAACAAACAGTGAGCCAAACCTCATTATCAGAACCTGGGCGGCCCTGAAACCTAAGTGTACCGTGGATGTGCGCGTGCAAACTAAGGCCCGGACCGTTGTGTGCGCGCAAGAGAAAGAGAGGAGTGAGGTGACAGGACATGAAGCAAGGGAAGACATGAAAAGAAAGAGGAAAAAGAAGTGTGTGAAGGGGGAAAGGATGAAAAAGAGGAACCAAATGAAGGGGACGGGAACCGATGAAACCAAACCTCATTAAATGTACGTGCTGTGTGTGCACCCGAGTTCACGACAGACTCCAACGAGTCTTGAACAAGCTTCGGCCGCTGCGGCCGCGTACGCCGAGCCAAAATGGCTGGCAGCTTTGACCGCTACGGTCACGCGCAGGCGTGAGCCAGCTTGGAGTTCAGAAAATCGACAAAATCTGAGTTCTCTCGGCCTAGGCCACCTTCGCCCGCTCTGGGCACGTACATCTGCGGGCAGGGGAGATAAAGACTAACGCCCGTTCCGGGGTCACCCTGGGCTCTCACTAGGAGAGAGACTCTTATGATTATGCGTACTGACTTGACAGCGGTGCCACACGCTGGCCTAAGTAACCAAATCCTGAAAAACCAGGTAAAGGGGGGCCTGCGCGCCTTCAGTGAACGGCCACGAAACGACAAGCCGACGGGATGACGACGTTCCGCGCATGGCGGCCAATGCGTTAGCGCTTTACAAAAAAAGAATAGGAGTAAAGGTGGCCACCTCCGTCTTACAATGCGCCCAGGTGCACCAAGCAGGTACGTTTTCCTGATCATCCAGTGTGTGGAGCTGCGTTGGCAGAGGCCACAACTGGAGATCCCTCTGCCCCCTGCTGTCAACCGAAGTAAAAAGCAAGCAGTACATTCCAAAGGAGGCCTGTGATTTCAAGGGTCACACACACACACCCGGCTTCAGAGCACAAGAGCGCGACGTTGTCGGCAGTGATCCACTCTGATGACTACGCAGGCGTGGAGGGTCAGAACTCGAGCCAATCGGGCTCCGAAGGTCATTGGAATCATATGAGGGGTGATCATGATGTTCATTGACACCGAATTCGTGGCGTCGGCCAAGCCGGGGCTGCAAGCGGCTCCTTTCTCAGACCCAGGATTGAAATCATTTGTCTGAGGGACATGACGCCACAAAGTTGGCAGGAAAGCTACAATTCATCGCTGAAGCGCTAAGGGCTCAAGCCGTGAGATGCTGCGTGCAGCCGCCCTATGGACACATCTCACCACATGGTCGGCAGGCGCCGCAACATGAAGAACGCATGGGGATTTGTCGTCCGCAAGCCTAGCAAAGCTCTCCTATGGGTATGCGCGCTCTCTTGATCTACGCGATTGGACACCTGCTGAGGCTGCTTCATCGACCGGTTTCTAGATTTGACGTTACCAATGTGAACAGAGCAGCTCATATTCCTGTGGACCTTTCTTGAGCGCCATCCAGAGTTGTTCCGAGTGAGCTAGGGTCGCTGGCCATGGCAGAATGCCCGCGCGGCCACCGAGGCATCAGATCCTAAGCTTGCTGAGTTTTGGTTTTCGTTCCCTGTCATTCTTCTCTTTCTTTCCTTTCATGACCTTCCTGCCGGTCTCGGTGGGCTTCCCCTTCTGTGTTCCTTGCTTCGCTTTTGTGTTCCTTGCTGTGTCGCTTCAGTTGCGGTGAAGTCGTTTTAGGTTTCTTAAGAGGATCAGAGCCAAAAAGGCTATAGAAGGGTGGTTCAATGACCTGGCCTCCTGTGCCTACGACATGTGCGCTTAACCGTCCAGCTGTTGGCTGTTGTTCAAGGCCTTGGGGCAAAGTGCATTTTATCGTTTCACGACTATGGCCATGTTCTTCACTATGTACATAGTACATACAATTTACATACATACATACGTGTCCAGTTTGGGAGGCAATATCTCATCGCAGAACTTACTATCGGCTCCAGCTCACCCGACCTGCGAAGAAACGCCGTGTTAAACTTCCACTGGCGACATTCCGTTATTAGTTTGGCAAACCTGATTTGCAAGCCACACACATATATGCACATATATACATATTAAATACACTTGCACAAAACCCTACTCAGACAAAGCGCAGCAGTCAAGCTGGACTTGGTATTTGCAATATCGCTTGGGCTCGGTGCCGGCGACAGGCTTGGGTTTGTGAGACATGCGCAGCTTTGTCTTCCTGAAGAGTCGCCACGAAAGCCAGCCGATAGGCCAAGCGAGAGTTGCTAGGGAGCTTTCAAAGTGAGGAGAGTAAGGGGGTGTGCAAGGCGCCTGTTGAGTGGTGGGGCAAAAAGGTTTTGAGGTCTTGGCGATTTTGGGGTCTCAGTGATGTCGACGACGCACAGGTTTGACGCTGTTGAATTGCTTGTAGGTGGGTAGGTAGGTCGGCGAATGGATTAAATCGACATGGATAGAAGGGGAGAGGGTGTTAGAGAGATACGGAGACAAACAGGTAAGAGAGAGAGGCAGCCTGAAACAGAGATGTGGCTAGGCTAGAGGTGAGAACACTATGTATAGCGTTGTTAGGCTTACAATCGCGGGTGGATGGAGGAATGGATAGAAGGGGAGGCGACCAAATTTACAAAACAGGGAGATAAGAGGTTCGAGATTGAGGCGTAGGCGCACGAAGAAGTAGAGGTGGCTCAATGTAGACGCAAAAAGGGAGATGCGGGTGGTTGGATGTGTGTAGAGTGCAGATAGGTCATGTGATGGCTAGAAGAAGAACGGGGGTAGATAGGTCAACGGACGGTTATAGATGGCTGGATGGACGAAAACAGTGTGCGAATTGGTGGCTGGGTAAGAGTGGAGAGAATTGGGGAGATAGAGATACTGTAGATAGATAGATAGACAGATAGATAGGTGGATCGGTAGATAGATGGATAGATAGATAGATATATATAGATAGATAGATAGCTAGGTAGATAGATAGATAGATAGAGAGAGAGATAGAGATAGAGATAGAGATAGAGATAAAGATAGATGGATAGATGGATAGATAGATGGATAGATGGATAGATGGATAGGTAGGCAGGTAGAGAGCTGGACAGATAGATGGCTAGACAAATAGATAGATAAAAAGAAAGATAGATAAATAGATGGAGAGGTTAGCTAGAGAGAGAGAGGGACACACAGAGGGATAGAGATATTGGTGATGATGAGATGCAAAGGGAGGACAAGTAGCTGTGGATAGAGGGAGTGTCAGAGAGATAAGCTGAAGAGGTCAGGGGCATAGAGAGATACAGAGAAGACGATAAGTAGATGTGGATGGATGGGTGTGTAGAGTGTAAAATGGATGGCTAGTTGGGTGGGTGGATGGGTAGTTGGATGGATGGAGCCGCGCAGGCAGAGTGTAGACAGGTCAATGGTTGGCTAGTGGGGCGAATGGGTGGGCGGTTTTCAAGGCTTGCCAACCAAGAAAAGGCGTTTGTTTTGGCGAAGCCGACAAATGGAGAACTAGAGATTTGAAATGATATAACTGTTTGGCGGTTGTTGGCCCTGGCTTTCGTTTTCTCCCTCCTCAAGTGGGGAAACATGTGAGGGTTTCCACTCTTGTCGCCGCCCATTGCCTAGATGAAAGCATATGCCACACATTCAAAACAATCTGAGGAGGAACCGGTGGGCAGAATTCTTAACCATGAATATGCTTAGGATTGGTTGACTTGTTTCGACTGCCGTGATGAAATGATGCGCGGTTGCGCGGTCTTTTGCACCGTGCCCAACTCCGACAGCAATTCCTCTTCACGTTTCCTCTCTTTCCTTTTCTCTTCAGTTCTTGACGGACCATCAATTTTACGGGAGCTGCCGACAACATGAAGAGGGAACTTGTTTGATGAAATTGTATGTTTGAGAATTGAGTGATGAAACTAGATTGTTGAAAGACCGCATTCTTCCAAATACTAATTTCCCATGTGTGAAATGTAGGGCATGTGACTCTCGATACTTTGCTCTAGAGTCTCTACATTGCAATATTTTCGCAATACTTGCTTGGCTCTTTACGTTTTTCCGTGCTTCTGACCTGAACATTTTTCAACAGTTTTCTTTTCCAACGTAGAATTTGAGCTGCCCCATATAGCCCTATTGTCGACGTTCATGATTACTGGATATTTTTACTTGAAACCTGACGCTGAAGGACTTCCATTCAGCGACAACATGGAAAGATGAACGTACCATCCAACCCGTGTACTTCGAACCTTGGCAACCGCAGCTGAGTGACATGCAGTTGATTTTTGGTGGGCGTGGTCATTGATTTCCCACCTACTTGCTTCTAGACTTCAGATTGAAAGAATAGAACAGCAGCTAATCCTGAGCGAGATCATCATTGAAAAAAGGTAATAGAAGAGCAGTGCCTCCGTCTCGCCAGCCACACTATTAGCTGCATTTTGCTGCGTGGGAGATGCGCAAAATGAGTGGAGGAGAATGTGCAACTAACTGGTCAGAAACCAGTCACCTCACATTGATCTCCGTGGTGTCACTTCCAGCTCCTTGAATTGTTCGTGGGTTACCTCGTCACGAACGGTGGGACAGGGAAAGCCTGTTTGTTGCTGGACACTTGGAAGGAGCCTCCATTTGTCCAGATAACTGTCAAAATCTATCCATCCGGAAGGGCCTGAAGTAAATAGAATCCAACGAACTGAACGGGCACCGCCGCGCATTGTGGTGTGTTGCCTCACAATGGAGCACATAGCCATCTCCTTAGAGGTATTGCAAAACACCGAACTGGCCAGGACGACTCTGTTCAGAAAGGAACTTGACATGTTCCAAGGACAGAACTTTGAAGGCAGGTCTGGGTCAAAGAAACAGTTGAGAAGGGTTCATGCCCAACAGAGTGATTTTGACCTGATACCAGTTGACAGCAGCTTGTGGCATTGGTCAAAGTCATCTATTTGCTTGGGTTGGGGCATGTTTCGCAAAAAGGACACAAAAATCATGCTTGCTGTGCAGGAACCTAGAATCGCTAGTGTGGTAGGCAGGGTTGATGTCTGTCTCGTCAGCGTCCCTGCTTCTTGGTGCGGTCATGCAACAAACACGATGGAAGCGGCAGTCGGCCGTTGATTAAGCTTCCAGGTCCAAGTTGACCAGCTTCCCATCACTTCCGGTCTCGCCATGTCACCCACGAGGAAGCTTCTTTTGGCATGTCTGACTTGCCTTGGAACCGATTGCTGTGGAGGCCATTTCCTTCTAGCTTCAAGACTTACCTTGTCTCCAAAAGGACGTCAGTATGGTTTCCACAAGCACAAAAAACGGTGGGTCCGTACCATGAGCTGCCAGAATACGTGTGATGCATTCCTGTTGTTGAACGCTGCTACTTTCCTGTAGCTGACAAATCTTGCGTTGGAAGACATATATGATGCTCCAGTCCACGCGTGTCAAAAATAAGAGAAGCAGACAACATTTTCCAGAATTGTTAAAGCGCTGTTGCTTGATGTCAGATACTCTTAGTTCATCACAAACCTGACAATTGGTGTTGTGTTTTTTTGAATTTGTATTTGCTGGATGACTTGAAGGCCTGACTGGTTTCTCCTAACATTTGCACGCTGGATGGTACTTTTGTTCCAGTGTCCACCATGTGAGCTTTGCTTCAATGTGAGCTTGCCTGGTAAGTGCGGCCCGGGTAAGCTTGCTTCCGAAAGTGCAGACAGCAGCGGGGCAGAGTGCGCAATCCTATATCCACTTGACATCGAGCACAATGGGTGCTACCTTATGCTGGTCACATGGCCACAGTCCACAATCGAACCTTAGCTTCGTTTTCCATCTCCTCATCAACAACCCTTGTGTAGAGCTTTTGTCATACAGTCCTGACATACCTACTGCGCAAGACAAAACTCAATTCGCAAAAGCTTCGAGACAAATGTCCCGAAAGACGGAACAAAAGCATGGTTGCGCAAGGGATATGCGAAAGGCCATTTTGGACGTATACGCCAAGTGCTGAATACAGTAGGACATGAATTTGTATTTTTTGTTGGCTTGAGCCTTTGTTGCGAAAGGGTGCAGCAAACTATGCCTGCGAAAGGCGAAACTGTGTCCACGAAAAGGCCGCCATAGCCATAGCCTTTTGCGAAAGGGTGCTACATCTCATTTGATTCCAGCCGTTTTCTCAGAGAGTGCGCCGACGTTACAGCCACCTTTGCCCCAAGCAACTAATCATCCTGGGCCCATGCTTCTGGGGACACAACCACGTAGCCACGTAGTTGCGGGGTGCTGGGCCTAATGGTCTACGTTGCAAGCGGCGCAGTCGAAATTTCAATACGGCCGGCGCAGTCGCATCTTCCACCACCAACTCAGGGAGTCCGTCGAAACCATCCTCCCTATGCGGCCGTATGCCAAGCAAAGACTCTGTGAATATTTATGAATCATTGATGCTCAAGGTTGCTGGCGATGGCCACCAGTTCCCTTCAAATGAGAGTCGTCCAAAAGCCCACATAATAGAATTTAGTAGCACGATGTTTTTCATTGATAGTAGGTAGTCTGAAACCTGCATCGCGCACGGTTCGTGCAAGGCCGGCGGAGGGTTTTGCGCAAGGGCTACTTACTAGCTGCCCGAATTTCTACGAAGACTGTTGTTACTAGCTTGTGCTTTGTGGAATGAAACTGGCACTTGTGAGGTCTTAACGGTTAGGACTCAGGACTTTAAGTATGCTTCAGAATGCTTCTTGTCTCCACAATATACGTCTTAAGGTAATTCCTTCAGAATGTGGCCAATACAGGATCAAAAATCCGCGCAAGGTTCGCACAAGCTCCGCACAAGCCCAAATGCACGTAGAACGGGACTGGCCATGTCGACTTCTCTGAGCCAGCTGTTTCGGCCGTGTTGTTTTTAAACTCTCCGCTTGTGATAGCGGTTTGCACATACACATACACACCCACGAAAACAGGCAAAGGAAAAGTCAGTTGAATAGAAACTGTAGTTTTACTGTGTTCGCGCAAGATCCGCGCAAGATTCGCCCAAGGCCGGCGCAAGGATAGTTTTCGGGAAAGGGTTTTGGACAACCCCCAAGTGAAGGATGATATGACCATGGGACCCAAGGCCAAGTAAAACAATAGAACCAAGGATGGACAATACATCTACCGCCGGCTTCGTTGGTCTCGTCAGCAGATCTTGGCTTTTCGATGCATCAGACATTAATGGTTGACCACGATTTGCCGTTCCTGTCTTGAAGTACCAACGGGCTTGCAGCAGAGGTGAAGGACACATAATCTCCTGCCTTGGCGGGGAGAGACGTGTCCGATTCCGTAACTCCTTCATTCTTCTACATCATTTTTTCTACGTTTCAATTTTCCCTACACCTTTGTCACTGGCAAATACTTGCACCTGCAATCCAATATGTTTTTGAGGGCCCTGCAAGAAGAGATCGCAGAATGTAGCCTCAGCCTTTGATCATAAGATATCACATACTCGTCAAAACCTTGCCTGCTGCTTGGCTCTTATTTGTCAAACTCACGTTCCAAACTGTGAGAGAGATTTGGAAGTCAAAATGCAACCCCTTCCAATCGCCAGGGAGGTAGTGGCTTGTGTTATAAGTCTATTTTGTGTTCTTTGTTGCCAAGCAGCAATCGACGCAGCGTGTCCCCTCACTGCATGCTCCTGGTGGACTAAGGCTTGAACTGTCTCAGTTGAAGTGCTTGAAGAAGAACTGTGGAATGATACAGGGAACTGCAAAAGTCAAGCTTATTTCCTAGCATTTGCAATACATTCATGGGGACCACCTTCCCCCCAAAAGTCATGCCTTTTCGACAATCCGAGGCCAAACCTAGCTTTGGAGATTAATCGCAATGTAAATGTTGAGCTCTGGTTAGATGCTGCACGATCGCAATTGATCGTACTGTCACATCCTTTTGTGGGTGACCAGCTTCTTTTTGAGGCCTCAAGCCACACGACAAGGGCCAGTTGTTTGCGGGCCATGATCGCTTGATCGCTTGGCTTTGTGCGAATACAATATCAGGTAAGGCGAATGATTAAAGACAGCTCACGAACATAGCTTGTTTCCATCCTAAAGTATGCTTGTCTTGAACTACAAGAACAAGTTGTTTTTCTAACAAAGGGTTGCTTGGGCCCCTCTGCACTTGTTGTTAGGCCTTTCTTGCACAAGAGTAGGCGGCTGGAGCTGTCTCCGTTTGCAGCCTTTCTGCGATTACTTGTGGTGCGACCAGCTACACGTCTAATCTTTTTGCAAGTTTGATATGTAGAAGACTATTTGATCTCATTTCAGCCCAGAACTTGAACTAAGGTTTGGGAGAGCCAGATTGTCCAAATTGTGCAATACAGTGCAAGTTTGAAGAACATTTGGCCACAAACTTTTGAAGAACTCTCCCAAAACAACATTCTCAACAATCACCACGGGGCAGCTCTCCAGGCTGACTCCCCTTCATTCTTGTTTCAACTTGGAGAGCCAAGGATTCCAGGATGTACTTTTTTGCCAAGTGTGTCACAAGTTCGTCTTGTGCTTGCGTTGAGTCTAGATTTTTCTTGCAAGCATACTCCAACATACTTGGGTCAGCGGCAAGACGCAAAGCTTACGTGGCCCCGTCCCGCTTGTCCTGCTCCGATGTACATATTTCTTGATTTTCGCCGTATCAGCCTGCAGATTGTCCGTTGAACACCAACCAATGTGAACACTGTCAGCCCTTGCTCATTCTGAGGTGTACAATTGTACAATAGCTTCTGGTACTGTCTCAACACATGAGAATGTGTTTCCTTTGCCTCTGAAAACCTGGCCTTGAAGAGCAAAGGCAGATGATAGCCCAAACATTCGCAAGTCATGCAAAGCCGTGCCGGGAACTATGCCTATTACTATACAAACTGCCAGGTTGACAGAATTGACATCAAGGTAAAACACAAACGCCAGCTGCCAAAGCCAGCCTTCCACGGCTTCGAAGCTATGAACAGCAACTGTTTGTGTGCTTGTTTGCAGACAATGTTGTGCTTGACAGCAGCATGTTGGCTCGTTTCACAGCTCAAAGCTTGCTGTTTTTTTCTTCAACTTGTACGATTTCAAGACACCGTTGGCCTTCGAGGAAAATTGTGCCGGACACGGAGGCCTGTATCGCAAACCGAAAGAAATGTCCAAAGTTGCATCTGGGTGGACTGATGGGTGTCGAATCCAAGATCAACTGCTGCAACTTGGGACTTTAAGAGCCCATGTGCAAGCTGTCGATTTAGTGTTATGTTCCCCCTAGCTGCCCTGTAAAACCTTCGCTGTGCTGCCTTGAAAAAGTCGTTGCCCTTGTGCAACACCCTCGCGCCCACAAGATGACTTACGACTCTCAAGACATAAAAGCAGAAGGCCATTTTGATACGATGTCCGAAATGTTTGATACAATTGGATTCAAAAAGCCCAAATGTGTCTCAATGTGTTGAACGTGCCTTTGAGGAATGGACCATACTCATTCTTGCAGCTGGACCTTGTGATTCAAGAGTTTTTGTTGACTTAATTGATGGGATTGGGTTCTGTTTGGGCAGAAGCTTTAAGGACCAACCTAAACTTCAGCCATGGTCACGCATGCAACATTGGCAGGCTTGTGTGCATATGCTGCCCACTTGTCCTCTTTCAGCCCACGGGTTCTTAATTAGCTTGAGTGATGCACTTGCAGCGGCTGCCTTGTTTGTCGAGCATCCATGTTCAGAAGCCTTGTATGCTGATTCTGGTGTCACAATTGGCTTTGGCACTTGCTCAACCCTTGGCCAGTCCCCATTCTCACTCTCGCCTCTGTTTGAGGCACTGGCAACTTAGCTTCGGTTTGTAGCACATCGATTCCGAACTCAAGCCTTTTGACTACAAGCCCACTTACCAATTTCGGTTTTTGCTGCAGTGCCCTCCCTCAAAGCTTGGAGTACTTCAGAATACATTCTGCGCAATGAGGGTAAAGGGGTCTGGAACTACCAATGGCTATGATTATCGAGCTTCGCAAGCATTTCGAAGCGAAGCAAAAGTAAGGGAGACGCACCAATGAGGCAGCGTATCCCTTTCCTATGCATTCAAATGGATTGGACGAGTGACACAGCATTGACCCAGCAATGCTTCACTTCGCCAACGCAGTTTGCATGATGATGTTCATCATTCTTCGACGTATGGAAGATGTTCTGGCAAAACGTTTTTTTGGTGCTTAAGCATGTCGTCGGCAACTTGAAAGCATTCTCCCCGGCAAGACAGAGATTGAAGCGCCTGCAAGCAGCAAAAGGTAACATCGAGCAGCACGGAAAGTCCTTTGCCAGGCAAAGAAGAAACACCCAGTGGGCTTAGCAGTGAGGCAGCAGGTTTGTTTTCTTTCCATTCAAGAGTGGATGAGTGACACAGCATTGACCCAGCGATGTTTCGCTATTTTGCCAACACAATTTGCAGATGCCAGCTGTTTGTTGTTTGACGGACGGAAGACTGCCCCTGCCCAATGTAACTTGCTCTTTGGGTTCTGACCATAGCGTTGACGAGTTGCCAGCGTGCTCATACCAAGAGGCAGGATAGAATTCCATTGCATTGCCAGAAAAATGTGCACCAGATGCGAAAGGTGATATTTGGCAGCTCATGTGTACAATTCAAGTATGCTAGAAATTGATCAAACAGTTGATCAAAAAAGGCTCCCTGGGATTGCGCAATTTTTCTGGCATGGCTGGACCATTTTAGCATGATTGAGGGATTGTGTGGAATTTTGTTATGTATTTCGCCCACAACAACCTCTTCTGCCTTGGGGTCATCCAGGAGCATTTTGCACAACCAAGTCGATTTCAGCTGCCTATGAACTAGACTGATGCCGTCTTCATATAGACCCACATAGATCTACCTGGGCCTGTCTTAAGCTGGATTTGCTGCTGTCGTTTCGGGGTGGTGTCAGAATATCCACTGAAGTAATTGCCACTGCCGCGCCACTGCCTCTTAGATTAAGTCGAATGATAAATCCGTGTCTCTGTTGTGTGATTGATTTCATTGTGCCCTGTAGGTAGCAGGTCCCGATTGATTAGACCACTACTGTGCAGCTGTCAATTATGAACTGCGCGTGTATATTGCCAGAATTGTTTCAAGACAGAAGTAGAGCGGCAATTGATCAAAGAGGCAAGGGGCCTCTCCTGAAGTTGAAGGGAGAGGCACGCCGAGAACTGGAATTGTGTTTCCGCACAGTAGTGCCGGGCAGTGCCTTCTAGAGCTGGCTGATGTCATTGCCTTGTAAATGTTTGGATGTTGCCGCAGTGGCATCAAGGTGGAGCTGATGGTGGCGGCCAAAAGCAGCTTCGATCGAGAAAGTCCAAGCTAGTCCATATTGGAAAACAAGTCCAAACAGCTCCTCATGCATCATGTGGCAAAACCCGAAGCTGCTGGCAGATGTCCACCCCAGATGTCTGATCCAATGCAGCAAGGACACCCAGGGAACTTTGTTGCATTGCCTGAAAGTGCTCGACTGACCATCTACTCTTGTCGCTTTGGGCGTTATTCAAAGGCCATGCAACCTGAGGTTGTTGGTTGAAAGTCTGGAATGTCACAGCCCATTCAAAGCCCCAAGATGTACCCAAAGTCTCTTGCAGGCCTTAAGAGTATGCGCATGTGAATCGCTCTTGACGATTTGAAGAACACGTTTCTTCGATTTTCTTTGTATGATAACAGGTTTTCTTCACACCTTGGCCGTGTCTCACCACGGGCTTTTCATCAGCCGTCGGCTGACAACGGAGATGGATGCCCAAGGAGAGAGTGATCTCACAAAATGTCAGAACATGCTGATGAAAACGGCCGCTTTGTTGAGTCCTCCCACATTTTTCTGGTAACCTTCCAACTCGAAATTCATACATACACAGATTGAGTTGGGCTCCAAGTCTCACACTGTCGAGAACCACAATCCAAGCTTGTTGGAGTTTTCAGTTTTGAAGTCTCGAGCAGACAAGCTGCCAATTCTTTTTCCAGCCGGGTCTTGTTTACGAAGGGGAACTCGCAGCAAAAACAAGAGCGCGCCCAACTTTGTTGGTTTTGAACAAGAACACAATCGGTTCTGGGCAAGGTTGCTCCAGGCAGTTTGAGCCAAGGGAACATGTGCCAGAATATGTGAGACCCTACATTTGCAATCATTTGCAATGCAAGTTTTCAACCCTTTCGGTTTTGTGACTTTGAAGCAAACGAACTTGAAAGCAGCTTGTGGGGCATGAATCAAATATATAGCTGTGTAGAATGAAGAGAAGAAGGTTTTGTGTGTAGGACTTGACGGGTAGCTGCAGAATGTCCCTTGTGGGTTCCAGAGGATCGTGAGCCTTTTGATGGGACAGGGCTTTGAGCAAGAAGCTTCCATGACACACTCATGCAGGCTGCGTTTTGAAGTTTGACGTGGTTTCATTTCTTGTCACAATCCCACATCCTTGCTCAAAGTCTTTGCCAAGCACAGCAGAGGAGGAGTCAATTTCCTTTCTTGCGCGAAAACCGCCTACGAGCTTGTTTAAAAGAGACGTGGACTTGTGCAAGAGTTTTTAGAATCACTTGTCACATTTGCTCTTTCCAATGAATGACTTTGGCTCGACCTGTGGAACAACACAACCCAAGCTGGGTTGAACTTTCAGTTGCGAGGGCTCCACGGACGGTCAGACGGGCAGTCGGATGAACCATTCGAGAGGTTTACTTTTTTCAGAAGAGGACACCACGGCAGAAACAGTCTTTTCAAATAAAGCTTCTCTTTTTCGCGAGAGGTGCTTCAGGTGGTGCGAGCCGGTCAGCAAAACATGTGAAACAGCGATTAACCCACAAATGTATACCCGTTCCGGGTGTGACTTTGAAGCAAAAACAGTTTTTGCAGCATTTGTGCATGAATTAAACTAACTGTGCAGACTCGAGTGGAGAGAAAGACACTTTAGCCCACATAATTTGAGTTTTAGGTGCAGAGCCCCCAGGCATTCGACAAAATCACGAGGCTTTGATCACCCATGTCTTTGAACCAGCTTCAATGATACACCCGTGCAAGTTGCACTTGAAGTTTGACTTGGTGTCATTTCTCGTTACATTCCCCAGTGTCTGCAAAAGGTTTGCGCAAAACCCAATAGAGAACAAGTCAATCCCCTCTTGCGAGCAAATTTTCGCGAGATTTTGTTTCATTCAACAACATTCAAAAACAAAGTTGTACCACAGACATGAGAAGCACTTGTCGCACCTGGTCTTTCCAAGTACTGATTGACTGGTCGAGGAGTGCAACCCAATCTGGGGTGATTTTCCACTTTTGAAGGTTCAAGGAGCAAACGTGACTGGCTCGATGAACCAGCAGAATCATCAGCAGCGGTGCTGAAACATCGCTTTTTGAGAAGAGGAACTCGCAGCAGAAACATGATGCCGAAGAAGCTCTTGCTTTGAATCGATCATATGCATTGTTTGTGCAGTAGGAACATGCGTTTAATTTTGCACTGTGATCCATATCCGATGTCCTAAAGTGCAATAAATATCAAGAGAATCAAGCCAACACCTGTCTGAGTGCAAGCACGGGTCGTGCTCAAGCTCAACTTTTGCACTGCCACTACAGGCCTTTGACACCACAAAGCTGACAAGCTGAAAGGCTGGAAAAGTTCTGTCTGAGTGCAAGCACGGGTCGTGCTCAAGCTCAACTTTTGGACTCCCACTACAGGCCTTTGACACCACCAAGCTGACAAGCTGAAGGGCCCTCCAAGCTCCAGGTCAACCAGGTTGAACCAGCAAAAGACTACCTGACCACCTTGACACCAGGGAAGACTGATCACAAAGAGATCCGCCATTCCATCAAATCGACCTTGGTCATCCATGGCTATAATCCAGTCCTCAGTGATAGACCGATGTAGGTTGCTTCTTTAAGTTCGACCTGGTCTGGTCTCGCGTACAAGATCTTTGTCAAAAGTCTGCCCAACGACCAGTCAAGAATCAATTGACCTCCTCTTTGGTCGCTTTTGCACCAAAATGGCTTACAATGTGGAGGTTTAGGCACTCAAGAGCAGAGTTATGCTACAGGTCTTGGGATCACTTGTTGTATCCTGCTTTCCAAATGTTGGATTGACTTGGGTTCAACCTGTCAAGTACTCCAAACGGAGCTGGGCTGAGTTTCCTTTGGCAGTTTCTTCCCTTGCTGACCAAATCGATCCACGCCAGGTTGATAAGTGCCGGAATTGTGTTTTTCCATGATGCCTGGAGCCACATCTTTCGCAGTTTCAGCCGTTTTAGCAATGCTTTAGGTGACTCCCCAGGATTTCTATGGAGCATGCTCGCAACATCACCCAATAGGTTGTGCTTGTCAAGAGAAACAACTATAGCTGCACAAGAATTAAACGTTTCTCGACACTTTTCGATGCTGCTGTTTTCTTAAATTGAGTGTGTGCTGCCCAGGAAATTGTGAATATTTCAGGCCTGCGATTGCAGCCGACATGTTGATGCATGACAGTGCTTTGTCTCTTCCTTCCAGGTTGTGCTGTCCACACAGATTGGGTCATTCTTGGGATACACTCGCCCTTCCACGATTATTCCTTGTGTTTGGCCAGGATCGGTGTTCTCCAATTGTTCGGTTCATGTTCATTAAACTATTTTCGGCAAATTCTAAGATTCACCAATATCAATCCTTCGATTTCCTAAAATTTGTCGATTCACTTATGCATCTCGGATCCTTATCTACTCGGACCTGACATAGCCTCATTCATACCGATCTCAGAGACCAAGAGATGAGACCCATCATCAAGTCTGATCCAGGCATGAATATTCTGGCAGAGTGGAATACCTAAAGCAGAAATTGGAAGAGACTGAAGAGACAATAGAACGGCAAGTGCGATAATGAAACCGACAGGGTGGCCTCCAAAAAAGAGGAAAAGAAACACTGGCTAATCCTAATGATGCCATCTGCCTCAATTACCACTGCAAGCGATTAGATATGTTGGACATATTGAATAACGAAATCAAACGGCTCCATGAAAATAGATGGTAAAATTATACATTGATTATACATTAAAAAAAATATATTGGAAATTCAATAAATATATATTATATTATATTATGGCTAGTTGTACGTAGTATACGGCTTGTTACGGAACGGCCGGTAAGCATGGCGGCTTAGGCCTCTTTAGGACAATGAAGGGGCCTAGCGTTGTCGCTATGGACGCCGAGGACGATTTGTCCTTGGTGTGAAGCTTGACGGGCCTGTCCGTTTGGGAGTGTTAGACGACTGCGAGGTCGGGGTGGATAGTGATTCGTCTGGATGCTTTGCAGGATGGAAGCAAAGAAATGTTGGACGTAATTTGCAATTAGTAGGGACACCCTGGCTGAGTGAGTGAAAAGAGTTGGAAATAGAGCAAACACGCGGCACCTCATCGATGCCAAGAGAGGTATATAAGACTTGTTGGACGCACATGTTGCACATTAACGCGAATTACGAAGGAGGATCGAAACAGTCATGCAGGAGGACGTCATGAAGAAGATGGAGTTGGTGGGTGTAGGCAAGCGCTCGAGGTGGCCGACCCGGCTTAGCATGAAATTATACGTAGCCTCTGGCGACTTGGCGTTGAGAGAGCTTGCCGAGAAGCAGGAGCGCGATCGATGGGTGGAAGAAATTAAGGAAATTATCAAGAAGGCGAACCTATCCGTGGCAAGACGTTTTAGCGTTGAAGCGCTCATGATCCGGGTGGCGAAGGGACGCCGTGCCAATACGTTGAGAAAATACGTAAAGACGTGGATGAAGGCATCTCGCTGGATGGACGCGGCCTTTGGTTATATGTGGCCGGCCAGGCCGGAATGCTTCGCCGAGTTCATCGAGGCCATGGTAGAAGAACCTTGCGCTCGCAGCTTCCCCGAGTCTGCTTACAAGGCCTTGATGTTTCTGGAGTATGCCGGCGAGGTGCCGGAATCGGAGCAGTTGTGTAGAGTGCCATCCATCAAGAATGCCCTTGAGGAGGCGGCGCTTCGGCTTTAGTTAGTTGAGCTGAAGCTATCTAGACAGGCCTTACTGATCCCGGTGTCTATAGTGGTCGTATGGGAAGCGTATGTTTGCGACGATTAGATCCCGAGCTACAAGAGGGTCTATGCGTGGTTTCGCCTCGTTAAGCTGTGGTCGGGCATGCGTTTCGATAACACAAAGGGGACACCCATAATAAGGACATTGGAGATGGACGAAAGGGGCTTGAAGGGCGTGATCAACCGATCCAAAACGTCGGGCCCAGGCAAGCGAGTGGTGCTGCTGCTGTTCTACATTAATAAGCAAGCATGGATTGCAGAGCAGCGTTGGCTCGAGATAGGCTGGAAGCTTTGGATTGCAATGGGGGCCGAAGCGGGCCTGCTTTTGAGGGACTTCATGCTGCCCTGGCCAAACAAGAGTTGCACCGGGTTCGTGCGGAAGGTTGTGGACTACCCCATCGCGTCCACGATGTCTCAAGCCCTCTTCAACGAGATCCAAGCCGGAAAGGGTGAGCAGAGGGTGGCATTGCTGCATCCCTGGCCTGGGTGTATTGTGGATAGAACACAACGAACGGGTCACGATTCGCACCTGGGCGCAGGCGGCCAGGACCCCTGACGACGTCAGGAAGATGATAGGCAGGTGGCGATCATCCGCCGATGAGTCATATGAGCAGAACGTGAAGGCTGCACACAAGAGCAATGTGATGAACAGATGATGAAGCTTATGACGTTCATGCCAGGAGTGGATGCGGCCAAGCCGTGTCGCAGGCCGAAATGGACCACCACGGGCCCTATCGTGCTGGTCGAAGAAGATGAGGACTCGAGAGAAGTGAAAGTCGAGCAGCAAGAGCAGCCCGCAGAAAATGAGGCAGAGGAGTACAGCGAATTCGAGCAGCTTGACATTACGCCACTGGAAAAGGTGGCGGGCATATTTGTCGTATCCGTTATGGGTCGGTCAAAGACCAAGACACTATATCGGGTGGGCGAATGCCATAGACAGCCAGGCGTGCACTACGCACAATACGAGGTGCTGGGTGAGGAGACACCCAGCACGACGGCATATCACAAGGCATGCCGCCAGTGCTTCAGAAACGATATAGTGGGAGGTTCTGAAGCAAAGGGAACTCTCGAGGACGATGATTCCTCGGGAGAAGTCTCGTCGTCGGAGATGACAGAGACGGAGGAGGATGACAGCACGGGGTGATTGGCGTTCGACGGGCATTCGCCTCGTGAGATCAATGAAAGAACCACGCTAGGTAGGTGTGGCACGAAAGAGGGGCATTATGCACTGGCATTGAGTCGAGGGGTGCCACACTAGAGGGGGTGAGAAGGTGTCGAGCATGGTAATGCCTTCGTGAGGGGGGACTGTATGTAAGATTAGGAAGTTCGTTCGGGGCGCGCGCGTGTTCGTGTCGAGTCAGTCGAGTGTTGGATAGGCTCACAGGTGAATGTCGTGATTTTGCGAGCAAACGATTCGGTTTTGTCTCAAGTCGTTGATTTGAACCGGCAGGTGAGAGGATGCATGATTCGATCTTTTCGGCCTAAGTAGGGAAGGGTCGGAAAGCGCGTCGGCGTGAAAGGTGGGCCGGCGCGAAAGTGGATTCCGGCACATGGCCGGGATCGGGTACGACACAGAGGAGCGCCGGCGCAATGCCATTGCACTGATAGATGCCGATCTTCATGGACTTCTCCAGGTGAAAGAAATGGACGAGGTCTTGCAGGCAAAGCTCGCGGTGGCGAAGGTTCGGAGCATCAGCCGGGTGAACACCATAGCCGACGACAGGGTTGGCATGCGAAAGTTCTGTACGGAGGTGCTCTCCTTGGATAAGACCCGGGATGTGGTGGAGATTGCCTCCTTGGTGGACACCTGGGAGGCGGCTAACACAAGGGTCAGTTAGGAACAAGGCAGAAGCTGAGGGTGGGGTGGCGAGCATGCCGAGAGCCTTGAACAAGATCGAGGTACAGGAGCTCTTGAAGAGTTTCAGAAAGTGCATGGCATCAAGCTGGAGGATCGAAATACCCCAGCGGCTTCAACCTTGGAGCAGATCTTCGACCAGATCGAGCAGGGCGAGTTAAAGAATATGAGCCTTATGCAATTCCTCAATAGGGAGGACGTAGAGGCGGATATCTTGGGCGCGACAGTTGAGAAAAACACAGGAACGCTCAAGATTAAGAAGGGGTACGGGGAGTGCCAAAAGCCCCGACGGCCAGAAGAATTTCGCAAGAGAATGTCGGTCGTGGCACATGCCTATTTGATGGCACAGTTGAAGTACCCACACAAGGCCAACCTGCGTGATCTACAATCTCAACACTTCCTCAAATACTTGGACTTGATGCTTGGTGATCACATATTGGGACTCAAGGCCCGTGGGAAGGATGGAGAGGTCATTATTACGCCAGATTTTGATTTGATGCTGTCGTACGATTTCCAGGTACGGCGGCAGATGGTGAAACTGGTGAACGAGGGTGCCACCATGGTCGAGGCCCTGAGGGAGGCTATGGCAAATGCAATAATTAAGGAGCGGTACTTCTTCACTCACGCCGAATGTGTACTCACAAGTGGCCAGTGCAGCCAACTCGGGACGAGGAAACTATCATCGCTCCAGGAGTCCTACATGGTCTCGAGGCAGGTGGCAGTCAGAGGCCTATGAGCAGCCCAAAGGCAAAGCGAAGAAAGGAAAGGGCAAAGGCAAAGGGAAGAAAGGCCGACAGATGCACGATCGAACGCCCGACGGTAGGTAGATTTGTTGGAAGTGGAACAATCCCAGGGAACGTCGTAAGTTTCAATGCGGAAGGCTCCATGTGTGTTAGATCTGTTTCGGCAATCATCTTGCACACGCATGCGATGGGTCGGACAAGAGCAAGGACACGGCTGGGACGCCAGCCGAAGGGGCCAAAGCTGCTTGAAGAGCAGAGCCTGGCGGGGAGGCCCCATCTCCGCCAGCAGAAGAGTGGGGCATACGTCTTTGCAGAGTGCTCTACCTATTCAGTGGAGCGCAGCGAAAGGCATCAATCGCTTCATTTCTGTAGGAGCAATCCAAGGGCACCAACCTACAGTTTGAACTGCGTGAGATCGATATACAGAATTCATCAGAGTTGGACCTGTCGGACAAGTCCCTACAGAGCTAACTGCTTCAGCAGCTGAGAGAGGGTTATTACCACGTTTTGCTGATCACACCTCCCTGCTCGACATGGAGTCGGAACCCCCTGCCACCACCTATTCGCTCCAGGGAATATCCTTGGGGCTTTCTATGGCTGTCCAAGAGATATCTCAAAGATGCTGAGCTTGGGAATATTTTGATTCGTTTCATGATCGAGGTATTGCAGGTACTCGAACAGCATCTTTACTCCTTCGATGGTTCCCTCGTGTTGGTCTTCGGGGAGCGCCCGGAGGATCTGGGCGTCATTTGGCGCGAGGAGGACGGCGTGAAGATGCATCCAGCTTCCATCTGGCAGTTGCCCGTGCCACCGTTTAGGAGGCAACAGCTTGCACTTGTTCATAGTCGTCTTTAACCAGTCTTGCTGGAGTGCTCCCTATAGAAAACCCACCAGGCTACTCACAAACCTCAGTGCACTACAGCATTGGGGTCCGCTGACCTGGCCTGCGTTTGATGATGCAGGTTCATACCTGGGCCCTATCCGGACCATCTGCAATTGCGAGCCCTCGATATCTCTCGCTCGAACCACTATAAATGAAACATTTCGTACTTCTGCTACCTCCATCTATCCCGAGCCCATGGATCGAACTTTGGCCCAGGCCATTCTGGCAGATTTACAGCATCAACCCTCTCCCGCTAAAGAGGGGAGAAGACTCGGAAGAGGGTTTTGGACCCCGAGGTTCACGAGGAGGGCAGCAAGCGGTCGAAGTTGTCGAGCAGTGCAACATTGAGCAAGTCGAAGTTGTCGAGTATTGGAATATTGAGCAAGTCGTCATGCAGCAAAGCGACATTGAGCAATGCAGGTGTCGACGGAGCAACATTGAGTAATGCAGGGCCCAGCAAAGCAACATTGAGTAGTGCAGGGGCTGACAAAGCAACATTGGGCAGTCACAAAGCAACATTGTCCGGTGCTGCAGTTGACAGTGCGGCATTGCATGGAGGAGGCAATCCGGGCGTTGGACCTCCTATACAGACCAAGTACAAGGGGGAACTACGCTCCATTCATGACGGGGCTGGCCTATGTTCCCCAGGTCGCTGGCCTGTAGGGAGAAGGACTGCGCCATCCACAGAGTTGGGCAAGGAGTTGGCCCGATGGTGCATGAAGGCCTTCGAAGATTGGGTCGAACTGGTAGGAGAAGATAGAGTGAAGAGGCTCTTCTGGGAGATGGCGACAGGCAAGCTCGGAGGGTCTCCCTTTGGAGGGGAGATATATGGCTTCCGCGAGAGGCTGGACCTGTGGCTCAAGGAGAGAGGTGGCAGCCCGGAAAGAAGATCTTCGGACAGGCGCACGGAGATGAACTTTCGAAGGTTGATGGCAGTGGCGAAGGTGCTGGGAGACGAAGATGCGGAGTTCCTGGCGGAGGTTGCCTCAAGGGGTGTTCCTTTGGGGGTAGACGAGGAGATGCCCAGAAACCCAAGGGTCTATGAGGAGAAGCAGAAGTGGACAGTTGAACAAACGGAGGACGATTTCCACGACACGATGGCAGACAACTACGTGTCGGCAGAGGAGAACTCTGATGACATAGCCAGGCAGGTGTTGGAGGAAGTGGAGAAGGGCTCAATACTTCGCTTCACGGAGGAGGAGGCGAAGAACAAGTTCGGCGGCCGGTTGGCCGTGGCTGCACTGGGCGCGGTGGTGAAGGAGTTGGGCACGACCAAGGTCAGGCTGATACACGATGGTACCTATAGCGTGGACGTTAATCGTCGGATACGGGTTCGTGACCGCTCCTCGACGATGCGGCAGCAATACTGCGTCAGGTGAAAGAGGACAAGGAGGAGAAGAAGGAGGCCATCAGATTCTCTGTCCTGTATGATATCGCTAGGGCGCATAAGCTCATCCCTGTCAGAGAGGAGGATTGGGGCTTGCAAGCTTTTCGTCTGCCGGGCGAGCCCTCCAACGACATCTTCGTTCGCATCCGTGGGACTTTTGGTATAGCAAGTGCTGCCTACTGGTTCGGACGGGTCATTGGTGTCGCGGTGAGGTGTTGTTATCGCGTCATGGGGCGCTACATGGGCGTACTGCGCCTGATCTATGCAGATGACGGGTGGATAGTCGCGTCTGGCGTGCGATTCTGGAAGAAGGTCATGATGTGGTTGTTCCTGTATGAGCTTTTGGAGATCCCGATCACTTGGAAGAAGCTCCGAGGGGGAGCCGAAGTCGACTGGATTGGATACCATCTGGACGTGACTTCTTTCACCCGAGGCATCAACGAGTCGAAGAGGACTTGGATATGCAATTGGATCGACACCAAGCTGCAGCAGGGAGGAGTGGTGGGCCGAGAGCTCAAGTTAGTTCTTGGCCGGTTGTCCTTCGTGGCAGGAGCACTAAGGCATGTGAGACCGTTCCTGGCACCGCTCTTTTCGTGGTCGGCAACGTTGGCCGGGGGGCACCTTTTCTAGATTTCCGGATGCGGTGTCTATTCTTCTAGAGTATGTGCGAGAAGAAGTGTCTCGCAAGCCGACGAGGAAGTTTGAGCCTCTGCTTTCCAACCCCAATGACATCTTCCGCGTGGACGCTAAGGCGGCGGGTGAGGAGATTGTTATGGGAGGCTGGGAGACTTGGAAGGGCGTTGAGTAGAAGAAAGCTAGAAGGTTTTCGTTTAAGCTGAATCGGAAGAATGCTGCATGGGTTTACTTGAAGGGCGACCCTTTTCGCTCTATAGCAACCCTGGAGCTTATTGGGGTGCTTGCCGCGGTCATGGTTTTGGCTCCGGACTCGGAGTGGGCAGAAGGTGACTTTACGGTCACTCTGACCGCCCTCACCGACAATTTGGGCAACACGCACGTGCTTAAGAAATTTGGCAGCAGTCGCTACCCACTGAGCATTGTGGCGATGGAACTTGCGTCGCAGCTCGATAGGAGAGGAATCGAGCTAGATCTGCAGTGGGTGCCCAGGTGACAAAACCAGGAAGCGGACGACCTCACCAACGAGCACTTCGATGACTTTGATGAGGCCAATCGGATAGATGTGCAATTCGAAAACCTGGATTTCTTAGTGATGAACCGCCTCCTCAAGAAGGCGGGGGAGCTGGACGAGGAGCTTCGGCTGTTCAAGACCTCGAAAGAGGCGAAACAGGCATTGGCCAAGGAGAACCTCGAGAAGCACAAAGCCAAGAAGGGCCAGCTGCGTTGGCAGGATCCTTGGTGAAGAAGGCAGGGGGGTCGTGTCGATGTCGTAAATTCCCTTCACGAAACTAGAGTAGGTTTAGAGTGGGGCAGCGCGGGCCTCACTGTAGTTGCTAAAGTGGGGGGAAGGCACAGTAAGGCTATGGTTAAGCTCTAAGACAAAGCTAGAAGTAAAGGAATTAACAATAGGCAGAATGTTTCACATGGTTGCAGGATTCGCATAACCTCGAAAAGGTCCACTATGTGAGAGAGTGAAGTGACGGCTAGTTGTACGCAGTATACGGCTTGTTACGGAACGGTCGGTAAGCATGGCGGCTCAGGCCTCTTTAGGACACCTACCAACCATCCCCAATTATCATCATTCCTCTTACCGGCACAGTAAGGCCATGGTTAAGCTCCAAGACAAAGCTAGAAGTAAAGGGGCTGTGGATAAGCCGTGGTCTGCTTGAGCTGTCTGTTGAATTAACAACAGGCAGAATGTTTCACATGGTTTGCAGGACTCGCGCAACCTCGAAAAGGTCCACTATATAAATATATTATATGTAAATATTTTAATTATAATATATTTTTAATTATGTAAATTATTGTATTTTTTTATATGTTTTGATTTAAATACGTTAAAAGGTGCATTTTGATTTTGTATATTTTTATTGGTTAATTATTTTAATAATTGATTTGAATTATTGAGGATATTTATATTTTATATTTTTGATTTATACTTGTAAGGTATGAATTTTGATTTTGGTAATTTCGCCGATTTTTATTAGGTGAATTGAAATCTTTATTTATATTATTTTGATTCGATCATAATTTGAATTACGGTAGGGGGATTTGTATTTATTGTAGCATTGTGTGTTATTTTAAGGAATTTATTTTTTATATTTTGAATAAAATTTTCTGAAATATTTAAAATCTCTTTGATTTTTTAATCGGGATATTTGTTACTAATTGTAACATCGGCTTTAAATAGGTCTTGTATAATCGCATTTTTCTTGATTTTTTAGGTTTTTAATCGAATGAAACAATATAGTTGAAACCAATTAGGACCAATTATCAATCGAAATAGGTTGGGAATAAACGACTCAAAGATAAATTACCTTGCAACCGTAGCCGTGTCATGGCAATCCTGGAACTTGTTTCACCGCAAGCGGCTCAATCTCATTATGAATGGATAGGATTGGACCTTCTGACTGGCGGAGGAAAGGGCATTCGAGATCTCGAAGGGATATTGAAAGGCGTTTTCTAGCCGACATGGATCGTGCTTCGGAATTGCGAGTTAGGTTTCAACTGCATTCGTGAGGAGAACAGGGGCGGAAGAGTGTTTTGGTGTCGATACAAGGCGGCCTGCCTTCAGCTTCTGGAGCATCTTCAATTTGTGTTTGGGTGCCTGATTAAACTCTTATATCCGAATATATCAAATTCTGTATTTCGCCGTGCGGATCAGATCTAGATTCGCATCAAGTAACGCCAAGCAGGTCAGTTGCCCGGACACAGAGAGCCGTTGCTGGAGCCTTTGGACGACGATGTTGATATTGATTCATAGGCCTAGGAATTGGTTGACATTCGATTAGCGGGGTGTGGTTTGTTCCAGAGGTATCGCGTAATGCGCTGGACTATTACGGTGGTGTGCAAATGATACGTAACAATTCATTGTTGCAATCGCAGACTGGACCACCAATGCGTCCTCACCCACCACCGCGTCCTCCGCCAATTCTTCGTTAGTTTGTGAGGTTGCCTGCAGGTGCTTATTGAATTCATTCAATTAGCATGGAGACCGCGCCACTGGATCTGCCTTGCAGCCTCTCACATACCAAAGTCGGGCACAATGCCGGATTGCTCAATAGGATCCGATTTGCTGGAATGCCTTCCTTCGTGACATCCGGGTACTTCTCACTCAGGATCACTGGAGAGATGAATATGACTTGCAACATGCTCACAATTAAATGATAAATACCTTTCAGGAACATTTTGGACATCATCGAACTGATCGTCCTCTCTGGCAACGAATTCAGAGATTATCTGCCTGCAAATGGGAATTTTCTTACTGATATTCGAGCCATCCGCATAGTATCGCAAAGGAATCATTTTCTTGATTGGAAATTGGTCATATAGCGAACAAGGCTTCATCGTACGCAGAAACAAACTTTTCGTCAGGCTCGTATTGAACGATATGATGCTTTGCTACATGAGGCCAATCATGCAGCCTCCAAACATGATCTTTTTACTTTGCGCGTCATTGTTCGGAAACTCTCCCCCGAAAGAAATTCTCCCGAAAGTTAGCCTTAGAGGCCCTACTGATAAGATCTTGAATCCCATTGAGGCCTTTGCAACATTGAAGCGTTTCAAAGGCCAGGAGCTGCTGGGAGGCAAAGGGCAATCGGTTCCCAGCCGAACCCCCGATTTGAGCAAGTCAAACAAGGCGACATCATTGTCATTGGCTAGGATGCCAATGATTGGAAAGCTTGAAGGCGGAAAGGTTGGCCTACGGGAATGGATATGTTAGGGTCTAGACCTTGACTTTGGATGAATATGTGAAATTTATCAAAAATATGCGGAGATAGGGCGGACGATTCTAAAGGGGTCATAGAGAGATTCGGACTTAAGTGCCGTAGTCAAAGCTTTACTTGAGAATAAATTTAGCAAGCGATCCGGCACTGTTGAGGAGCCCGTCACCATCTGGAATGTAAGAATCTCGGTAGGGTGGGCGGGGGGGAGCGAAGTGCAAAAGCTGTCCATGCAGGAAAGCTTGTGCCACATGGGCGGCGATCACTTGTGGGCATATGGTCGTAGACACATGGAAAGTATCTCTAGGGGAATTATATTTATGGGGGCAAGACAAATTAATGGCAAGGCCGGTGGGCGGAGCGGATCCGGACGGAATTGGAACGAAAGTGCCGCATTGGGGTGGATTGCTCGGTCCCAATGGGATCCCAACGGCAAGATATTATCGTGGCATCGAATGGAAGAATTTATGACTCTCACGGTTTCAGGCTCCTGCCAAGAGCTAGCCCCTATAGTGGTTGGTCAAACGAAACCGTCGCCCCATGTAGGTGTGCAACATGCTATATATGCACCGCGCGGGACAACACGGTAGGGCTGTCGATGGAACCTGCGGTGTTCGATTCGGCCGACGTAGCTAGGTAACCCGGGCTTCGGTGCCAATACACAACCATCCCTATTCTGGCTAGGGAAAGGAATTTGCAAAAAATATTAAGCTGAAGGATTGTTGAGCCTTGCAATTGCAAAAGCTCTGCATCTTCTAGAAAACCGTAGCCTTGGCCTGGCCGACAAGTCAGAACAAGGGCAAAGGGAAGGGAAAAGGGGGTGACAAAGGGAAGCGATCTCCCCACACCTCCAAGTATGCTGGCAATAGAAAGAGCCTCCAACAACGGATCATGGAGAGCAGCTGCAGAATCTGTTGCCAAGAAGGCCATTGGAAGGCTGAATGCCCACAACGTGGATTTCAGTCGACCCGTCGACAGCTGTTGTTCCCACACTGGCGACAATGAATAATGAGCTGGACGTCCTGCCACTCGAGTTCCTGGATTTGCCGGAGCTGACTGAAGAGACGCTCAACGCCACTCACGAGAATTCGGAACAAGTTTTTTGTGTTTCTGGGGCGAGGGACATCGGTTGTTTGGGGATTTTGTGGGATGCCAATGAAGGGGAAAATTGATTTAGTCCACAAAGGGGAAATGACGACGACCTTCGAAAACCTCAATGTCAGGACTAGCATGCCAGAGACCGCATTTACTAGCATCGTCCAATCACCTGAAGCAAAGTCAATGCATGATGCCGAAGCCAGTGCCTTCTCGAGCTCTTCAACTCGAGATGCCCTGAAAAACGTAGATACAGGAGCTACTAAGCAGCTACTAAGACCGTCATAGGAAGCGGCTTCGTAGCCAATCTCCTAGCCGCAGCGCGGCCAGAGGTTCGGAGGCAGGTCCAAAGGTATCGATATTCAGTGATTTTTCGTTTTGAAAATCAAGGCACACTGGAAAACAACCATGCGTTGGTTGGGGCCACTGAAACTCAAGATCGCTATAGTGCCAGGCCAGACACCTTTCCTGTTGTCGAATACTCTGCCCCGAGCCATCGGAGCCACAATAGATGTAACTGGTGAAATGATTAAAACACACTCTTGAAGCGCCACATCCCAATTCAGCTGAATGCCAAGGGTCTGGTTTTTAGTTGATCTGAATGATCTGATTACACCCACCAGTCGAGATGCTGAAGTTGAACCTGCCGAGACCTTCGCCACTTTGAATTGTAAAATTTGCCAAGTGTCTCTGTCCAGAAGCCTGGACATGCGCAATTAGAAGCCAGACCATGATGACACAGAAATATCAGGTGAACACAGGTCTTGTGACAAGAAGAATCCAATAATTCGAAGCCGTGAAATCCGAATCAACCAAAAAGCAGGTGAACACGAGGGAACCAAACGATCGTCCGATTAGCCATAGTGATGACTCTGTTCCGTTCGAATCGGTCCCAGGGGAGATATATCCAGGAATCATTCGTTTTGGGTTCAAGACCGGATCTGTGCTCTCATACACGTGTAACCGTCCCGTTCGTTCACCTGTGCCGCATCCCTGTCATGCCGACCTCCGAAGCCGCCAGCCTGAGTGCCCGCCTGTCGAGGGTCATGGGGGAGGCGTAGAAGGAAGAAGCCCTCGACCACTTAGAAGCATTCAAGCTTCTGTCACTGGACAAGATGGGGCAGGCCAAGATCGATTTCTGTTCTGCCCACTTTGGTCGCTGCTTCTCGGAGATGTGGGAAAAGGACTACGTGCAATGGTTCCAGGCGAATTACCACACATCGACCAGGGTCAATCATCAGAAGTTCATTCACTACATCTCGCAGAGGGTGACCTATGCCGAACACCAAATGGGCCTAAATAATCAAGGCCCTCAACCATCGCCAAGTCAGAGGCCACTTCACCCGGCCATCAACAGCAAGGCCAAAGCCAAGCCCATCTGGGAAGTGACATCTCAAGACCTGGCCGATCTTGCCGAGGACGAATCCTGGGAACCAACTCAGGAGCTCGAGATCCAACCGGAGATCTACACGGAGATGGCAACCATGGACTCATGCCTTCAGACCATCGAGGGTGCGATGCAGGAGATCATTGCCCACCTCCGGGCTTCGTGAGCTCGTCATGGTTAGACGCCTTCGAGGAAATTGATGTCCATGTACCATCCATGTGTCAACCAGAACAAAGCCAAGGCAAGACCCATAATCTCGACCCCAAATTCAATGCATTGGTTCAACAAATCTCGAAGGAAGCCAATCTAGCCAAGTGTGATCCAGCGATCTCGAATGGATGCAGCCGACTGCACCTGCTAGAAATATTCTGCCATGAGGCTAGTGAGCTGACCAAGCAAGTCCAATCATTGGGCGGGAGAGCCCACCGATTTGGCCGAGCGCAGGGGGATCTCAAAACCAAAGAGGGAGATATATTTTGTTTCATACGTTGTGGAAACAAAGACCCCGCCATGTTTCAATCCCACGTGCGGGCCATGGAGTGCATGGAACACATTCAATGAGATGAGGTCAATTCAGTTGTGTGAACATGTCCAGCGGGAAAGGGAATCTTATCTGTTCGAATTTGCCCTGGAAATAATTCTGTTTCGCCTATCCCGCCATCTAGGAAATCGCATGCATTGGAAACAACCACGAAAATCGATCATGTTCAAGACCCCCCTACTGCAAGAGCTATACTCATATACCAAGGAAGCACATTTTGATATATGTCGAATAGGCCACCTGACATGTCTAGAAACGAACAAATTCATCCAAAAGGGAATGGCCATAAGAACCACATCTCAAGAGATGTATTCGCGTCGAGATCATGAATACAGAACCATCGCCGGATCCGTGAACACGCCTCTCGGAAGAGTCACTGTCAGCAGCTACACCGAAAATTGCCCAAGAAAATTTGCAAGACAAGTAGCTAAAACTAGGCTAAAAATGAAATATGATCATTGGGTCTCTACACTTGTGTCCAGAGGAATGCTTCAACCGAATGAGGAAAGTGCGTCAAAGCGGATCCGACTCCTTTCTCCAATGCAGAAGTCCCAAGGCGGGCGATTGCCACCAACACCCCTGGAGCAGCTGTCGAATGAATGCAAGCGCCGTCGTATCGACGGCAAAACGGCCGAATCACAGAACACAAGCATGTCCCCATAGACCCAACTAGAAGAAATCATCAAGGACATCCAACCAATGTTGCCAAGGGTAGGGAAGACCTTCATCACTGACCATAGTATATTGGAGAGACTTCAGAAAATATTTCCTGATAAAGAAATAAAGAGGGTTCAAGCATATAAAGGATCTGATCGAACGTTGCCACCTCCTAGGGACTTGGTGAAAAATGAAATTCCATATCGTCGTGCAATTATTGTAAGTCGAACTGGGGGAATGATCCAAGTAGAAAAGGAGTGGGAGTATTGGCAAGACCTATCTCATCGTCAACAAATCCGCCCAGCACATCCTGCTAGAATCAATATCACCATGTATGCATGTTCACCCCAACCAAAGTCAGAAGCACCAAGCGATTCGACCAAACAAGCCACGAGTCCCGAGGCAACGGGAACGATCATCGAACCACATGATATGAACGCAAGTCCGCCCAGCAATAGCGAAGCACCTGCCGCAGAGTCACGTTCTGACCAGGCCGAGATGCCAGAAGCAAGTCCGAGTCACATCGACCTACAGAGTCCTGACCATGGTCCAAAACTCAAAACCATATCAATTGAGGAAAGATCATTTTTGTTGATTTTTGTTGAAATTGCATCGGAACTTAGGACACCCCCATGGGCAAAAATTGTGTTCAATGCTACGTCAACAAGGGTATTCACCACGATTGTGTCAAGCTGCCATGGACTTGAGCTGCTCCGTATGTCAGAACACGAAGGAACCCAAGCATCAACGACCATCCACGGTCAAACGTGAACTGGATTTCAATGACTGCATTGGAATAGACGGTGTTGTGTACACAAACATGAGAGGAACCAATTTCCACTTCTACCACATCATTGACTACGGAACCAACTTTCAGGTAGCCTGTTCCAGTCCTGGTAAGAGCAGTGATGGTGCCATCGATAAGGTGCTCAATGGATGGCTACAATGGGAGGGGTTCCGGTTGAGATTCACACGGACTCAGGGACAAAATTCACGTTCAACATAAAGGCAATGGTAACACCACCGGGAGCACACTGGCAGATCGGGAAGGTAGAAAGACATGGTGGATTTTTTTAAGGAAATATTGAAGATATATAAATAAGAATATCCAATTCAATCATATACCGACCTGCAAACTGCATTATCACATTGCACATCAGCAAAGAATGCATTGAGCCAAAAACAGGGATACTCCCCAGAAACATTTTTTTTGGAAAAGGAACCAGAATCCCCGCATCAATGTCATCGGATGAACAACTGCCATCACACATCCTGGCGGATGATAACACCCAGGAAGGGATTCGTTTTCGAGAAAAGCTGGCATATCGAGAAGCAGCTACGCGAGCTTTTCATAGTGCTGACAACAGCTCTGCACTGAGGAGAGCTGTCCTCCGGCGAAGCTGTCCACACCGAGGATCATATGACAAGGGAACCTGGGTCATGCTCTGGAGACAGACTCCAACACAACGAGGGTGGTTCGGTCCGGCCAGAATCATCCAACAGGAAGGTCCACATTGTCTTTGGCGCAACCATGCAGGCAACTTAATAAAGATAGCCCCCCGAGCATGTCAGACCCATAAGTGCAATGGAAACTCAACACATCCCAAGAGCCATAAATCCAATAGCAGGAATTGAGGTTGAAACAACACGAAATGCCAACAGCAGTGAAAGAACAACAGACATTCCGACAGAAATCATTGACCATAATCCAATACAAATACCAAACCAAGGAACAGAAAACCTATCAAATTCGTCAGAAGTCCAGCCAGACCAAGAGCCTTCGATCCCAGAGAATCAATTGTCTCCAGGGAATCAACAGAGCTTAGGAATGCCAAATGACCCAGAGGTTCATTAGGACGCAACGAATGTGTCGGTCCCGAGTGAAACATCCGACCTCGGTGATGAACTCGTATGTGATTACCTTCTCACTATAGAAGATCAAGTCGACTGGTGCCCAAACCAAATAGACTCAGAAGCAATAAGATGGAAGGCTGAGTTCTCAATCCCCAAAGAGACCATAAATATTTGGGATGAAAATTCATCAATAACAGATTTTATCCTGATAGCCACAACAACCAAGCGAGATCGCACAGAAGTCAAGATACACCAATTGTCCTCCGAAGAATAAGCACTTTTTCGTCAGGCAAGAGAAAAGGATATCACAAATTGGTTAAATACAGGGGCTGTCAATAAGATCTTTAGGCACCAGCTTCGTGCAGGTAATGAGATGCCGATGGAAAAACCTATGGAAACCCCCTGGATGCCGACAACCCCAAAGTAGAATCAACAGAGAGCTTGCAGCCAGGACCAAAGACCCACAAGGCCAAAGCTTGTTTGGTAGTTCTTAGATTCCAGGATCCACAGCTAGAAAGCATTCCCCGCGACTCCCCAACACTTGGAAAACAATCCAAAATGCTTCTGTTGCAAGCCATATCATCCATGGAATGGATCCTGAAGGATTTCGATATCAAAGCTGCCTTTCTACAAGGTAAAACTCAAGAAGATCGAATCCTAGGACTAGAACCCGTTGAAGAATTCCGAAAGGCAATGAAACTCGAACCAAATCAAATCTGCAAATTGGAAAAATCTGCCTACGCTCCGTACCTGTGGCACAAGGAATTGGACAAGACACTTCGTGACTCGAACTTCATTCCAACACCTTGCGACCCATGTGCATATTGACTGTACAAGCCAGGCCAAAACAAAATATCAGGAGTCCTGGGAGTTCATGTTGACGATGGGCTATGTGGAGGGGATCAATATTTTGAGGGTCAAATTGCAAAGCTAGGTGCCAAATTCCCGTTTGGATCCAAGAAAGTAGGCCAATTCACGTTCACCGGAGTTGAAATGAATCAATAGGCAGACAAAAATATTATCATGTCCCAATCCAAGTATGTAAGCAAGATTGAGCCAAGCCACATGAATGCAAGCAGACGAACGTGTCTGACGGATGAAATGACCTCCGAAGAGAGATATGCGTTCCGTGCATTTATGGGCAATCTTCATTATGCAAGCATTAACACGAGGCCACGAGGCCAGATCTCTCGAGCCGACTCAGCTATATTCAAAGTGAGATCAACAAGGCCACTGTCGTGTACTTCATGAAGCCAAACGATACAAAGACATATGCATCCGGATCCAACCGATCCCAATCAAGGATCTAAGATTCTTGTTATTCTCGAACGCATCATTCGCGTCTGCCAAGAATCCAGAAAATCACACAGGTATGATAATCTTGGCTACCCACAAAGACATAAGTGAAAATTATTAATGTCCAATAAGCCCTTTGTCATGGGGATATCGCAAGATTCAGAAAGCGGTCACCAGCACTTTGTCAGCCGAAACGACTTCACTCCAGACAAGACTAGATCAACTATCATGGATGAGATTATACTGGGCATGGATTCAAATCCCCAAGTAGACTGGAAACGACCACATGAAATCTTCAAAAGGGAACCCCAACCAATTTAATCAACAACAGCTTTGGCGCAGTGCTTACCTAGATCGGTAGCTGTAATCGACTGCAAATCATTGTATGATCTAGTCACTCGAACTGCTCATTTTATCCGAAGGCATTCGATTACGATGGGTTCATACTGGAGCTCAGCTCGCTGATGCATTGATTAAGATAATGCAGGGAATATTCTTTCGAGAGACTTGGCAATATGGCAAATACCAATTTATTGATGAACTGTAAGTGTTGAAGGAGCGAACAGATGATAGAACCCGCTTGAATTGGCTTAAATCTGGGATCCCACTGATGGAAGATCAACAGTGAGTGGTTGTTCGGAATAAACGATTCTCACGAACACGTCGTTGGATGGTGTTTTTTGGGGCCATTATGAATTCCATTGAGGATCTTATCGTGCACCACCAAGGTATTTCATCCAGAAATCACGAATACACGAGGATAGGAAAGGCGGGTCCACTCGACCTCGAACCATAAAGCAATAAAAACACTACATTCCACGGAGAGACTCCTTCGCTCGTATGCGACCAACTTTCGAACAAGCTACAAAAGGAAAAAACCACACGCGGCCCAATTTATATTAATATATCTATACCTTTATAATTATTTAATTTCCGACGATAAATTATTATACATTATTATATATTTATATAATAATAATATATTTATAAATATACTTGAGAGGAGGGAGACACGAAAGGTAAAACAACCGGAAGAGAAGAAAACGCGAGAGGCAGGAACAAAAATGCAATATTCGATATGGTGATTTATCCCCTCGGAGGTGACCTGTCGTAAATATATATTCAAACGCATTCTAAATATTCAAACATATGCTCTCGAAATATTCAAAAAGATTCTGAGGAAAATAAACTTGCCCCATAGCTCAGATCATCGATAAACATTAAATCGGAGCATCATAGGATTTAAACTATCCTAAAATTATAAGAGGTTCACGGAGAGAATTAATGTGCTTCGCAAAACAAATTCTAGGTATATATCTACTCGGACAACACCTTTCGTAATTCTTCACTCTTTCTAAATATTCAAAAGGATTTCAATTATCTTAAAAAGCTCACGAGGACGTTATCCAAGAGAAAATTAAATTTAGAGGAGGGAAAAGGGGGGTCTATATTAAAAAATCAATTCCAAGGGGGAGGTTTTTAAATTGAATAATCAAATATTAAACCTGCTTCGCAAAATAAACTCAAGGTATCCCCTAAAACACTACCTTTCGTAAAATATAGTATTATTTTCATTTCATTTCATCTGCCGGCAACCTGTGCTGGTTGCCCGTGTTGGGCCGCAGCTGGAGTGATCCAGGCCGGACACTTCAGGAGTGTCAAAGGCACCAGTGCTCGAAAAGGCGTGCTTATGCGAAGCGATCATTGAGCAGTTCATCAAAACTCTTTGGCTTCATAGGCAAAGGACGTTTCCATTGCTGACTTGTACATGACTTGGGGATGATCCAAATGAGGTAGATAGTGGAAGCAATTTCCGGGTCAACACCCAATGGAAGGGCAGAACGAAAGTCATCACAAGACTTGACGGTGCCACTGTGCCAAAGAATGCTACGATAATGGCCTTCAGCGGGAGTTGCACCCAAGTGGATGACCCCCGCTGTCACGACAAAATCATGCCACTCAACATGGATGCCTCGGCGATCACTGAAAATCGGAATCTGCACGGGCAAGCGTCTATCCCACAGAACTGAACATCGGCTTTTCTGTCCAAGGAAGGGAAACCGAGACACCTGAACGCAGATCCAAGGTGAATCACATATGAAGGCATGCACAAAAGGCTCTTGATGATGCCAATTGTTAATCATCTGCTGAAGTGTAATGAAACCTTCAATTGGACATGCCATGGGAACAGGAGCAAACACATCCGCTTGATCTTCTGTCGAACTAAGCAACCGAGAGCTCCAACCCTGCTGCATATATTGTGGGAGCGTTTTTTCAAGCAGCCGTTGTCGAAACCATCCAGCAAATTCACCAGCATCATGCTGATCTCGACTGGGATGGTCCTGAAACCAGTCCACAAGCATGTGGCCTAGAAACTGGTCTGCGCATGGGTCCATAACAACCCTTGCATGCTCAACGAACATGCGCAAAAATTGTTTCTCCCATGCTCCCCAAATTGCAATATTGAAGGTCAAGCTCATGACACTGCTCCAGGTTTGGGCCAACAGAACGCTGTTGATGTAGCAAGTGCTGCCTGAGCCACCCAGTTTAGTCTCGAGGATGCCGATCACGATCTCTTCAATCGTTGGGAGATGGCATTGGCGAGTGGTGATCGTTGGAGGTTGGCTCCCCTGACCCGAAGGAGGATCAGCTGTGTGATTCCATTGCCAGCTAGCTTCTGAAGGAGCTGGAAGAGTTCGGATGCTTCTGGAGACCTCAGGCTGAGGTCCAACCGCCATGGTATTGCTGTCGTGGCGTCCTGAGGCAGGGTGTCCTGCTTGACCGGCCGCAGGGCCGAGAACTTGTGAATCACTCCAGTTTGCTGGCCGAGATGTGCAATACGTTCCAGAAGGGAGCGAATCTCCTCCGAGGTCAGTGGTGGCATCCGATTGGGTTTGAGCATCATGGCTTGACTGTCCCAAGTGAGATATGCCCATTTGCTGTCCTCGGTCAGGATGCCTTTGGACCTCAGGTTCTGAACTAAGGCGTCGTCGCTTGCATCGAGTTTCAAAAATTGAGCTCTCTGTGCAAGAAGCTGCAGGAACATGTGCATCCGCAGCGGCATTTTGGCCTCTCCCTTCTTCTTGAGCTGGTTCCATTCTTTGGCCTGAGTCAACAAAGTTGGCATGATGCTCCCTCTGCCATATTGGATGAAGAACATAAAGCTCTTGTCCTGCTGGAGTTGTGAGATGGCATCCTCCTGCCTCAGTGACAGTCTGGCAAGCATACGAAGAAGATCGTCGTTGCCTCCAGTCAATGTGGAGGCCGAGGATGGAGAGGATCTGGCTGCATGACCCTTGCCAGGTCGCTGTGTTCCATCCGTAGCAACCCGTGGTCTTTTGCCAACGTTCTGTGCGCATGCATCGAGGAGATCCGTAAAGCTCTGATCGTCGGCAAACATCTCTTCGACCATCATAACGGGTCAGAGCGCCCCACAGTTGCCAATCTTGGGCCAATGTGTGTTCAATCAGATGTAGTGCTTCGTTGAGGTCAATCAACTGATCTTGAAGCTGTTCTGACAAAGTGGTAGGCGGAACTGTCACCGGTGTACAATCTCTTGAGTGCCAGGCCCATGTGAGCGGATGCAATTCATGGAGAAAGGCCACAAAGTGAAAGATCGGATCCTGTGGCAGGCTCGAATGTGGTACATCAAAATGATGTGAGACCATGCAAACCGTCTGATGGTACCATGTCAACTTGGCTTCCGGTTCAAAGGACAGGACACGTCTGAAAGGATCCAGTGGCTGACACATCAAAGAACATGCAATGTCCGGAGTCCAGGTGTGTAGTTCCTCTGGACGCTGGAGGCCTAAATGCCAAGGCAAACGAACCTGTTCCGTGTCAAGAGTGGCCTCCTCAGGATCCATGTTCACTGATGGCATGATCGGGGCACCAAAATGCTGGTGACAGACCCAATTGCAAAGCAAGACCGGGCATGAGGCTCGTTGGAAGTGGGTACGCAAGGCCACCTCCATTGTGAATTGGGTGTGAAAATGCTTGCAGGCAAGATGACCCCTATGCATGTCATGGACCGGATCGAAGGGAAAACCATCAGGCCTATGGACATCATGATACTTCCTCAGGTGGCTGATGAGGGCTTTACGGCCTACATAGTCGTGACACAATGGACATCGATACATCCTGGCCGGCTCCGGGCAGGGTCCATCAGGATGAGAGGCCAGCATCAGTTTCACTGTGACCTTGGCCGGACGTGGTTCCGAACCCTGGTGTGCAGAGGCTGACTGATCACCTGGGCGATCCATCTGTGCATGCTTCGGATGCTTCTGATGATGAGTGATCAATCCTGTTTCGGTCAGGAAGGTGGTATGACATGCAAGACATTTGAACAAGGGGGTTGATCGAGCAGCATGACCAATCCCTTCGGTGTCGGCATCAACCTCCATTGGAATCGATTGCATGTCCAATTGAGGCGGCGGGAGGGCGTCCTCAATGGGAGCAGCATTCTTGTCCGCTCGGCCAGAACCTGGGGACGGTCGATTGGCTTGAAGCGGACGCATCATAGTTGGCATGACAGGAAAATGCGAGACATCATACGTCTGGCCAAGAAGGATGCTAATCTGAAGTAAGACTCCACATTGGTGTGTCCGTACATCATTGCATTGTTGAGCACACAAGACACACGTGCCCTTGCCACTACCTAGATTTGCAAGGCCATACACTTGGTCCCGATGCAAGGCTTCATAGACCAAAAGTCCTTGATGTCTTTCTCCATAGTGCTTGCGAATGGATCGGGCAGGCACGGCAAGGTGACAAAAGACACAGTGGTGTGCTATTTCACAGACCAGGGCTTTGTCCAGTAGAATGCCTGGGATGGATTTGTAGCGCAAATGCATTCGCAATGATTGGCGGTCAGCAATCGGCGCGATGGTCTCCTTGTGCGGATCAAACTGGAGGCAAACTCTGGCATTGATGTGATATCGAAGTCGATATATATCTGCTAATTGCTTGTGACAGTGTCTACAAGTAGCCTTACCTTCAAATGAATCACGCAGAGGATCAAACAAATCTTCTATATGGCAGGGAATCTGGTGTGCAGTACGCATATGCCTCTTCCAGGGTCCTGCCTGATGAAAAGCTCGATCCCACTCTGGACATTTGAGTTCAGGTGCCTTGGAAATCGAGACAGAAGCCGAGGGTGTATGTTGCAATTGGTTGTCAGGGTATGCTGGGGTCAAAGCACATATATCTTGTTGACCAGTCTGCATGGCTTCAAGGATCAGGATGTCACGGCGTCGACGCAGTGAGTCGGTCAGACGAGCTTGCTGTCGAACAAAATAGCACCATGGAGGTTCAATATGCATACGTGTATAGAATTCAGTGTTGGTTTCACGGGTCAGGTGCACAGGGGATCTGGCCATGGTCCTATGATGTTTGGTGATTAATCCATTAATCATCTGAAAGCTACGTGCTGAAATCCCCATCTCATGTATGCCATATGAGACTGTGGGCAAAACACATTGGCGAAACAGCCGAAGACGAATTGTCAATGGATGATGCTGATCCAGGAGCCATTTCCTCAAGATACGGAAGCAAACATTGGCAGCTTTGACTCTGCGAACGACTGTGTCATGATCGAATGCCCGATAGCTCAGTGTGACACCTAGATAGTCTGTCTTGCTAACAAGAGGAAGGCTAAAGGATTGATCTGGCAGGTGCAATCGAGGTCCTTCTTTTGTTCTTGACGTCCATCGTTTCAAAAACGCCTGAGCGGACTTTCCCACAAGGCGCATAATGGCAACACTTTTGGTCAGATTGACCCGGAAATGGAAAGCCTTGAGTGTACCCAGCACCACAGCTAGTTGATGCAGGGCCGACAGGCCCGAGGCCGGACTATCAATGAGCCACCTAAGGTGGATGTCGTCTGCATAGATGACAATGTGGGAAGTGATCCATTGCAGATCGAAACAGGCCATCAGGTGGTCGAGTATCAGGTACATACTCAAGGTCCAGAGCAAAGGGGCATCTTTGGACCCCTGCTTTATACCCCGGCTGGCAGTGACGTGTCCAATTAAGTCCTTGTGGGGTATGCAGTACTTATGTTTATGCTGCCACGACTGAACAAGGAGTTGAAGGTCAGGGTTCATCTCGAATCTTTGGATGGCACGAAGAACTAAGTTTCTGTCAATTGCATCAAAAGCCTTTTCAAGATCGAGTGAGACCTGGAGGCCACCCCACAATCCAGACTTGAGAGGATCACTCTTGTGGTGTTGGCATAATGCTTTGACCCGTCTACAATGTTCAGAAGTCAGCAGGAGACAGTCCTGTGTGCCGCGGCGCGGCAGGTAGGCAAACAGTGGAACCCGGCAAAGGGATGGAAGTGCATGATCTAACACTTATTCACAATGGATGCCCGTGAGTACCTTACTGACTGGGTGCTGAAGGCAGATTGGTCGGAGCGCAGCTGGATGATTGGGAGATTTATTGGGCTTACTAAGGAGGTGCAGCCACCCCGTGGCCCAACGTGAGGGGGGAATACCCGACTGAGTCCAAGCACATTCGATGGCGGGATACACAACTGCTGCAATGTCATGTGCGAAAAATCTCCAAATCAATCCTGGCATCCCATCCGGAGCCAGTGCCTTCGTGACTGGAAGTTTGGAGAGTCCCAATGCAACCTGATCCTGAGTGAATGGGATGGAGTTCAACGGAGCAGGTGCGATCTCAAAATTCTCATCATGAAACATGGTGCCAAAGTGATCAACAAGGGCAGCTAGTTCCTGGTGCGGAAGGAGGGGGGCTCCAAACTTATCATGCAACTGTATCTTACGAAAAGGTTGCTTTGGACAGAGTTTACGGATGTTGCGATACCAATCGTGCATACGATTTGACAAAGCATGGGGAACATTATCTTTCAAGAATTGCTCTAGCTTGAGTCGTTTATTGATCTTACCAAATTTACGAATCTGAGCATGCAAACGCGCAAGGATGGTGAGGTGTTTCCAACTGTGGAATAGTGTGCGAACATGAACGTACAGAACCTGTCTAGCCTGTCGACGTGCGTGCCACATACGGGCCGTGAGGGATACCACAGTCTTGTCAGAAGAAAATTGTTTTTTCTGACGAGGAAAATGCTCAAGACACAATTCTCGAAGTTCATGTTCCATGGAGTAACAATTGTCAATCGGATGGGTCTGGCAGGGAGGCTGATGGCTGAGGATGCAACTCTGGGCTTCCATTACGAACTGTCTCTATGAGGTTGTGTCTGCGATCATCTCCTGTCGAAGACGGAATCGATCGATGGATGGCAATTTCGAAGGAGCAGATCTGATCGGATGGAAGACCAAGCAATAACGGTCGATGTTGCGGTCCCTGATGCAAACCAATGCGCTCAAACCGACAGTCGATTGAAGCAGTTATGTGTTTCCACCTAATCTGATTGGATCTCATGAAAGCGAAGTCTATTCTGGTCTGATGGTTACCATGCAGGAAGGTGGGAACATATTTCTGCTTGCAATGAACGGCAACCAACGATAATTCACGGATTATGAGTTGGAAATAATGTTTATCAGTTTGGAGTGCCTGATCAAAGTGCGGATCATGACTGCCTATGGACTGCGAATCTTATTGCAAAGGATAATTAAAATCACCAATAACAACCATCATGTGGCTTTGAGGAGTATGTTAAATACACTGACGGAGTTTCCCCCACAGGTCCTGCCTTGCTTGCAAAAGGGCTCGGCTTGGTTTGGTCGTATTCCAGGCCCTCTGATATAATGAGTACATATCATGGACTCGATCTAGCATCACGCGAAGATGCAACAATCTGCCTGCAATCAACACTGCATATGCCAACATGGAAGCACGAATCAAAATTTTGCGGACCATAATAAGCTGGTTTGCAACAACCTCCTGGGAGTATATGCAATACCAATGTTCAATTTTCCACTGATCATTAAACTTGGCATTCCAGGAGAGAATCTTCAGAACAACACCAAATTATTGTGCCGGTCGAGACGGAAGTTGCAATATTGACCTCTGTATTTCAGCCTTCAAAGGACCTCGCAAACGAAATGGCACATCTAATTCCTTGAAGCATCTGCCATCGTAGTTAATGTGTCCAGCTAGCAATGTACGTTTGCATGCTCTGCGAAACGATTGTTTAATGCGTCGTATTCGAAACTGGTACACCAACTAGCCGAACCAAACATCGTCTAGCTTTCGTGCATGTCATAATAAATGCATAAGAAGGCATTACACTTTCACCAACCCATAAAGAAAGGTTAGTAACCCTCACGCCAGGCTATCGGAAGGAACCACATACCAATTTATAGAAAGAAAACCACAAAAACCATGGCAATTAGCCCCCGGACGCGGCCGCGAACACTAAAACTAGAAATGGCAATTATATAATATTGTAATAATTCATAAATATCTTTTTATTTTAACTAAAAATATTTACAACATAATATCCAATAACTTAAATTTACAATAAACATTCAAATTTTTTAATTACGATTTCATATTTCTAATCGAAATTCCGCAATATTTTTTATCAATAACTATTTTTAAATGCAATAATAATCATTATCAATATATTTTTATTCTTTCTCTATTTAAATATTAACCTCATTCTATTATTTTCTAATAAACAAATACATTAATATCCATTATAATCTAACACTTATTATTCAATTATAATAATATCCATTACCATTAAATTAATAATTACCAATAAATAATATCCATTACAATTTGAAATTTCGACAATTTAACGTTGAAATTAACAATACCTATTACGATCTTTTATTTGAGATTAATATTCGATAATATCGATTACAATCAAAAACTTAATTTTACTATCCGATACGTCCCAATATAATCCTTACTACGACGATACGTATTATGATTCTACGCTAATTATTAAAATCCAATAATATCTATTATATCAATATAAATAAATTAAACAAAATAATATCTTTATCGTGATCAAACAACGATAACAAATAAAGCAATTTTCCGAATTAATACATACAATATTCTATTTTATATTAAAACACATTCTAAAATAAATGTTTCATAATTCAATAATAAACAAAAAAATCCGATTTAAACATATAAACCACAAACAAACCAAAAGGTCGAAAAGACCACAAGCAAACCAAAGGATGCCAAGAACATTGCTTGGTCCCTTCCACGCGCCCCTTACTAGCTCAATGGCAAGAAAAATGAAACCGGGGGCTCCGCTACCATGCAAAGCGGCGCACGCGCTATCTTTCCTTCAAGGCTATTTGGGCCTAACTGCCCACCGTGGTAAAGTGACCTAGTGCCATGATGACTGACATCATGCTCAAATCGAACACATTTCAACATTTAGTCAAGTGCTTCTTGCTGTTCGTGAGTGGTACAAGTAAGCCAGTGAAGTGGAGCTTGCTTCATGCAAGTAAAATGGTAGGTTCTTAGGCTTGTTGCACGTTCTGCATATCAAAACCAGATTTTGATGCCAAAGCATGTGTCAAAATAGATGTCAGAATACATGTTAGAACATGTGTCAAAGCAGGTTGGAACCTGTCAGAATACATGTCAGCACAAATGCCAAACATGATGCCAGAACACATGTCCATTGATGTCAGAACATATGCCAGCAAACAAGTGATGTACGCTCATTTTGGTAAAAAGTACGCAATCAATTGGCTTTTGGGTTGTGCCTGTGGAGCAGCCAAGTGTCCAGCTGATCTGAAGTGCTGATCAATGCACTCAAACACTGAAGGCTTTGTTTTGCCGGTTGCATGTCCGTAGTTGTGTTGTGCCCTGCGTGAGGTGCCATGCATTTTTGGCTGGTGTACGGTTGAAGTGGCACACGACGTCCTCGCTTGTCACACCGCAAATGAAACGACCCAGCATGGATGAATGTGCTTTGCCTGAAGGAATTTGCAACCATCCTGAGAAGCCGAAGAGGGAACAAAGCCTGACGCACTCTCAAAAGAGGTTTCTATTTTATAAAGCTGTTACGGCGACCAAACTCTATCAACAAATGGGGAGTGTTGCTAAACACCTTTCAAACTCCAGCTGTCGAAGCCTTTTTCGGACTCAAAGCGGCCAAAGTCGTGACAGTTGCCCAATGACTCTTGTCACCGAATCATTCTGCATCAAAGAATCTCTAAGTCCCTAGTATAAGCAAATCTAACCTCGTCAAAGATGTGGCAAAGGTCTGCCTGTGTTCAGCAAACCCAGCTCTTGTCGCTTCCGCGCCAGGACTTCGCTTGCGGCCTAGCACGCCGCTTGTCAAAAGCCGTAAGATGTGTTCTTGCTTCTTGGATTCAAACAGAGTGTGTTGTTCTCAAACACATACGATGTGTTGTGTAATTGCAATCGCACGAAGCTGTGGGCACTGGCCTGGCTTGGCTTTCAATGGGGACTCAATGGTAGGTTTCAGGCGGCTTCAGAACAATCAGCTTATGTGCCGCAAAGCGTGCCTCCATGTCTGCAGCAAGCTCTTGGGCGCCCAATGGCTCTGCAATGTGTAGGACCTCAGCAAGAAGGGCCGAACCGGTGAAATGTCGACAGTGATTCGTTGTGTTTATGTTCTTCATGGTTTCTCTGCTTAGTACCTTGCCAAGAATAGAATAGAATAGAACAGTTCTCAATCCACTGTTGAACTGAAGGACAAACGGAGGGGAGGACCCCTGTTGTGCTCACTAAGGGACTATGACCAAGTGACGGCCAATTTGTGCATTCAGGATCATTCAGGTGGAAACAATTTGTTCTGCCACTGATGCTGCCCAGAACTTGGTGCGTTGGGTAAAAGCCAAACGAAACTTTTATAACACAGCATTGCTTTTCTTGGCAATAGCCCTGCCTTATTTGCCCTGCTGGGATTCAGAAGACCAATACAAAGCCATGGCAAACGCTGCAGTGGCAAACTGTTGCGCTACACGACACTTGGTTGGAGACCTGCCATGAAGGGTGATCAATGATCAATGATTATCATTTGCTCAGCGCTTGTGATCAGTGAGCTGCAATCTACTGTGACACGCGGCGATCTGAGCTGAGGGTCGTGTGTGTGGCAGCTCGAATTGCAACAAATACTCCGTCCATTACAAGCACCGTTTTGGCTTGATGATCTTTGCTCCTGTCTCGTCGGGATTTTAAATTGGCAACCTTGCTACCTCTTAGACTGATTCATGACCTCATGCTGTGTGTTTTTGTTGTTGTGTTGTGCCGGATTTTGTTGCTCCGATTTTGCCCAAGACGTGGTCCTTTGATGCCGTATAATGGCCTGGTCGGCTCCAATCATGGTTGCACCATGGCTTTGCGTTGTGCTGCTGTCGTTGCCGGGAGCTCTACAGTAGATATGAATATGTTCGTGGTGTGTCAGTTTATTCCGGCGCTCTGGGTGTCCTCTGCTTCTGAGTTGCCTGCCTGTGGGCTTACCAATCAACATGAGCCAGCTTACAGAACACCTTTCACGCAAATCCTCATTGAGGGGCTTCGTGGAGTAAATATATGTCTCAATGAGCATGCAGGTTGCAGGCCATTCCTATTAGGTTGGAGGCCATTGCTATTAGGTTGGAGGCCATATTAGGTTGGAGGCCATTGCTATCGTTACATGTAAATAAATACATACTAAGTATAGTCGTCCAAACTGCTTGATCAACCATGGTAGCATACTGCTGTCCTCTTGAGTTTGGATTGCAGCTGTTCTACCAAGGGAAGTGGGTTAACAGAGAGAACCATTTCACATGAAATAACTATTTCACGCGTCATGACGCACTGTCGCAACCATCTCACGTCATCCTAGGGGCATTAACCTGGTGGCAAGGCCCGTTTCCTAACCAGTGACCCATCCAAATCATGGAAAAACCTTCTATTTATGACGGCTGTCCAAAGCCTTTTGCAGCTTCTTGATGTCTGTGTTTCGGAAAACAACGTCTAGAGAAAAAAACCTCTCTCGACAAGACATTTAGAACCGCTTCCACAAAAACATTATCTTTGCCAAGAAAACATCTTCCCTTTACTTCATAGCCTACCAGCAATGCCTGGTGCCATCCACATCAACCCTAGCAGCACCAGCCCAAAACAACTAGAAGTAGCCAATTTGCTGATATCCATAGCCATTTGAATCATGTTCAATCAAAGCTCAGTTAGCATTCCATGTGCCCTCCATGGACTCGAGCTTCTCCACATTTTAAGCGTGGTCAATCCCTTCTCAGTGCATTACCTAACAACAATGCTCTTTAGGTTTGAACGGTTTTGTATGTTTTGTCATCTAGGCTCCAAACACAGCGCTTCAAGTCCTGGCAAGATTCCAAAGAGGGCGACCGTGTGCCTATTCCTTCTTATTCCAATGACTAGTCAGCTGTCAGGCTGTCCACAATGCCCAACACTCAATTTTCCAAGACGTGTTCCATCAGAAGTGGTAAACAGAAATGTGAATGATAACTTTGTTTAGGATGGTCGACACTTGCAAAAGAAAGGCAACTATATCATGGCCTTTGGATTCTACATGCCTCCAACTTCAAAAAATCTGTCAATGAAGGCCCTTTGCGGGTCAGGCGCCTCCCAAAACACGAAAGCCGTCGCCAAGTCCTGCCATTCAACAGCTGCGCCACAGCCACACAGGCAACCTAGACTTAAAGTAGCAAAATCTATTCCAAACAATTTACAGTGCCCTGCGTTGGTGGGTCTTGAAGGAAAGCGCCCGATGCAGAACTCAAGCTTGACTATGCATAAATCTACACCATAGAATCGTGACACAATGTCACACCAACGTCCTCCATCGGACGCGAGCAGCAAGGGAAATGATGGGCGAGTTCTCTTTGAAAAGTCGCCGGATCACCCGTGTACTTCAAGAAAAACAAGCACCTCAGCAATCTGTTTCTCACCCTAGCATAGTCCAGGTTGCATCCTCAGGATTTAATGTTGAACATCATATGTACGTTCCTCAAAAATCAGTGCAGTTCTTAGAAAAGGGGCTGGCCATTGTGTAGACATGTACCCCTAGCGTCATTGTTGAGCGATCTGACCCGACTGTCATCAAAATCTTTGCAAAATGCAAAGTAGAAAGCCGCCAGCCAACCAAAACAAAGACTCTTACTTCATGGCTGATGTGCCGATTTTTGCCTACTGGGGTCCTGTCGCCTGTCGTCCTGCTGAGGGAAGAACACACACACATTTATTGAAATGCGTACTGACTCGAATGCCGCTCGCCACACGGCAACCTAAGGAACCAGAATCCTGAAAGGTCAAGAGAGGGGGCGTGGGCACCTTGAGTA
>CAXAMN010007591.1:80347-186228 GCA_963970005.1 Durusdinium trenchii
AAAAAGTGAAGAAGCAAAACCGATAAAACAATCTGAAAGGATCCCTGTGACTCCCAGGGTTACACACACGCCTCCCCTCGAGAAGCACTAAGGTCAGGGCAAATGTGTGAGTACAAATGAATGACGACATGAAGAGGAGACAAGACGGGACAAAGGTGTGTGTAGTTGCAATGAAAAGGAACCAAGTGCACAGGGACAACCGATGACAACCCACCTCATTGTAAAGACCTGGGCGGCCTGAAACCTGAGGTGAAAGTAGGCTGTGCGTGCACATACTAAGGGCCGAGCCGTGTGTACGCAAAAGAAGGAACCAGATCAGATGGCAGGACATGAATGAAAGAAGAGAAAAAAGAAGTTTGTAAAGGGGAAAAGATGAAAAGGGGAACCAAATCGAGGGGACGGGAACCGATGAAACCAAACCTCATTACAGCGACCTAGGAAAACCAGCCTCGTTTGAATGTACATGCTGTATGTGCACCCAAGGTCCCGACAGGTTCCACTGAACCTTGAACAAGCTTTGGTCGCTGCGACCACGTGGTGGCGTGCCCGAAGGCTGCGTACTACTGACCGCTATGGTCACCTCATGGCGTGTCCGAAGACTGCCTACTTGGAATTCAATAATCCGTCGGGTCTTGGCAAATGACTTTGGCGCAAGCCTACTCCGCCCGCTCTGGGCACGTGCGTTTCCAAAGCAAGGGAAACAACGACAAACCCCCGTTCAACGGGTCCACAGGGGGCACTCTGCGGGCTCACCCTGGGCTCTCACGAGGAGAGACACACTTATTGAAATGCCTACTGACTCAAATGCCGCTCGCCACACGGCAACCTAAGGAACCAGAATCCTGAAAGGTCAAGAGAGGGGGCGTGGGCACCTTGAGTAAAGGCCAAAACTCAAGCTCAAAGAGGCCACGATCAGGTCGAGATGACGTCGCGCGCTCTTGTCTGCTGCGTGCTCTAGCCCTTTAAGGAAGAGTAGGGTCACAGCTTGTGAACACCACAAAAGGAAAGCAGGTACGTCAGAGTTGCCAACTCTGATATCACCAGGTCACATGGGCGCCTTCGTTGGTACCGGTCCCAAGTGATCTGCCGCTACCCCCTGCTGAAAAAGTGAAGAATCAAAACCGATAAAGCAATCCGAAAGGATCCCTGTGACTCCCAGGGTTACGCACACACACACACATTTTTGAATCCCTTGCCCGCGCCTTTCTTGATAAACGTTCTGATCAAAAAGCATCGACTGGCCTCTTTGTCCTCGAACCTTCAGACCTTTGTCGTTTATGTTTTTGTTCTTTTTTCTCCTTGCGAACACATTTGATCCCAAAACCAGTGCCACAAAGCAGTCACCTCACCCTTTTTTTCAAAGAGGCAGGCGATGCCAACACATCGAGGCGGGGTGCCATGTAAAGTAGTTGTTGCACGTTGTTGCAAACATTTGAGCGACGGTCGCCTACAGGCTTTGGCTGCAACACTTTTAAAGCCATGTCCGCGACCAAAGTGACTTTATGGAACGAATAAAACATATTTCTTCGCCTCAAAACCATGTTTTTCTTGAAGTGAAAACTCATTCGACAACTGTAGCGTTACCCCATGTAGGATTCACCCCACCTACTTCAAACAAACAAGTGCACTACACGCTTCCTGAAAACTTCATTTGGGGATTGGCAAACAAAGCGCAACAGTGATAAAATAGAGTCTTGAACTGGTGGTTTTGCAGGACGCTGCAAGTCCACAAATGAATATTGCGATTACTCAACAGCCTCCGTGTCCAAACCACGTCACAACCATGGACTAGAAAAACATGAACTGAGCCTCAAACCTTGGACAGAATTCAACAATTACTGTAGGTGCAGCCAAATGACACGATGCCCAAACATGCCCTTGGCAACATAAATGTCCTTAATGGGACATGCGTCTACGAAGAAGGTGCCTGAAATGAAAAACAACCATTGAACAATTGACAGATTGAGCCTTGCAGCGAAACCAACAACATCCAAATAATACTTCCAAGTGCCCCGGCAAGAGACCCCAGTCCATGTTGAATAGAGCAAAGCAAAGGTGAAGAAGCACTCTCTAGACTCCAGGACACATACATGAGAGCGCGCACTTGGGAGCGCACATTTGAGCGTGCGCAGATGAGAGCGCACGTATTAAAGTGCACGTATAAGAGCAAACACACGAACACATACTTGACGGAACGCAACTATAGAACACAGGCGTCGGAGCACACAAACGAGAGCACACATGAGAGCACATGACGGAGCGCTCCTGTAGGACACACGTATCAGACATAGAAATGAGAGCGCACACATCAGAGCGCGCACATGAACGCACACAAAAAACCACACACGCGCAATCACATAAGAACACACAGATGTGGCAGACTTTCTGCGCAAAGGCGTGAGAGCACACGCGCGACAGCACAGGTATGAGTGAGCACAGAAAGGACACGTGCACATGAGAGGGCACATATGAGAGGACACTCGTGAAAACACACTGTATGAAAGAGCGCGCGCGTGAGAGCAAAGGTATGAATGAGCACACGTACAGAGCAAACAAAAAGAACACAAGTGTGGGAACATGTGATGAAAGTGAGCACGTGTGAGAGCTCACTGACAAAGTCCTGCGCGTGTGACGAAATCTGACTCTCTGTGCCTGCACTTACGGCCCACGAACTGCGGCGCCTGCCACGAATTCTTCACTTTGAGGTTCACAAAGTGCTACACTTGCCGCAGTTCGAGGTTCACAATTTGCTGCGCTTGCCAAGAAATGTGCAAGTCGAGGTTCACGAAGTGCTGCACCTGCCAGAAAATCTGCACTTGGAGGTTTACAAACACCTACACTTGCCACGAAATCAGCGCAGAAAGATTCGCACTGCACAGTGTTGACAATGCGTTTCGCAACACAAGCGCTTCCAAAGGCACACTCAACATGCCCAAATCAAGCTTTCGCCCGATGCATGTCTCTAATTAGGAAATCAAGCTACATGTCCAAAGTTCACAGTTCACCGCACCTGCCACGAAGTCAACGCATGCCAAAGACCACCACCAAGTCCAAAGAGCTGCGCCTACCACGAAATCTGCACATCGAAGTAAAGCGGCTCGGATCTCTTGCGCCTGCCAGCCAAGTCGACTTCAAACCACCCACACCAACTCGCGATCGATCCATCGTTCGCCCCGCAATAGCCCTTCCACTATGTGGGGTGCTAGAGGGTTAGTATGTACGACAACAGATGAAAATGTACAAAAACATGCAAGCATCAAGCGCACAAACACCGGATTAAGACACGGAGAATGGTGATGAACGGAATGAATTAGCACATCATTGGGCGAAGGCATCTAATTGGGCATATCAAGCAACAAGAGCGACTGTTTTTGACGAAGACATTTTTTGATCTTCTGGTAGAGGTTATGACTTTTGTCATAGGAGATATCACCATACGAAGGATTCGAACAGGGATGCGAGAGTGGAATGATGGACTGCGCGACACGAACATTCAGGGGATATGACTGGTGGGGTAGTGAGGCATATTGCAAATTTTGCATAAGCAAATCCGCATGTGGCAGAAACGGACGAGCAGAAATACCACCCACTAAACTTCGATCGAATCCAAGTCGAACCAATGAACTAGCGTTGGTCTTCTTGTATCGTGGAAAAAGGAACATTGCAGGGTATTTTCAAGGTATCGTACCACGGAGCGTAGAACCCCTGCTTGATGCCAAAGACATTTTTAGAGTCCGGCTGAATTTTAGCTTCTGGAGAATCGAAGGCGTATGGGCGTGGTAATTTATTGGCCGTGTGGTATATCCAAATAGGAAGGCAGGTGCCGGTGAAGAGGGCATAATACAATGCAAGTTCATACCCAGTTATGCCAAAATCACCAGTGGCCACTGGAGCCTCATGCGGTTGCCATCGAAATGTGTGAAACATCTTCCATACCTTGTAAGCCACACTCGCACCAACTGGACATCCTTGGGCAACTACTTCTGGTAAGTCAACATCTAGAGACCAACATGCAGGGCCAACATCCCACTGACACAATGCCAATTGGAAGTTAGCATAAGCATCCAAAGTATTATGTTGATGCTCCGAGGCGGCATTAGTTTCTTTCTCAATTTTTAAATTTGAATGTAGCGAATTCAGATCCGCGAGATATTGATAGATCAACGTTAAGGCATCAATTTGGTTTAATGAATGCCGAAAGACAGCCTCTGCTGCGTCTTGAAAGGGAGGGACATCAAGTTGATTAATCTTCTTAGCAACTTGATCGGCAAGGTCATTTCCCAAAATCGTATACAAATCATCAAGATCAACAGCATCTTCTAGATTACGGTGAGATTTCACCTTACGTATTTGGTAGAAGAGTGGATTCCAACACTGTAGGAGCTGTTGTATGAGATCCGTGTGTGATTTTTGGAATGTCTTTGGATCAAGAGTATTAGATGCAATCGCCTCAACCAGGCGGAGTGCATAGTCGGAGTCAGTGTAAATGGACATAAATTGATTGGGGCGAGATTCGGTAAAATGTCGTGCCAGCCATGCAATGGCCCCTAACTCTCCTCTATGAATGGTTTGTGTACCCGCAACATGTGAACTTTGTGTAACTACGAAGTCATTCACCGACGGGTCTTGAGTGATAGAATTGACATGTTGGACAACTGCCCATGCGGCACGGCAACAATTTTGGAGTTTGGGGCGGTCGCAGCTCCCATCTGTATAAAATACATGGTGGGATGACGGCGCAATATTGGGAATATCCAGAAAAGGACCTTGACGGATGGATTTGAGGAGGTTGTAGGGTATTTGCTTAGCATGTACTGTCGCCACGGGGAACCATAATAGGTTAGGAAAGGTCTGCAGAAGACGGACGGCCTCCGGATGGCGATCTCTGACACGCTGAAAATGAACACACTCCAGTTGACGATGCGAATGTGTGTCCGGTTGATCACAATACGTACACAATGCATTCTGTGTGGAATCCCACAATGATTTGACGGCATTAGTCTGATATCCACCGGTGAGATAGAGTCCTATTAATTTGCGAGTTTGGTCTGAGAGCTTGTGATTAATTTTGTGCTGGATATAGGGGTCGAACGGGGTGTGTGTAACCCCTTTGCGATGTTGGATGTGGTCATATACGTAGAAAACCCACGCAGACCGAGGCGCACGACGAATCTCACTTGGTGAGTGTGCACAAATGCATACTTGTTGACCATCCGGGAGTTCAAGCATGGCATTAACCATAGGTTGCCAGTTGACTCGATCAAGATATTTTCCCAAGGCGGCGCATGGACCACACTTTGTGTCTCGATGAACTACATGGTGCCACATCTCAGTGGCAAGTTGGTAATGATATTGGAAAAGACGTCGGAAACTGCAGATGGCTGTGCTAATGCCATATAACATGGGGTCTACTTTAGATGAAAGAATCGAAAGAGCCAACATTGAAGATGCATATTTATGTTTCCCGATTAACACGTCAGTAGCTTGTCGGAGCAACTTCACAAAATGGGATTCACCTATAAATTGACTCTCTGCCGCGTAAAATGCTAATGGCCAAATAGCCATCTGTATCTTCGAGGCCCTTTCATCGATAGTTAAATTATGACGGCCTAGACGGGTAAGTCTTCTTGATGCACTTGCCATGCGGTCCTTAAGGCAACCCAGAACGCACTGCTTTGTGTATTGCATTGTACACCCCAAATCTTTAGCCGAGTGGTGGACAGAAATTTCTAATGAAGATGCTGGAAACAAGTGACGCATATGACCCCAAAAGTCACGCATGGATTTTGTCGTGCCCCACCCCCAGGACTCACGAATATCAACCTTCATACGAAGGGCATGCGTGAAGTTAAGTGTGGTTCTCACTGCGCGAAACAAGTTTCTCTCTGATGTTGAAAGAAACGTCCAGTTATCAGCATAAGTAAATGGGTAACACGAGCTTGTGCCATATGATGGAAAAAGGCTGCTGCAATAACTAGCAGCTAGCATGGCACACACTGAGAGGGAGTCACCCTCAGGGGCACCTGTAGTAGATGGATAGGAATGACTAAATCCCTGTCGAGTCTGGAGCATGCGTTGCATCTCATTTAGGGAACGGATCCAGAATCCTATTGCATTGTCTGGCGCCCCAAAGTGGATAAGAAGCTGACGAGCAATTTGGCGGGGAATCAGATTAAATGCTTTGGTCAAATCTAGTGTGAATCCACCGTAGGGAGTGTTAGAAGTATGGGCCTTCTCTAAGATATACTGTTGTTGTATCGTGATGTCCTTCACTGCACGGAAGGGAAGGCCACCAGCAATTTGTGGATCCCAGGATTTTCCCCATTCCCGCAATAATTGATCAGCCACGAGTTTGGATGTAAGGCGTGGAATATATCCTAATATCGTTATCGGTCGACCATCAGAGAACGTCTCTGGGTTTGGAGTCTTTGCAAGGAGAATTACTCTGGCCAGCATCTGTGTAGCTGTCAAGTTAGTTGGCCAAATTACATGGAAGATTGATGCAAGGTCTTCGATGGCTCTAAAGGGAAGCCTTTGAAGCTCTTGTGCTCGCCAGCCATCCAAACCAGGAGCTTTAAATGGTTTCATTCGTTGTATGGTTGCACGACTTCAAACCACCAAAGCCACGAGGATTCCCCTGCGCATGCCACCCAACGAGAGTGCAGTCAAGGAAAGCACCCGTGTGCAGTCGAAATGCACTTCGAAGATCTCGAGGCATGAATGCGCCGTATATAGCAGCAAATTGGCTTTGCACGCCGGTGAGCACCCTCGATCAACACCCAGCCTTAACACCTACAGTTCAAACCTTCCTAATATGAATGATGTGAGGCCCTCTGTGTCCTTGTATGTAGTAGCTTCCTGTTTACTATGTACCAAAGCTATCCAAATCTAACTCCTACCCCTCCGTACAGCATCAACAGAAAAAAAACAACAAGCTATATAAGCTTCCTTCGTTTTGTATGTCCAAATCCCACATGGTGGTTATTGTTTTGATGCCGTGGCTCGGCAGGACACATTGTTCATCTTCATCACCTTCACCAAGCGATGCACATAGCAAGCCTGAGCGCTGGGTAGCAAGAAGTCTATACATCTTTAGACGGCTCATTTTTATCCCAGTCTAGTCAAACGCATTCCCACTCACTGGTGGACATCAAAATGAGAAGGTCCTGGTAGCATCTGAGCCACTCTAAAAACCTGGAGTCACTCCCTATGTCGTATCACTTTCCTTGCGCGAGGCCTTACGCGCTGCTTACGCGGCCCTCACTTTTGCTTACGCAGAGCAAACTTCCGAAATGCTTACGCGAAATGCTTACGCAATCTTACGCAACCCAGGGTATTGCTTACGCGGAATTCGATATGACAAGGTCCTTACTTAAGATGTAAAGGCAGGTTTTTAGAGCGGCTCATCTGGGAACCTTGTTTCGCTCACCTTCAGCTTGCAAGATCTGGAAAGCAAAACTGAAGGATGTCGTTCCAACATGTTCCAACAACTAACCCGCAATGTTCGTATTCGGCACTTCACAAGCGCACCATGTTCCTGGGCACCAAGATCTGAAAGACCATTGCTAGGGCTTTTGGCTTTAAAGGCAACAAGGAAAGACCCCCTGCGGCTGGCTTTAGGGCAAGAAGCTTTGAGGCAAGTGCCGGACCCGATGCAGATTCTTTAAAAGCACTGACCCCAAAGAAGCCTCAGTAAGATGCCTCAGGGCCCGTTTCACCTCAGTTCAGCGACCATGCCACGCCGGACTTGAATCTGAAGGCCTGAAACACCCCCCTAGTAGCGTCCTTGCTCCTAGTAGCGATGCCAGGAGCCCCTAGTAGCTTCTTGTTCCTAGTAGTAAGGCCAGGAGCCCCTAGTAGCGTCCTTGCTCTCCCCCTTACCTCAGCTTTGCCTCCCTTGACCAACCCCAAAACGGTTCACCAATCAGCCGATCTCGCAGAATTGAATATATTATTTCCAAGCGGCTAAGCGGACCAATGAGTGGAAAGCAGCTAAATCAAAGTCAACGTCAGCATTCCACATGCCGCTTTTCAACTTCATAGGCACCTCAGGGTGAAACTTTAGGCTTACTCGCTCCAAAATAACAATGGCTGTTGCAACCCGTTGGCCTTTCTGCCACCTACACGGCTTCTGCACAAAGCATACTTTGAACATTGTCATTCTATTGGCCTCTTTGCAAAAAAGAATGTCTCAAGAATCCTCCATGCATCCACCCACTGATAACTAGGAGCAAGGACGCAACTAGGGGCTCCTGGCATCGCTACTAGGAGCAAGGACACTACTAGGGGCTCCTGGCCTTACTACTAGGAGCAAGGACGCTATGTCTTGAATGATATACCCCTTATATCAACATGTTGAACCGTTTTGTTCAATTTGTCGGTTGAGGTCGGTTCTTGGGCTCGTCAAACACGCTCTCACCATGCTTGTGCCTATGATGAAGCCTTGGGGCGCAGTCTTTATTATGCACTTTTTGGGCCTTTGATGGTCTTTGGATCTTTGTCAGGCATACCTCTCTTACAAAAACCTTCTGCGAACCTTTGCAACCTCTGAAAGGTCTGGGGCATCTGCCAAGTGATTGCTGAGGACCAAGTATAGGCTGTTCGTGCTAGCATGTTTGCCAAGGCCTTCCCGAGTTGCTGGATAACAGCCTTCGATTCATTGATCGATTACAGGGCGGATCTTCGATCCCTTCAATCTTCAATACACGTTCTTCAGTCTTTGCACGCCTTTGGCCCAAAGCACTGTGGAGTGTTGCCGCTCCTTTTTATTCAGGCAACTCTAGATGTTTACATATTCTTGACGTTGCCCAAACAACACAGTGAAAGCCTTTGTGGGGATGGTGTTGAAGTGCGTTTGCGGCTCCCCAGTTCTGGTGGACGGCTTTTTCTGGTCGCCATACTGTCTCTTTCGGCTTTGGGGCTATGAGAGCAAGCAGTCAGGAACCCTCGTTAAAGGCTGCCAGGCAGCTAATGACATGACCCGCGAGAGAAGCAACATGGACTTGGTGTTGCTGTCCACTGGCGGCTGCGGATACTTCACCTGAAAGGGAGTAAGGAAGGCCAAATTGGGTACCCGGCCTTCTTGCAGAATACTCTGACACATATTATTGAGTACTGCATCACCACCTCCTGCGGAAAAGGCCGCTCAGCAGCTTCAAACCTTTGCTAAGCACAGTGCTTTGGAGAACATGTCTGGAGTCTGGAACAATCCAAAGCAATGGCATGGTCGCAGTCAATTGGTGGCGCAAACCTTATTTGTATATATGTCGCAAAGGCTTTGCCATGGCGTGGTCAAATCTTCACGTGTTCTCACCGTCGTTCAATCTATAAGCAATTAGGTAACTAGATGTAACTAGGTGCCTCTCTCGCCACTCCACAAAAGTAGTCGAATGACTGATGCCAAACGCAATCTGCATGTCTCTGTCTTGTCCGAGCAGCGGCTCTCCACTAAGAACACCAAATTTCATCATCTCGAGAGCTACAAGGCAGTGCTCCTTGCAAGAAACAAACACAGTTTTAAAAAGGATAAAACTAGAAGACAACAACTTTTTAAAGGCCTTATGAAAAGGACCCTAACGCCTTCTTTCTCCTTCTCCATGTCCGGGTCCAGTTGTATTCAGTGTTTCTTTCACACAACTTTGTCATGCTGCTCAACGCTAATTAATACAACCACTCTCCTGCAGCCGACGAGGCGAGTCTTTCAGAACATCTCCCAGTACCTAAGTCGGGAAGCAACATGGAAATGATTTCCATGTCAGCAAGGATAATGACTCAAGAGTGTATACTTTGTTCAACCCGCAATTCACCCAACTTTGGCTCCTGAAGCAAAGACAATTGGGTGTACAAATCGAAACAATTTATGGCATCAGAGTATTCTCAACAAGGTACCAATCCACCAACTCTCTTCTTCAGTAGAGGTCTCTTTGAACAACTTTACGCAACCACAAGGTCAGGTCGTGACATTTGGCTCTGACCAACAAGGTCGAGCAAGCAAAATATCTCCTGGAATCTTAGGTGGCCCAATGATCCTTATGAAGGCTGGACAGTGGCTGTGAGGCCACCATCATCTGCGATTAGTCCCAAGTGTTCCAAGAGCATGAAGTGGACAATGGCTGAGATCGCCTGTGCAGTGCAAGCACTCTTTTTTGACATAGCTTGACACAAGAACACAAACACACACACACACAAGGTGATGGACAAATGCACGGTGAGGTCGGAATGACTGCTGTTTTTTCTTGCGACCATGTAGCTTTCGTGTCGTTGCCCCTGCTCATCTCAGGGATCTGCTCGCACCGAGACATGTCGTGAATAAGGGGGCCATCCTGCAACACCTCATTGGCATGCCAAGCCTTAGATGCACATTTGATGGAATTACCATCAAAGATACCAAAGTGCAGAGTGGGGTCAGTAGCCAAGAGACGAGGCAGAACTTGAAATCGACCTGCAAACCAATTGAATGATTCGCCACAATATCCATTCGTAAGCTCAACAAACATGACAAACCAAATTTGACTGATGAACAGTGATGGAACGGTTTGTGGGCACTATGTAGGAAACAAGAGAGAGGGCTGTGAGAATCTTTGGAAGGTAAGGCCCCTTCCCAAGAATGTTGACCAATCAAGTCCTTGCTCCATTTGCTTCCCGCCTTCTTGAGGCCCTGTCTGTGCAATTCATTGGCAACGTTGGTAGCATTGATGTTCCATCGTATGACGTCCTGACAGGTCAGTGCGCTCCAATACCAATTAGGTTACAGCATGAATGAGAGGACTGGCCACTAAACCAACATTACGTGGTTTTTTCTCTGGTGAATCTGTTACCACACATCAACACCCACATCCTGCATCTTGTCTGGCTGCAAATAACGCCTTTGGACGCAAAGGCTGGCTGACAATACACAATGAGTCAGAAAAACCAAAGAAATACAACCCGCAAATTCGGGTTTGCAAGGTAGAAGAGCGAACCTAACATATTTATACAAGTGTTTCTGGTTTGCCTGGCCCTTCCAGCATCACAACTGCGGCGATTTTGCAGGTGCTCCCAAAATGCTTTGCAAAGAATACCTTGCAACTTGCAACGGAACGTGGTTTCATGACGGCTGACACAAATGCAGGTATGCTTCAAACTACATATCACTCATTCAAATGATCTTTTTCAGAGTGCTTCTTCTACCTCTGGTATCACACCGTGGCACTGTTGATTGCTCATGATTGCTGGTGGGTTTTGGTATGCTTTGTGTGCGGCAAGCACTTTCGCAAAACTATGGTTTGCATAGCGTTGTGACACGCTGTTTTCATAACATCATGAATCATAACCATTTTGCTTAAATTCTGGCTGCAGCTGAGTGCTTATTTTTTGCCAGGAAAATGGCCCTATGGCTGGTTATGCTGGTTTATGGCTGCTACGCGGCCGGCGCCTTGGACACCGCTGTGCAATGCATTGTAGGGCCGAGGAAAATCGAGGAAATATATGTCAAAAAAAGGATGTGTTTGAGTCTCTATAATAAGGCCCCCTTTGAGAGACCCGACTTTTAAACATTGCCAACCACCTGCCCAGTACTTCAAGTGTAGGAAGTGGTGCCTGTGTGCGCTTTGGAGCCTGGGTGCTGGTGCCACTGCAGGGCGCTGCCCGCAAATATCTTTTTCTACCTGGGGTCTATGCTGGCATTATCTCCTAGGTCCTAGACGAATGGCAAGTTGGAAAACAGGTAGTGTGGGATTGTATGCTGTATGCTCAAGGTACTGGCACTTTCCGATGTGGGCATGTTTACCGCCAAACCGTTATTCTTTCCCGTGGATAGCTGTAAAATGAATGACTCTCACTGTCTCCAGCCCATGTGAAGTTCGGACTCAGCGCAGTGAGTTTCCGAGACCTTGACCATGTACTGAGAAAAACACGGCACAACCAGCGCCACAGTAGCGCTCCTCCTCTAGAGCTTTGAACGCGCAAAGGTGTTTGATTTGAGCGAAAACATCCAGGACACAAATTGACCACACATGATTGCAGCTGTTGCTGCAAAACAGCTTGCAAAGCCAAGGGGCGTTTGGAACGGAAGTAGGAAGGCAAGTGTCGCGCGATGAGTCCTAGTGCCCTCTGCCGATACTCTGTGAGGTCCTGAGAAAACATGTCAAAATGTCTTGCTGTCCGTGGAGTGCTCAGTCCATTGCCCTTTGCTTGCCTACTCCCGTAAATGGTCTTCAAAAGGAATCGGTGCTTTTCGCAGGCTCCCACTATGGTGGAAGGGTGGGCTGGCGGAAGTAGGTGGAAGGGCTGATGAAAATAGCACTCCATGTACCCAAAGTTGACATGTCCACAATGTCCAAATATGCCGAAATGAACTAAACAGTTGCTCTACGCTTTGCGAGAAAGTACACGGAGCGTGACGTTCAACCAGTAGCACAGGTGTGTTTTCACACGTCTCCAAGGCTCAGAAAGCAGCTGGCGGTACTCCTGGGAAGCAAAATCACTTTTGGTTCAGAATGCACTACTAGTAGCGTCCTTGCTCCTAGTAGCGATGCCAGGAGCCCCTAGTAGCATTCTTGTTCCTAGTAGTAAGGCCAGGACTCCCTAGTAGCGCCTTTTTCTTCGGAGTACAAAGACTTCAAGCCGTTCAAAGACTTCTTCATCTACGCTTGCCAAAAGAGTGTCGCGCCTAGCCATTCCGTCTGTCACGGTCGCATGAGAAAAAGTATTGGTCTTATATTGATGGCAAATTGTCCTGACAATGGTTCTGCTTCTGCACCAGGACCTATATATTCCAACCAGCTGCAATTGTTCCAACTTTGATCACAAGCCGTACAACGACTCCCTTTCATGTTGTTCGGAGACAGGATATGTTTCAGCTATGGTTGTAACAAAGGGGCATCTCTTGCATTCTTGGTATTCAAACGGTGGACATGTGGAAGCTACTAGGGGCTCCTGGCCTTACTACTAGGAGCAAGGACGCTACTAGGGGCTCCTGCCATCGCTACTAGGAACAAGGACGCTACTTGGTTGAAGGGAACCCAGTCGTTCTGGGTGGATGGTCCGTGAAGGTTGGAAGAGATCGAAGATGGACGAGAGTGGCAAGTGTTTTTTCATGTGTTGTTCCTTACTTGGTTCCTCCGTTCAATTCTTTGTGAAGCATTTTACATTGCTAGGCTGCCGAACAAAACTTTGTTGTACTGGCATTCCCGACCTTGAAGAATCAGAATAATGTATGAGCAACACGAACATGCAAATTGTTCTTATTTATAGCTGGCAATGCCTAACCACGACCTCCACCTCACGTACTGCAGGTTCCCGACTGCTAGTATCAGTATGTACTGGTATGTGTTCTTTCTCTGGGGCTGCGAGCGGTTTGCTATTTTTCGTTTGTTTGCTCCTTTGGCGGAAGGGATGCTCAAAGGCCTGCCTGCATGCATGAGAACATTGGGAAACCATCCGAGACTGAGAAACACGGAACACCACCAAAAGCACTGGAATCGCAAAAAATGTGAGGACAGAAAAGGAGACGCAAACAGTGGTGGAAGGGGTGAATGTACCACATATTGGAGGTTCGCGAAGCGCCTCAAAGTTGTGCTCTGGACTGTTTGTTGGGTTTTCGTGCTCTGTTTGACAGAGACATTGGCAACACCTTTATATATGAGCTAAAAAGTATTCAGGATGCGACTGTTCAAACCTTTCTGACTTCTGACCAGCCTGAGCTAGCCGCTAGCCAAATATTCTACCTGCATAATTTCTCTTAATTGCCAAAGGGGGCGGCATGTCAAAGGACAAACATGTTTTCTTAAGACTGGACATCATACCATCCCAATGGGATCCTATTCTCCTTCGGCGGTGTTGCCTGCCATGTTTCGTTAATGCAGTTGACTCAGACTCCTTCTATTTTTGCTGTGGCCTTACTACGCAGTTGCTGGTACCAAGCAATATTAGGCAACTGTCTCCGGCACCCATTCCCCAACTGGGATTCGTCCCACGCTCGTCACTTTACCAGACTAGTGTGACTTAGTTTTGCTTGACTGCTCTCTTACTTAGATGCCCACCATCACACTCACAGACCAGCTCCAACTGTTCGTAACTCGGAACTGGTATGAACATCTATAGATTGGCTTTAGCTGACAGGCCCTCAGGCGCCCAACTGGCCAACCATTCAGAGGGGCGGCGAGTTTGTGCGCCTTACGAATTGGGGTACTTGGATGGTTCATTCGGAAAACTTTTTGGAGATGCCAATGAAGCAACTCATATGGGACGCAGAAACTATGGTGTTACGGGCCAATCAGGGTTTTGAGGGCTACGTTAGCCTGCGCTTGCTGAACCTCAGGCAAGGTTCTGAAAGGGGAGGTGGTTTGCATCCTGACATTGGGGAGCGGCATCAAAGGAATTGTCAAGGCTGCAGGAGGCTGGCGGAGAGGGATGGTCAGTTGCGCAGTTTCCTAAAAGTCTGGGAACCACATGAATAATGCCAGCGCTTCTTCAAGGAAGCTCCCCCCGCCCTCAGGAGCTTCCTTGAAGCTGCGTCCGTATGTAGTAGCTCACATGGCCAAGAGCTCACTCCCTTACTTAATTAAGTAGGCGCCTACTAAATTCAGCAAGGGCGGGCTAAAAGCAAGAACAAAGAGTACCAGTAAGTAATAGCAGCTACTGCTACCTCTTCTAGCGGCCTACTCCCCGCACGGCTTGAAAAAAGGAAATCATATAATCAAAAGGTTCAAACTATCGGGGCTGTGGACGGCTGGCGGAGGGGGATATCGTGTCGCGCAGTTCCATTTGGGATTGAGAATGCATCGAAGGAAATTTCGATCACAAGGAGTAGCTTCTTGTTACTAATAGCGATAGTCTCTTCTGCTACAACTGGTGGAACTGAAACGTCCCCAGGAGCACGGCTTTCGGATGCTGCTTCAACTAGATCAACCTGGTCCTGCGTATCCACCAAAGGTTGTGACTTGTCAAGCCATTCACCCTTTGCCAAAGCCTGGCAGAGTGAGGATCACATCTTAGCGCACAAGGGTGACTTGAGGCTTCACCAACACGCTCAGCACTGCTTGTAGACTTCAACCACGGAGTTGCAAGCCTGAGGAAGCTTTGCTGAAAGCATGCCGCTCACAATGAGAAAGTACCTTGGAGCGTTTGGCTAGAACCGGTGTGAGGACGAGAAAAAGCTTCTCACACAAGGGCAGCCCAGTTTATCTGGTGATGTTTTATGGTGTTGGCATATCACCCAAATCGCAAGTACCATAGCTGTGCCAATTGTTTCGGCGAATATCGGCCAATGCCATCATGTTTCCAGGTATATAGCCATGACCTGCTTCACAAATAAAGCAATTGTGTTTGGTCGAAGGCCGAAGACTTGCTCGCTGGGAATTGACTTTCGCAGTCATTGCTACGTAGAAAAAGGTGGAACCACTTTCGGTCATACGCGATGATGTACTGGGACCTGGGGCCAACATGATATAACATGATATTGTTTGTCATCGGGTTTTACTACACACACCATGACACTCGTTGTGTGGTCACAAGAGGCATGGAGGGGGCGGTCAAGAGTTTTGAGCTCCCATGTGATTGCTTCGGAGATCATGTATATATATATATATATTACAATATCTATATGATCATCACCAGAGGCTTCGATTGGGGTGTGGGGGTTGGGAAACTGTCCATGTTCAAGGTTGGCAAAGCGCGCAAATAAGTCGTGCTGCGTTCTGCTCATACTGTACACATGGTGACTAGTGACTAAACCAAAGTGTTGTTGTCAACAAAGTAAGCCGCTCACTCAGATGTTCTTTTCAATGTAGTAGGTTCGACAGGTATGTTGATCACATTGGACCAGGTTTCCTTTGAGCTAGATAGCAGATTTCTGCATGCAGCTACGTGCCCGATTTTGCTTGGCCGGTTCTGTCAGTTGTTGCTGTGACTTCTGCTCTAAAGAGCACCCTCTGTGACTCTGCCAGCGATAAGAAACATTTAGGTTGTGTCCTCTTTTTCACAAGAGTCCTTCGGTCTGAGCAAAGATCAAAATTGGTGCCACAACAACGTGTTAATGCCAAAATTGCTCCTTGATGGGACCAGCCCTTCACCTCCCTTCTGTTCTTTATTACTGCATATTATGAGGATGTTTCTCAAGGTAATGCTGCATGCACTTTTCTACCGTTGTTCTACAGCTATTTGGACACTGCCATAGTTTTTTTGGCCAGGACTTGCCTGAGGGAACCTACACTTAACTCTGGACCCATGACCCATCATCATAGTGAAAAACACTACCAAGAATGAACAGAAGGGAGGTGAAGGGAGGGAGGATGATGTGACGTCAAGGATACCACCGTCGTGTGCCAGTAGTGTGGTGTGGTCTTTGCCAGCAATTTCTACCTTTACAAGCATTAGAATTAAACGAAAATAGATATTAATTAATAGCTTCTTGTTACTACTAGTAAGGCACTTGTTCCTAGTAGCACTTGTTACTAGTAGCTTAATGTCTGGGCCAACATGTTTATTCGAGAATTTGATACGCAGTTTTCGGTAAGAGGGAGCCTTGTGGCAAACGATCACTGCGTGCTTCCAAAATGCACAAGGGCCCTGGGCATGGTTGGCTTGGAGATATAGTTGTCCCGCTTCCAAGAAACAAGCGTTGATGGTGCGTGTTTCAAAGACGGTCCAGTCTATTAGCAATGTTGCAGCACGCCTCTACACGCACCCTGTTCGGACCCCTGGGTATGTCTGGGTTGTTTTCGCCGCACTGGGTGAAGTCCGGACGATTCACAATGTGCCTCACACTTGGCTAAAGAAAAAGTACGAGACACAATAGGTATCGAAGGATATTGATAGATACTGAATTGTTTCTGAGACGTTCGTTCTTTCATTCATGATCTTTCTTTCTTCCAATTATATTCCTTTCTTTTGTTGTAAAGAACATGTGAGAATAACGGGGCCTGATTATTGACAAGTCACAAACTGCTTGGCAGTAGCGCTCCCAGAACTGCAGGATAATCACTTGGGACAGGCCCGGAAGAGGAGAAGGGCCTCACCTGAGCCAACAAACATTTGTTTGTCATTTGTCTAGCACAACTAGAGGTAACTCTTCTCCAATCTGCCACCCAAACTTCCCATGTAGAAAACAAAGTGCAGAGTGGAAGATGTGAAGCATGCTGCAAAATTGACCGAAGTGGCAGCATTCGCCTTTACATGATAGACTGGCGAGCTCTGGATTAGCAATTTGCCTCAGTGCTGTGTAGGCCGACAAGTGCAACATAGAACAGTTGGCAGTTGACACTATTAAGCTGCCCAAGCTGGGAGTGTCCCTTGCCTTTCTCTAAGATTCTTCCAAGCTACAAACACAGTAGCCCTCGACGTGGTCAGCCTGTGTGTTACCATCAGCACTTTCAAGTTTAACTTTGTGGCACCCCGTTGAAAGGCATCTCAAAGCTGTAAAACAATTCAAATGTCTAGCCAATATGTGTATAGAAACACGTAAACTATCAGGAGAGACAACTGGCACCTTCATGTCCTCTGTGGGGAACGTGTGCATCCACTGGAGAAGCCTCACTCACCAACTGCGTGATGAAGCACTGGAAAACACAGCCGTAGCATGCCGTAGCAGTAGCAGGTCATACATTTTGCGGCTTTCCTAATGGCACAGTGTGACCCAACCCAAGAGTTTAAATCAATGTAAGTAACAAAGAACACCAACAGCAAGAAGGAGAATAGACAAGTCTAACAGTCTAACAAAGAAAAAGTACGGGCGAGGAGGGAGGAAGGGGAGGGAGGGAGGCGGAGGGAGGTGGAGAGAGACAGACAGACAAACAGACGGACGGACGGACAAACAGACAGAATCGTGCCAATCACTGGATACTTCAATTATATACAGTTCACCAGATTGTCGACGAGACACGGAGCTTGCTTTGCCACATTCACTGCCTCGGCTGCGAAACAAAGAATTCAAGTTGCTTGGTGCTTAAAAGCATTGGTCAAACAACATTTATGAGAGACAGCTTTTAGGTCGGAGGGCATCGCTATTGTGTATGAGACAATTCATGAACAGCCCTTTCTCCAAGCGGTCCAAGCGTTTGGTGTCGCACCTCTTGGCCCGTGTAGTTTTGATTTATTTACATGATATAAGAAAGGATAAACAAAAACGGTCTTTGGGCTCCTTGAAAAAGGACCCCTTCAAAGGGGCTTCTTTGTACTTCTACTAAACGTGATTGGGCCATTAGGCAAAGTGCTCCAGCGGAAAGTCCAAGTCTAACTGTTTTGAGAGTCACTTCCAAGCAGCAATCCAAAGAGCGAAACATGCAAGCTTGCGCAAGCTTGTGAAGGTCGACACAACCCTTCTGCCACTGCAGCAGAATGATGCCAAGCGGCGACATCGAAATTGAAGCGCATGACCTGTCTTTAGCTTTGGCATATGCAAGTCGTCAGGGAGGTAAGGTGGAATTTTTGTCGTGGAGGTTCTGGTCTCAGTTCCGATTATTTTGCAGTGCATAGTACTTAGATGTACTTAGTACTATATATATATAATGTATTGCTTGTTTGTCTGTTCCTGTCCAGAGCTATAGCAGCTATAGCATGTTAGAGCGAGAGTACTGTTCTCGCAAGTAAAAACAACACGGCTAGCGGCTAGACATTTGTTCACAGCAATTTGTGACGGCTTGAGGTATTTTCTTCCAGACGCTACTAGTAGCTTCTTGTTACTAGTAGCAAGGTGCGTCGCTAGTAGTAATGCACTTGTTACTAGTAGCTTCTTGCGCCGGCTTGAGGTTTTTCCTTGGTTGGTCAGGTGGCCTGATCCACTTGCAAGTACGGGAACGTGAGGCAATACTCAGTTCCTGCCAACATGCAGGCATCTACGAACTGCTCGCGCGTCATGTTCCTCGGAAACAAAGCATGGACCAACACCTTGCACTCCAAAATACATAGAGAACACCCCATTGTAAAGACACACGAAAAGCAAATCGACCACTGCAAGAGTTGGCTGGCTGCAAACCAAAGATCCATTTGTCCAGGATACGCTCCAGGTCGATCCAGTCGAAAACAACATTCTGAAAGTCAATATTGATAATCTTGGCCCAAGCGGACGAGCAATCTATATATATAGTATATTATGTATATAAATATGGACCTCCCCTGTATATATATATATATACTGTATAAATTTCATCTTTCCAAACTTGCATTTGCACACATTACAAAATTCAGGTTGGTGTCGTTGTGAAGACGCATCCAAAGCAAGTTCTCTCATATGAAGAAAATCAACAAAGTTGCAAAACAATGTAAACCACATCATGAAAATTGCATTGCCCTTTTTGACGGTTCCATCCACATCAAGGTCACAACTCAGCGTATTTTCAGGTTTTCAATCCTTAAGACAACGTGTGACATTGCATTAGCCAATACCCCTTCAGTCAAACATCCGGCACCAACATGTCCCAAGGCACAGCTTTGCTGAGGCCAAACAGCCTCAGGCAAACACGAGTAAGGGGGAGATAGCAAATACCATGCTTTGAGTTAGTGCATGTCTTGGAAAAGCTAGCATGCATATCCTATGTGTGGCGAAGCGACTCAGCACTGTTCACTGTGGTTGTACGCAGGTTGTGTCTGTGGCATCTGCACCTACATGATCCCATATGTACTGGGAGGAAACGGCAAGCATGACACCTATGTCTGAGCACCATGGCATGCCTAAGTGCAAAGAAAATGAACACAACAACACATGAGAGCTCGCTGACAATGGTAGGTTGTTGACAATTTCCCTGGGATTTGGGAGAAAAGGCCTTAACCCTTGTGTGGTAACAAGGTATGTTGCTGTCACAAAGTGGTCCGGCTGAGATGTCTATCTCAGTGTCGCCTGCTTTGCTGATGACGGTGGATAGTTAAACTACTTCCCTTGACTTGGCAGTCGGTCCTTTATGTCATCTGTTGCATTTGCTGCGGCTTGTGCCCTCAGAGTCTGCCCAGCAAATGAGAGGTGGCAATCAATGATAGGTAATTAGAGGATCAAACACATGCAAATAATGAAAACAGAAACAATGAATGCCTGCAAATGGAAAAACATACACATATAGAAAGAGATAGAGACAAGGACAGGGAACGGGGGAAGAGACAGGGGAGAGAGAGAGAGAGAGAGAGAAAAAAAACAGAGAAAGAGAGGGAGAGAGAGAGAGAGAGAGAAAAAGAGAGAAAGAGAGACACAAAGAGAGAGAGAGAGAGAGGGAGGGAAAGGAGAGGTAGAAGAATGATGGTGACTCCGGAGTTGCTGTATATACTCTTTTCGCACCCTTGTGTCTCACTCTCCCGCGTGATGCAATGTCATCCTCTCCACTTTCCCAGATCTTTGCGGCAAGACAGAAAGCCTGTATTTTTTCTCCAAAAGGCAGCAGTCCAGGCGGGCCAAAAACAGCTTGAACCACACCTCCTTCTGCGAAATGCACCAATTGCGTTCCTGCACAGTTGGCTCAGCGGCCAAGTTTGAATCGACAAAAGGAACTGAGGCAAACAGCAGGATTCGCGGTCACTCTCGAGTCAAAAAAAGAAAATACAGCAAACTAATGACACATGTGGTAATGACATAAGCTATCATAGTTCTGCTGCCCAGCGCATTCCGGGGCAATCTCTGACCATGATCCGCAGTCTAGGTTGTGTTTTCATGATGCACGCATAATTTGTGCAATTTGCTTCCCCCACAAGCAACAAACATGCCATCTTGACTATAGCAAAAATTGAATGTGTATATATATATATAGCACTTTATAGCAATATCATACATTATCCAGCCTTGCGTTTGTGCCTTGTTCCAACATCTTGCGTAGGAAATTAGGAAAAGCTCTGCTTTCGAAAGGTGTGAATCAATCAGCAGGCCACTGGCTCATGCCATGACGCGCCTGCAAAATACGGGGCTTGCAAAACTTCGCAGCCACGGTACCGCATGTGCTGAAAAATGAAGTAAACGAAATCACCTTGGACCCAAGCTGGCGAGTTCATGAGCAAAACAAAAAAGCAAAAGCGCCCAGCGTTCGTGGCTCGCCTGAAAAGGAGTTACGCAGTATGAAACACTCATACACCTGCCCGAGACCTATGCGTGCTGAGACTTGCAGGCCGCTGCGACCCTGATTCAAGACAAGCCACCATTGATCCGACTGGTGGAGACTGCAAAGAATTTCTGCGCCTGGAGCAAATGGAATATTGAATAATGGAAATATATAACATAAACGTGATGCCTTTACCAAAACCAAAACACGTCCCTTTGTCTTACAATACTGTATCAAATGTCAAACATGCACTTTGTTAACCTGGTCACATTTTCCCTTCTCTGGCCTCACTGTTGTGACCACTTGCCAAAAGTGCCCACGCATCCATCATTTGCTGATCCATACCTCAGTCAAAACAAACGTCGCCAACACTTTGACAAACCCGTTCAAACTTCACATATCTTCAAGCATTGCAACAACATGGCATGGGGAACCCTGCATGCAAAAGCGGGCAATGGAACTTAAATGCTTTGGCCGGGGCCGTCTACATCACGTCTACTCTCACTCTGCCAGGACTGCTACAGTAGACATTCTATGCTCGCGGCCTTTTCTGCCACTTAGGTTTCTTCAAAGTACAGAACCCGTGACCGTCCAAAGCAAGGCAGGCCAAGAACTGCAGTGTCGATTGTCGATGTACCTGCTCATATTGCCACTTTATATAGTTTCCCATAGTTTCCCAAAAAAATCTAGGAACCACATCATTAGTGCGAGCGCTTCTTCAAGGAAGCGTGAGCTATCCTTCCTCCATATGTATAGTAGCGTCCTAGTAGCAATGCAAGGAGCGAACAAGTTTGCCCGGCTTAAAAAGACTCCACCTTATTCTCCAAGGCTCGGTTCACAAACATGGAATGCTTTGGCCCAGGTGTCATACCTTGAAAAATGAAGACTGGTGTGATTTGCAGCCGTCTGAAACCTTCCAGCTCCTGAAGGTTGGCGGGAGTCCCTTCTTGCACAAACTGCGGCAACCTGATAAACTGCTGTGAAATTCGGCTAAAACCACACATCTTCTACAATGGCTGGGTGTTAGACGTTTCACGGGTACAAATTGAATAATTGTCCGCCACTTCCAGAAAGATTCAGGTTTGCATTGTTTTTCACCATGAATGAACAATTGCAGTCCTTATCCACTACGCCAAAGATGCCAGGCGGAACTCCTCCCAAAGCATCTGCAAATGGATCTTTCAGAGCCTGCCATTCTGCAAAAAAGGTCTGTGCGCACGCAGAAGCCGCACACCATGAACCTTTTTCCGCCCGAACCCACGAAGATGCCCAGGCAGGTGGTTCGAGTGTGTCACGGAGTTGAAGGACGCTCCGAATGGGACCCGAATGAAAACATGACGGACACCTGGTGAAGACAACACGTGTTGGATTTCGCTTAACATTCAATGCAGCAAAAGATAGCAAAAGTATATCTGCATCTGGTGCCCATGTCCAATGAAATCCTCTTGGCAAGTCACCCACTCCGAAACACTCGCCTGAATTGATCGGAGCCAGTGCACAGCATCGATGCCCAAGCGTTGCCCTTGCAGGGCCTGCGTCAAAGCATGCACTACGAGAAAACACCAAGTAAAGATGAATGAACATGAGGTCAGAAACGGAGTTTGCCGCCACATTCATGAATTCAAAAACATGACAATCCCCCTGGCCTCGAGCTTGCCCTGGTAGATGAGTTTTTCATCCTCAGGATATGCAGGCTCTATGTTTTCCAAAATACAGCTGGGGCCATCCTCTCTGCCTCCTCCTGTGCAGTTCTTCTGCCTGCACCTGCCTGCCGCCTTTTACTGGTATGCGTCACGCCGCACGCCTTCGATTTGAGTCGTTGCTCCCATAGAGTCAAGGTCCTAAAGTCTGCATCAAGCATTGCACTTGTACAATGTTCTAACCATCTGTGGTTCTTGTTACGACCTTCGAGACTTTTGTACAACACCACTTGCTATGGGTGAAATCGATGCTTGCAATCCGGTGGAAGCCGAAAGGCGCACAGGAAGAACCAACGCCAAAAGAAACCTCCACTTCGCTGACAAAAAAACGTACAGTGTCGCTTAACAAGGAGAACGCGCCGTGGCTCCAAACTTGGAAAGTCAGCGGGGAAGCTTCGTGGGGGAGCACTGCAAAAGCCAACCTCCCAAGCATTGGACATGATGAGAGCTAACTTGAGAAGCGGGAGTTCTTGGGCCCTTTAGAAACCTGAAAGCAATCTGAAAGCACTGAGGCTTACGGAGGGAACATCTATTCTTTTTCAAGGTCAAAGTTGCCAGAATAAGGACAAACTGACCGAAAGGCCTGTGAAAGGGTCCGTGAATGCAAGCCCTTCCAGGTGTGCAAAATCAAGAGTGGCAACACTTGAAAAAGGGTCAAGTCCTTCATCCGGAGGGTCATATTTACTAGCTTCTTTCTACCAGTAGTAATGGGTGAGGGATCAAAAAAAGAAACATCAACATCACACAAATTTACTCAAAAGGGATCAAAAAGAAAAAGAACAGTATCAACAAATATTCACAGCGAAGAACAAGAGAATGGGGTAAGGACAGTAGTAGTAGTAGTAGTAGTAGTAGTAGTAGTAGTAGTAGTAGTAGTATTGACAATAGTAGGAGTAGGAGTAGGAGTAGTAGTAGTAGAAGAAATAGTAGTAGCAGTAGTAGTAGAATAGAAGAAGTAGTCTGTAGTAGAAGTGGTAGTAGAAAAAGTAGTAGAAGTAATAGGGGCAGTAGTAGAAGTAGTGGGAGTAGTAGGGGTAGGCACAGCGCTTCCTACTAAGCGAAAGTTTCTGCCTGTCACGCTAGGCGAAGGTGGGCCTTATCATCCACCTTTGTGGCAGCGTCAACGCAAAGAAGATGGTAGTTGTGGTAACTGTGGTAAGACTCGTAGTGGGGTGGTCGGAGTGATAGAGGTACTGGCAATAGTATTGATAGTGGACGGTAATGGGAATTATTAAAGAAAGCGGGAGGGGGTGCGAGGAATGTCGCATCGCCTCCCCCGCAATGCAAATCAAGTATAGACAGCGCTATCCACCCTTACGTCCCCTGGTCCTTAGGGCCCCTGGTCCTTTGGTCCGCTGGTCCTTTGGTCCTTCTGGTTCCCTGGTCCTTCGGTCTCCTGGTCTCTTGCTCCTTCGGTCTCTGTCCAGTGGGCACCTAGACCAAGTCCCTTGGTCTCCTAGTCCGCTGGTCTTATGGTCCTTCAGTCTTGATAACTATCTCCCTAGTAGTAGATGCTAGCTCGCTGGTCAGGGTTATTTTATTTGATACGGTTCTTTTTAATGATCATGTTATTTTTTCTTGTTGCTCCTGTTCTTATATATATTTTTTGATCCTGATGCCAGTAGTAATGGTCTTGTTACTAGTGGCGATGCCCTTGTTACTAGTAGCTTCTTGTTCCTAGTAGTAAGGCCAGGAGCCCCTAGTAGCTTCTTGTTACAGTAGCGATGCCCTTGTGACTAGCTAAGTGCTGTCCAAGACGCATGAAGATGGGACTGTAGGTGCCGAACTCGCATTGTGGGGCCCGTAGAATCGCTGCACTACATGGCGAGTCATCACCGGAAATCTGCGCGGGCTTTGGCACAATTCGGCGCGAATGCGGACTGGCATTAAGCCGCCTCTGGCGGTATTTATATTTAATACATAAATGATTTTCCTTTTTTCATATCCTCATATTGACTCATATTGCAATGGAAAGTATCTTGTGTGGCCAAAACTTTGGTTTGTGGGGACAGCATTGCACTTGGAGTCCAGGATCCAGTTTGCAAGAGCAGCACATACACTGACATAGACACACTGTGTGTGATGCTTGAACCCAAAAACAACAACCAACTTCGTCAACATCATCCCAAGGTTCTGAGCACCCCATTTGGTAGTAGTGGCAATGGCTTCAATGGTCACGAAGGACATCAACATCTGCAGTGGAACGTCCCACTTGCTGCTTTTCCCGCTTGAACTACAAAAAGGTCTTTGAAGAAATCGAATAGGGCAAGATACTATGCGGCGCAAGATTAACAAGGTCAAATGGGCCAAGAGTGAGGCCACCTCGCCCATTTGTGGAAACACGTTTCAAACAATGAGATCTCTAAGGGCTGCGGCTACTTCTCTCAGGCTGTGCTTGACAAATGAAGCCTGAGGTTTTACGGTTACGACAAACGCAAAGAATAATGCCTAGGCCTAAAGGTGGAGTCTTTCAGGCGTGCTTGTTCCTAGCAGTAAGGCCAGGAGCGCCCCTAGTAGCGTCCGATCGCTCCGATCGTAGCGATGCACCTTGTTACTAGGTAACGACACCTGCTAGTGGGCCTTTCCAGCGCAACATGCAATACAGCCCTGGTTCTGTGAAGCGTGCATTCTCGAGACTAAAGGATTGTGGGTAGGATCAGTTGCTGCTTGAAACTGGTTTCATTGAGGCTTGAGAAAACTTTACAGCGCCAGCTGCAGTTTGAAAGTGCCTTCTGCGGTGGACTACACCTCACAAACCAGCAGTATGGTATATCAATCAATGGATAGAATTGCTGCAATGATCAATCTCATGGTGGCACATGCCAAACACCTTTTTGAGTTTGCAAGCATGTGCTTCGGGCCAGCTCGTCTTACGACTTGGAAAATCACAATGACCATTGGGCTCCTCTGGCCCAACAGTGGTCGCCAAGACTAGCCTGCTGCACCTTCATCCTCGGCCTTCACCTGCAGACACACACACAAAGCAACACATTCTGTCGACTGGGCGAAGTGCTGTACAATGATGTATAATGTATATATTTTTTTTGTCCGGCTCTTTTGCAGCATGAACGAGTCGTGTTGGGCTCATGCCAACAACTTGCGAATGTCCTGTGACGATGTGGTGGAGCACCGTCGCCGAAGCTTCTCCGTAAGCAAGACCTGGTCGGCCTGGATCCTCGATCTCCCGTGGCACTTCAGGCACTCCACCGCATTGCCTGGTCTCATCATCTGGTGTGTTGGATGCCCCTGCCAGAGGTCACTCGTCAAAGGACCGTGGTGGCAAACTTCACCGAGGAAACGATTGAAGATGTCCTCTCCTGCTCTGGCAAGCACGTAGCTTCGGCAGCGGGAGCAGCGTAAATACGCTTTCTCCAAGCGCAGTTGGTGAGTGCCTGGCGGAGCCTCCCCTTGACTCTCCAGCAGATCATGGATGACCTCAAAACGGGTCTTCTTCTGCGTCGGAGTTGGTGCTGCCTGTGCACAAGGTGAAGTGAGGCCTTCACGAAGCTCCTTGATCAGCGATTTGGTGTGGAACCTCACTCGGCATTGGGCACACTGGACTCCAGATCTAAAGAGGTTGCAGAGGTGGCCATTTGCCTGCGGGTCTTTCACGTAGCAGGCTAGTAGGTCCTTTTTCTGCTGGACCAGAGGGACTTTGGAGTTGTCCACCACAGTGGTCTTGCTGTGCAAAAAGTGCTCTTTGCAGGTGAGGAGGATGTTCATTCTATTGCCCGCAACACTGAGAACATCTCGTGTGTCTTCATCAATGTGCTTCTGAAGATCTATGATGTCCTCCGGCCGGGCCAAGAGGGCAGTCTGAGTGGCCTTGGCCTGTGCATCACGCTGAAAGGCCTTCCTGTTGAGGTTGGAGTCCATCTCATGTCGACTGAAAAGGAGCAGACGCACCTGATCAAAGTCCTCACGCTCCAGACCCATACTGAGGTCAGGGAATTGCTCATGGGCTGCCATGAAGGACCAGTTCTTCCAGATGTTGTGCTGGAAGACCACCACGTGAACTTTGTCTCTGATGTGGAGTGAGAGGTGTTTCAAGCCATAGAACAAGGCCCGCAAGCGCGTTGCCTTTCCTGGGCAAATGCCCGTGAGGGATCCCACCCTTTCTCTGGTGAAGACCTGGTGGGTGCAGATGGCAAAGACATAGCGCCGGTGACGTGGATCCTTGGAGGTGGGAGCCACAGCCAGGGACACAGCGTGTCCGGCTGGCAGGTTGCAGGCTTCCAAATCTGCCCAAAGCCCTTCTCCATTGAAAGTGGCCATGCCGCCATCAGGGATGCCATTGGTCAGGAAGGGGTTGGACACGACCTTCCCAAAAGCTGCACTCCCACAAAAGGTGTGTGAAGGTCAACTCAACTCCACAAAGAGGACACTTCCCTGTCTGCCCGTGGAGAGTGCCCTTTCTCACTGGTCATCTTTTGGAGAGTTTTGCTGACAGTCCAGTCTAACTTCCTTTCCAACTCGTGGCAGCCCTCGTACCTGGTCAGGCGCAACAGTCGTTGCCCCTGGAATTCTTCAGTCAACTTGTGCTGGATCTCAGGCCAAAGCGCCTCTAGGCTGATGGAGCAGTCAGGAATTCCTCCATAACCTGTTCTTTTCCAAAGCTCGCCGTTGGAGATGTCGAAGTCATAATCCAGCAAGTAAGCTTGGAGCGCTTGGAGAGGGCCTGTTACGACCTGCCAGCGGTGCTTGGCCTTGAGAAGGAGATCCAAGGCTGAGTTCCAACTGACCCAGAAGAGGTTCTGTGCACTGGAGTCGAAGGAGTGCAGGACTTTCCAGACCGTGTGGATGTGTTGGAGGATGATCGAATCACCAGGATCGCACTTTTCCGGATGCATGTCGAAAACGACATCCACAGAACCAGAACATTGGAGTCCAAGTCCCCGTCCGGCCAGAACACGAAGTTGTTGCCGTCGTTGTGGAGCTAGCCCATTTGCTTGAGCCCCCCACGACATCACGGGGTGGATCGCTCCTCGATGCAACCGGTACTTGGTGGCGTTGCCAAGCTTGAGTCGGAGCATGATCCCAACTCTGCCCCTGCCCTTCAAGAACCTCTTTTTGATCTGAGTGATCCTCCGGCGCCGAGAGTTGGTGGCGTCAATGCCGAGGTCTCTGAGGATGTTGTGATGTTTGGGGTCATCATCACAGAGCTGAACATCTAGGGCCTTGGCGGACTCCTTGCTGCTGGTGATGAAGCCGGTCTTTTCCGTGTTGAGCTTCAAACCCTCTGTGGCGAGGTTGGATTGCAACGCCCTGAAAGCCAAGACCGCCTCTCTGGCCACGTACTCAGGGTCCGTCCCTTTGATGTCGAAAGAGACGTCGTCAACCCAGGTCTGCAAAAGGACCGCCGGGTGGTCACGGACCAGAGCTTGAAGTGGTTGATAAAGCACCAACTTAGCAATTGCTGGAGCTTGAGGGCAGCCCTGAAGGATGCCTTTCTGGTAGTACTTTGGGCTCCCAGCAATACCCTCAGCTTGGATCATCCTGGGCCCCGAGTACAGATCCAGTGCCAGCTTGAGATGCAGTGGAGGGTAGTTGAGATCCATGGCGGGCTCAATGAGATGGTCCAGTTGCACCGTGTCATAGAAACAGGTGTGGATACCTTGATGCTTGCCAATCTCCGCTTTGAGCATGCGGCCGACCGCTATTGAGAGACAATCCTTGTGAGGGCGAGCATGATCCCAAGGCATATCCTTGTCAAGACCCAACTGCCACTTGTGGAGGTCATGCTTACGATAGCTGTTCCACAGCCTGTAGAGGCATGAGGTGAGTGCAATTGGCCGCTCAATGCGTTCACTCTTCGGGATCATCACGATGTTGGTATGCCTCATTTGTAGAGGGAGGTCAGCTTCCTTCTCCATCTCAGTGAGAAGTTGGGACAGTTTCTCCACAGCTGGGTACGGAAGGTGCCGCAGAAAATCATCGGAGATGCCATCTGGGCCAGCAACCTTGTTGGGGAGCCGTCGCGTGATCTTCTGAAGGAGGCTGGCTGGAGTCGATCGGCTTGAGCTGCAGGGCATGAGCCTGGGCCACCCGCTTCAACTCTTGGAGACCTCGAATTTGCAAAGGTGCTTCAAGGGGAATCCATATAGCTCCCCACTGCTGTTCTCTGGCCTGAGTGCGAGATGTAGGAGGAAGATCCTGAAAAGGCCTTTGCCAGGCGTGATCTTTCTGCCTGAGACTGCGGAAAAGACCTCGAAGGCCTTCGTCATGGGCCTTTTCCAACCATTCCCTGAATTCATGGTTGGTGGCACTGAGAAGCTGCTCTTGAGCAAGCTGCTGCTCTTGTTGAGCAATCTGAAGGAGCTCTTCCGAGGAGATGTTGCCACCAAAGACCCATTGCAGTAGATGTTCTTCGAAGCTGAGTTGATCAAGCTCCTTGGAGGCATGTTGCGGGATCCTCGTAGCCATGTCCTTCAGGTCCTGGAGGAGCCCCGGGTATCGGCCATGAGTGGCAAGGTTGATCTTGATGCCTAGCTTCTCCCAAAAGGCAGCACTGCCTTTCTTCCACACCCGAGGTTTGGTGGAACTGGCCAAGGGAGCTTGAAACAGGTGCACTTGTGATCCTCGTCCTGTGACTGGTTGGTGTAGATGCTGGGTGAGGTACTTCTCTGTCTGTGTGGCCCATCTCGCCAAGACCAGTGATGTTCTGGCCCAGGATGTGAAAAGGCCCATCATCCTCAGTGAAACTGGTCCAGAGATTCTTGGGGTGGTAGTTGCGCGTGACCGGAGGAAACCTCTGAAGTTGCTGAACAGGAAGTGCAGCTTGTGAACAGTCAAACTGTAGAGCCAGGGCGCAATGCGGTTTCCACGGAACTTCCCAGTTTGCTTCAAGGCGCAAGGCTGAGGCAATGGAGGTGGAAGCCAGGATGAAGTCAAGGTGACTGCCTTGCAGTGTAGTGGGGCCTGGTGGCCAAAATCTGGGCTCGAAACTTGCTTGGGATCGTGGTAGCAGCCAGGTCCTCCGGAGCCGTTTGCCAATCACCTCCAATGATGAAGGGAGCACGCAAGTGGTCTAAGAACTGCAAAAGCTGGCCCAGGAGTTCAGCATTGAGGGGAGATTGGAGAGGTTCCCCTGTTCGGAGGTAGAGCTGGATGAGGTAAAGCTCAAGACCGTCTCGTTGCATGGCCAAAGCAGTCCAACCATTGCCCTGCTTGGTGTAGGTGTGGACGTGATGAATCAAGTGTCTAGTGGCATGCAAGGTGAGGAAACCTCCAGTCGACCCCCCATTGCCAGTAGGTTCAGAAGCAACTCCATGGCACTTCCATCCTCGGCAGGTGAAGTATTGGAGCGTGGTGTCCAAGGCTTTCTGCTGGAGGTGGGTTTCTTGGAAGAGCATGATCGTGTCACCCTGAGCCCAAACCCAATCTGCCAAAGAAAGTGACGTTGCTGAAGGTGATGTTGAGGGTTTCTCGGCAGGTTTTGGGGTTTGGGCTTGTTTGGGAGGTATTCAGCCCCCTCTCTGGCTGTGTCCGTGACGAGTTCATCAGTGGGGGCAGCAGTGAGCCAGATCTGAGAAATCTCCTTCCGCTGCTGAGAGCTGAGATGTGGCAGTGGGGTTGGAAAGGTTCCATCATCTGCAAGCCAGTAGACGTTGTTGATGGCCAAAATGGACTGGTAATGACCATTCTCGTGGGACATGCCTTGGTGTAGAACTAGGCCCACAACCTGGTAGGTGGCCAAGTGGACGTTGAGGCCGTCCTCTGAGAAAGGCAGGCTGACCTTGTTGTGTAGTTCCAACTCCCTGTGGTGTTTGGTCCAAGTTCCTTCTTGCAAAGTGGAGCGCTGGAGGTTGAGAACCACTCCACCTGGGGACCCATATAGAAATTGTCCTCGAGCTTCGTTGGCCCATTGGGTGATCAAGGAGTCCAAAGTTTGAGGACCTTCACCATCAGGGAAAATAAGGTTCAAGGGGAACTGTTCCCGCTCTTCAGTGTGGCCTCGTTCGCTGCGGTGGAAGAACCTACCAGCGAAGAAAGAGCTTCCGGAAAAGGTCCACAGAGCATGGAGGAAGTCGACAGCATCCGCCTGCTCGTCCTGCTCAAATTGTGCCCATATGTGGTGCATGTTCTGCAGACCGGTCAGCAGCTGGGGTTCACTGTCCGAGAGGTATTGTCGAACCGCTTGGCCTGGGTTACATCATCTGCAAAAGCCCCAGTCCAGCGCCAGCACCTCCAGGGTGCATTTCCAAGATGCTGATGAGGCATTGAGAGATAATGAAAATGTTTGCCACCGAGTGTTCAACTTCCCCTGGAACACTAAGATGGCGTTGGATGAGGTTTTGCATCCTCTTCAAGTCCATGAGGAGCTGCTGTCCTCCATGTAGAGTGGGACTTCGACCGTAGTGTTGACAAGATGTGAGCAAATCATTGCTGCAAAGATCAAACAAAGTCTGCTGCTCAAAAGAGAGGGAGGTGTCAGTGTCAACCTCCATGCTGAGGAGTTTTGCCAGTGATTGAACAGCCAAGGTCCCGAAAGTAACAGTCTCCCGTGGGAGCTGTTCAGAGGTAGAAGTGCTCGGTGCCTCGGCAGTTCGTCTGGCCTGTGGCTCAAATGAGGTTTGAGCTCCCCCAAAAACCTTGAGCTTCGTCAAGGAGTGGCGGCAAGGACCATAGCCCGTGCCCGGCGAAGAAAGGCCCAAGCTTGAGCCTGGAAGCAAAGGATCAACTGTGGAGGCAATGCCCCTGCGTGCCAGTTGTGAAAGCCCCAAGTCATGAGCTGAGTTGCACGACGAAAGTCCCCAATCAAAAACCGAAGTCAATTGAGTGGAATGTGAGGGCAAAGGGCTACCCGCACGACGCTGCATTGCCAAGCTCAGTCTTACGTCGTTTGGCTTCTTCATCAGTGACTGCTGCTTCAACCGAAGGACGTTTGAGCATGACTTGCAGCTGCTCTTTTTGTTCCTGGGTCAGGCTGACTCCCAGTGTGTTGATAAAGCCAGCAACTGCAGCCGGCACTGAATCCTCCATCTCGGTTTCGAGAGGTTGAAGGGGCTTTTCAGCCTGAATGGAACTGACCTTGGTGAGATAGGCCGTGCTAATGGTGTTCAGAATTGCCTGCTCCTGCTCAAGTCTGCTTTGCAGTGTCTTCATTTCGTCAAGGAGCTCTTGGTAGTGCTTCTTGGTGTTGTCAATCTTCTGCTGGAGGAGTTGTTTCTTCTGAGACATGTCCCGGAGCGTGGTGACCTGTTGTTTGAGTCGGGATACCATGTCCTTTTCGGTCTCTGGCTGAGGTTTGGTGATCTTCTCAACCAGTTCCTTGACCGGGGCCGGGAGGCTGGCAAGGTTCTCCTTGAGAACGTTGGTCAAGTCCGGCTCACTGACCTTGGGTGAAGGGTTGATGCCAACCTCTGCGAGTTTCACCTTCAAGGTCTCGTCCAAGGTGTCCCAGGCCGGGGCCAGAATCTCTGAAGCTGTCTTCTGAAGCTTGGAGGGCCGAGGTGGCCTGTTTGAGGATAACCCCGGTGGAGGTGTCACCTGTCGTGTCCTTGGCTTGGTCCAGCTTGGGGATCTCCTTTCCCCCGCTTTGGCAAAGCCTTGGATGGGCTTCGTCCACGGTGTCCCGCACAGCCGGCAGGTGTAGTTGGGCTGGATGCGGTCTTCCCAAATCCAATTGCTGCAGCTGGCCTTGCCGCAACATTGGTAGGCCCTCGTGGCTCTGATGCCAGGTGCCGAGGAGCTCAGGGAAGGCGGTCAGCACGAGGACGCGTAGTGGGGATGTTGCTCCACTGCCGTTGAGAAAGTCCCTGAAAGGAGATAGGAGCTGAGACTTGAGCAGAAATGGCTTGAGCCGATATCTTGAGCCAAAATGGCTTGAGCCATGTATAATGTATATCTGTTTAATGTATATAACTCAACTTTCTTTGCCGGAACGGCCTGCATGCCTTCAGCTTGGTATGCGTTTGATTTGTGCTTGGGAACCTGAAGGTCCAGTCCAACGCAGTTCTCTCTCAGTAACTGCCGTCTCCGACAGGACCATGGATCAGGGCAGGGGTCCAGGGCAGAATGTCCTCTTTCAATAGGAAACAGTGCGACGTTCTCCCGTGGCTGGTGCTTTGGGTTTCTACCTGGTTGGAGTGTCGGTCTTGCACTGCACGCGTCGAAACCGAGGGCTCTGCAAATGAAAAACCATCCGGGACCTCGGCAGTGCAATCGATGAGACAATGACACCACTCGGTTGGCGAGAACACAATTTCTGTATAAAACAGTTAAACCATGTTAAACCAATTTGATCCTTCATGCATCTTCATGCCTTGCCCAGCATCATCTCTGTTATCTCGACCCAATCCTGCAATCTGTGAAGGGTTGCTGCACCGTACTCGAAAACAATACTCGACTTCGTGAGCGGATATATAATTGGCAGTAGGTACGCGACAATCTTTCTACACTTGCACATATTCCAGAATCTCACTGTAAAGAAACTCCGTTTCTTAAAATGCTGCATGTTTCCCTGGAGCGTCCTTTGAGTTTGTGGAAGCGAGTTTCGTCTCCAAGTCATTTCGGCCAACATAGGGTCGCGGACGCCAATTGATCTTTGCTTCTTGTACCTTTCTTGGTCACATTTGGGATTGAGAACAAAAAAGAGCTCCCAGCCTCCAGTAGCCCAATAGGAACATAGCCTGAAGTTGTGAAGAGTATGGAAACTTTCCCGAAGCAATCCCGCAATTCTTGTGCATGCTTGCAACAATTCTGAATGTGCAGCGAGCAACGACAGGTGAAGGACAACCATTCCAACAAAAATCGCCGGGTGGTCTCGACACCTCTCGAATCTGCACCCCAGTGCCTCAAGTCCACAAGCTGAAACCAAATCATCAAGCAGTGAACAACCTTGATCTTCCGGCTTGAAAGGCATGCAATCAGTGAGGCTAGTGGTCTGATGGGCAGCGAAACAATATATGTATATATATATACAGCGGAGAAATAGAGTTATGTTCTGTGTTTTTTTCTTGAGGTGATTTTTGTTGGGTAGGCAAGCTAGGCCCTCTAAACAACGACTGGTCGTTCGGAGCAAACGAGGCATGCTTGCTGATTTCTTAGTGCCATAACTCGTTCGAGATCCTTTTAAGGACATTGTAAACCTATGCATAATATACATAAATATAAAAAAATATGATCTGAAGCTGGAAGGTTCTGTAGGTGATCCAGTCACCCTAGGCTTTGATCGCAAGAATAGCAGTTGGCTAGCAAGCGAGGCACAGCAGTTGGTCGATGATAGGTCGTAAGGCCTAAGGTCAGTGGGATGAAAGCCCTCACAAGACCTGGAAACAGGCGCAACATGCACAAAACCTAAATCACGACCAAGAATCGACCAACCATGTTGATCACTTTAGAAGTCATTCTTCTCGGACGAGCAGCTAAAACATGCTAGACGTGTTGGAGGTAGGGCCACATGTTTACTTACACCATGTTGCGCATTGCCAAAACCATATCAGGAATCCAAACCAGCGGGCTTCGAAGGAGCCCAAATGTAGGGATCAAAAAAACAACCAGAAAGGAAGGCCATTGAAGGAATAGAAGCTTGGGAAACGATGCCTTCTGGACTGGAAAGTTCACAAGGATCAGTCACGAAGAGCGGTTCTGCCAGAGAGGGGATGAGGATAAGAGACAAACTTGGGCAATCTTCTGAGCGTCGACGAGGGACTAAAGAAGGACAAATGCTAAGGAAGGCTAGGAAAGGATAAGGAAGAAATGAAAGGGTAGCAGGCAAGCTACTAGTTCGTAAGGAAAGCTACTGGCAACAAGGGAAGACACCTGTTCAAGACGAGCGCTATGGCACATCAAACATTGCGCCTGTTTGAAGCGCTGACGGAAGTTGAGCAAGGTCTCCCTGCAGAGAACGCCCATAGAAGGAAATTCCGCCCACACCGATGGTGCTGAGGGCGTTGTGGAGGCTCGCGTCAACAGCAGCCGGAAGAGCTCTGCTAGATTAAGTCTTAAGCTTTAGGCCGTGTTTTTTTGGGAAGTGCTGTGCTTTGCAGTGTTTTTGGAAGATTGATAAAAGTGGATCTGGCTTTGGGGCACGTTGGCGATGCCGGTTATTGCGAACGGAGAAGATCGCGTTATCGACATCGCGGACGCATGCGCAACCCCGGGGATACTGCATTATTGACATGGTGGGTGTGTTCGGCCGTTTGTCCTGCCCGACCGAGACACAGACTGACAGACCGAGATGGGCAGACCGAGACAAACGCACCAAGACAGACGGACCGAAACAGATAGACCGAGACAAGCCGACCGAGACAGATTGACCGAAACAAACAGACCAAACAAACAGGCCAATACCGAGACAGACTGAGACGGAGACTATCAGACCGAGCATAGCGAAAGGCTTCTTCACGCTTGAGCCCGGTTAACATTTCCTCCTGGCTCCGAAAGCACAAGTTGCTAGTTCCCGGCTCCGCGAGCGCAGGTTGCTTCCGCGCCAGTAGGGCGCTAATGGCACTTTTCCCATGTATGTCTGGATGTATGTACGCATGTATGTATGTCTGTGTGCATGGATGGATGTCTATGTCTGTCTGTGTGTGTGTCAGCCCCTGTTCCAAAGGGTGCGACCTTCCTTCGAGACAAGCAGGGGGCCAGCGCATGACATCACGACGCTGGCCAACGAAGCCAGTGATGTCATGGGATGCGGTCAGAGACGTCTGACCGTGTACCTGCCAAGAAACTGTTGCTCACGCTGTCCAATTTTTCTTCTTTGTTTCCATGGTGGTTCCATGCTACTCTCCCCAAAACCTTAGTCTCAGCAGCCACACCGCGCCGCTCATTTCGCCACCGCTGAGCTCTGCAGACTTGAGAAACAGCCTTTGTTCAAATACCTACAATTTTTCGGACCTTTCACCTTGCCGTTCCATCACCTTCCTTCTCATCGTGGGAATTGAGTTAACAGCAAACCAATGTCAGAGTGTGAGCCGCTCAGCCGTCCCACTTGGGTGCTGGGTGTGATCCCCTTCACTGGGGCGCTGAATTCACGCTGGAAATCATTTTCTCCACTTTTATAGCTGAATTCACTTTCTCCACTTGTATATCTGAATTAACTGATCCAACAGCCGTCGGGCTTAAAAACGAATTTGACAGCCGCCGGGCTTAAAAACGGAATTCACCCCACTTGAGGCAGGTCTCCCGACCCCCCCCCCACTGTGTTCTACTCCCTACCTAATTAGGGCAACATAGGGAAATGGTACTCGACACACTTGTGCGTCGGCGCCTTTCCCTCTGTTGTCCCTTTACTAATCTACCCTACCCGGGCGGTTTAAGACTAAAGTCCCGCTCCCTAACTATTGCACTGTAATTCGTTTCTGCTAAGTAGTCGGTAACACTAGAGTGCTAAGTATTCAGACACACACACACACGCACACACACATGGACATACACCCCCTCCCTGCCCCCCTTTTCCTTCTTGCGCTTTTCGTCGTTTGTTGGGCTTTCTCTCAGGCTTTTAGGTGGCTCTTGAGGCTCGTTTCCCTAACCCAGTCAAGGGCTAAGTATTCATTTTTCCATTTTTCTACACTTATCGTTCTCTCTTGCCCTCTTTGCGCTGCTCTTTCTGTCTTTCTTTCTTTTGTTTCTAAGGCTTTTTAGGTATCTATTCAGGTTTCTCACGCGAGCGCCGCCAAGCGGCACCGTGTGTGTGTCAACCCCTGTTCCAAAGGGTGCGACCTTCCTTCGAGACAAGGAGGGGGCCAGCGCATGACATCACGACGCTGGCCAACGAAGCTAGTGATGTCATGGGATGCGGTCAGAGACGTCTGACCGTGTACCTGCCAAGAAACTGTTGCTCACGCTGTCCAATTTTTCTTCTTTGTTTCCATGGTGGTTCCATGCTACTCTCCCCAAAACCTTAGTCTCAGCAGCCACACCGCGCCGCTCATTTCGCCACCGCTGAGCTCTGCAGACTTGAGAAACAGCCTTTGTTCAAACATATGCTTCGTTCAAAAGGTTGGTGGAAGATGGACTAGAAAAGTGATGGGTTCATATGGGTTCCTGAATTTGCATGGAAACTATATACCCCACTGATCCACTGACCGAAGACGAAGATATGAGCTCAGATCTTTTGAAGACTTGCTGTCGGAAGGGTAAGGTATGGTTGGTCGAAATGGCCACGGAGGCTGTTGTCGATGAAACCCATCATGGTTGTGGTCAGTGCCGCGCTTGATCATAGTTGCTGCGATTGGCCTCTTTCCTTCACTGTTTCAGTCCTGTTCCGTTGATTTAAAGTATACCTGTAGCGAGTGGCATGGGTTGGGCGGTTGAGAGGTGGGGTCATTATTGAAATCTATTGGAACCGTGCAAACGAGCAACATCGTTCAACTCCTTCCCGATTAACTTGCAAATTGCACTAATAAAACGAAGGGTTTCACAAGCAAATGCCAACTCCATCGCAAATGTAATGATTGGGTTCCCAGCCCCACATAGACTCTTGAGACAAAAAGCGACAAGAATCATGCAATGTTTTCTTGTTTCTCTTTAGACGGTTCTCTTTCCCTTCCTTTTTTGTAATTATTAGAAGCCATTGACTTGTGACTCGGCCACAAACTTGCGACATGGCCAGTGTTGTCACTGGTTTCATTCAGGGCCACTTAAAAATCTTTTTGACGCGTCACATCGTATCCCAATTGCGAGCTGGCGAGCTGTCATGGTGCTTGCATGTTTTTACTCCCATCTCAAATTTGACAAGACTGAGAACAGCACTCAAGGCCATACCGAGAGAAATCGCGTATCAAATCCTCGATCAATGTCTTCACCAAACACATTGAACGCAGTCAAGATTTCTTCCTACATGTTGAACAACTTTTCGTGGTTTCATCACCAAGATTCCAAGCGCTCAGAAGCGGAGATGTCCCAATGTCTCTTCTCTTTGATTTCCTAAGTGGTCAAGCAAACAAACACGTGCCGCAATCATAACAGCGTAGCAGCGGTTGGGTCAAACAGGAGACATCCTACACACCACCGCAAGAGAACACCTGCAAAAACCTACAGCCAAACGCGTTGCATGCAAACCCAAAACACCTGGCGCGATTGCGGTTTTGTGGCCCACAAACCTTCTCAGCACGTATACTCCCAGCAACTCTCCGCTGCCAAACTTCAACGCACTCACGAACAATTGAGCAAACTTAAATACTGCAGGAGCTTGTAACATTTCATCAACATCAAGTGCCAAATGGTGTTGCGGATGTTGAGGTCAAATCTTGCAACTGGGTACGTGATCACATTGAGCAAGGAGATCATCAATGTTCTAAGACAATTGCATTTTTGTTGCAAACCATTTTGACATCTTTCTTTGTGCGTCTTGGAGAGATTTGATGGTTACATTTCAACCTCCGGTTGTTCTCACGTTCACGTCACAAAAAAACATGCCAATGACTGAAATTACCAGTCCTGCTTCGTCAAGTGTGCCTGTTCGCCAACCATGCGCGAAACGCAAACACGAATATATACTGTCAATGAAAGGGCCCCTCAGTTGATCCTGCTGTTCGCTCGCCATATAGGCACAAGGGTTTTCTTGAGGTAAAAGGACCGCGTGAGCCGGTGCTGTGCTCCGTGAGCATAGCTTCTAGGGTGGAGCCTATTTGGTGGACTTTGTGAAGTCGTAGATCTTTGTGGTCTCCTTGGGTGGCTCTTGGGGTTCTACTTGGGGTAGGTGGAGGACGCTATGCCTTCGCCTGGCGCTGCTGGGGTTGATGAACCAGAAGGCGATGAAAGAGATCATGCTGAAGAACGAGAAGAAGCAGGATCACAGAGGACCTCAGAACGGTCCTGACAACGGAGAGAGTGGTCAGAAGCCGAGTGGAAACAATGGAATAGCTTCTATGCATGGGGGGCAGCTCCTAGCGGCGGCGGTGGCTCAACTCGGGGTATGAGCCGGGGCCATCTTCATCGATAGAGGGGTCAGCCGCTCCTACGGTTCCTCATGGCTTCCAGGGAGACCCTTGGTGGACCTCACAAGGTGGAGACGTTGGCAAGAAGGTGACGACCGTCGCAATGGTGGTGGCGCTCACGACAAAATCCAGGCGCCGGAGCATTCAGGAGAAGATGACCGTGATGGCTTGAAGGCAAAGGGGTACATCAGGAAGGTCGAGGCCTGGAGGAGGGTGACACGCCTTTCTCGAGGAAAGCAAGCTCTCATGCTGTACAACAGCCTTTCAGGTCGAGCTTGGAGAGACGCTGAGGAGCTACCTCTCACTGCTCCACGCCGAGAATGGAGTCGAGATCTTCCTCTCCTGGATCAAGGACAAGTACATGGACAGGGAAGTCACGAAGGTGGGGCGCTACGTGTCTGACTTCTTCAAGGTGCTCAAGAAAGCCGGGACATCTGTGACTTCAACCAGGAGTTTGACCGACAGGTGAGCCGGTTGAAAGAACTGGGGTGCACTTTGCCAGACACCTGCCTCGCCTGGTGGTATGTGGACAAGGGGAGATCAGTGTTCCTCACGTTCCAGATGGGCTGGACGTTGGCTGCAGGAGACATTGAAGCAGCTTTCCTCAATGGTGTGGAGGCTCGGCGCGACTTGTTCCTTGAACCGCCTGCACCTGACTTGGAGGGTGTTGAGCCTAGAGGTCTCATAGAGATCATAAAAGGAGTTTTTGGACTCTCCACATCACCACGGTTATGGTGGGACAAACTGGCGCAGACCATGTTGGATGTGGTCGTTGAGAACCACTAGGGCACTTTCCATTTGGTTCAGCACCACCTGGACAATTGCCTCCTGCTCGTGGACAAGGAAGGAAATCTTCATGGCCTACTGGCCAGCCGCGTGGACGACATTTTGATCACAGCCCCTACACCCATACGGAAGGCATTGGAGCAAGCTCTATCGGAAGTCTTCCCGATCGATGCATGGGAAGAAGCCACAAATGGGTTGGAATACTGTGGAGTGTCCGTCTTCCAGGACGACCAACAAGTATTGCTCAGCCAAGAGCACTATGTGAACACCCGCCTGCAGACAGTGGACATCCCAAAAGGAGCACTCCCTTAGCAAATGGCGGACGAGGTGGCCAAGATGGACAACCAATCCACCATTGGAGCTCTGTCATGGCCGGCGTCCCAAACAAGGCCAGACACTCAGGTGGGAGTATCCATGGCCCAAAGGCGACAGAAGGCTCCCTAAAGCTCCCACATATGAAGACATCAAAGGTGGCCTATTCAAAGTTGGGTGGGTGGGGTGATCTGGTCATCATCATTTATCACGATGCAGCTTGGGCCAATGTTCCGAACGAGATGGACCATGAGGACTTCAACGGGACCAAGGACACCAGCATCTACTCCCAGCTGGGGTATGTGGTGGTGATCGCCCATAAGGACACGCTCCTGGGGAAGCCTGGGAAGGTTTGCTGGCTACGTGGAAGTCACACGCTTGGTGGAGGGTGTGCCGGAGCACCTTTGCCTCTGAGACCATGGCAGCTCTTGAGGGATGGGAAGCTGGGATCGCTTTTCGTGACCTTCTACACGGCTGTTTTCCAGCTGGGTGTCCGGCGGCCTTCAAAGCTTTGAAGTGGATCCCGACTACACACCAGCTGGCCGATTGCCTGACCAAGGTGATCACAAAGGGAGGCTGGTGGGACCACTTGAGATCGTTGACACGAGCAGGATCAACTGTATAGAGAGGGAGTGTCAATGAAAGGGCCCCTCAGTTGATCCTGCTGTTCGCTCGCCATATAGGCACAAGGGTTTTCTTGAGGTAAAAGGACCGCGCCCCTTCCAGTTTATATATACAGTATATTTTTGTTATTGTGTACTGTATATATATATATAGGTATGTGCACGGCCTCACTGCTCAAGTCCATAGGGGGTAAAGACTCTGTACACGCCCCGAAATACACTCCCTGAAATACTGAAGGAAATGGTAGCCGGTTTGTGTCGTTATCCTTCGCCATCCCGACTACGATTCACGGCAGCTTCAGGCGGTGGCCTTCATGCAGAACATGTGTCCTCTTGTACAGTTTGATTGCGGGTTTGCAAGTAAGAGAGAGCGAGAGAGAGAGAGAGAGAGAGAAAGAGAGAGAGAGAGAGAGAAGGATTGGATGAGGAAATTGAGGGCCATCGGTGGACCATCAGTGCCACTTCGTTTGGATGCAAACGGTGCTGGGCCAAGATTCCTTTGAGAAGCGGCAAGGCTGCATTGACCTCGATGCAGCAAAGTGTGTGCCTCTACGGTCCGAAAACGGAAGCGGAGTTGGGTCTTCGCAGCAGGGTTCACACCACCCATGAGATTTGGAGACGTGGAGCATGGTTGGAATGCAAGAGATGTGGGCGCACCACCAAGGAGATCCAAGGCAAGGTCCAAACGTGGCTGTCCCAACTGTGCCAAAAAGGAGGAGGACAAAGAACCTTGCAATTTGTGCAGCACAGCTCTGAGAGTTGATGGGACACAAGATCGGGCATCCAGCTCTAGACTTTGAAAGGATTGATGTCCAGCTGGATGGCTGTATAGGAGACCTTTCTGATGATGCTCCGTGAGGGAGCCTGGACTGCAAGGAGAATGAGCCTTGGTCCAGAGGAGTGTACAATAGGCCACTTTTGCCGTGGAGGTGTGGCCGGTGAGACTTGGCAGCTCGAAAAGAACCGAGAAAAAAAAAAAGAGAGAGAGAGCAGTCAAAGTGCACAAGGACAGCCCAGTGAAGCGACGGTTGCTATCCTTCGCTTCACAATCAAAGCAGCTTCTTGTTACCAGGAGCAATGGCCTCCAACCTACTTGCGATGGCCTCCACCTAATAGCGTCCTTGCTACCAGTAGCAGTTCATCTAGTTTATTTCGATTGAGTCGTTGCCAGGTCACATCATCCTGACATTTGGGACGTCGAACAATTCAGAAACCATTGTCGTGGCTGCGGAGGGTTGGCAAAGAGTCTGTCGCACAGTTCTATAGGGGAATGGAATCTTAAGATATCTTAAGTGCAATTGTTAGGGGAAACACGAAGACAAACAGTACTGTAGACATTTCTAGGGAGAAAAGTGTATTTCTAGAGCATGTGCATACGAGGAGCTTGTAGGCAAAAATTGCCAGTCGTGACATATTATTTTCTCAGCAGTCAGTGGAGCTTGGGAAAGTGGTCAAAAATGGTCCAAACATGCAAAAAAAGTCACCAACATGCAAACAAATGCCCTAATTCCTAATGTAATCTAGCACGAATCTAGCGTGCTATCAGTGCCTCAGGCTACCAAAACGGCTTTGCCAGCAGAGGTTTGCGTCCACTGTTTCTCCCTTTCAGTTTGCACGAAACCGGCCTGCAATTTCTGGATTGGCTGGAAGTATGGATGTGGTCGGTGGGTGACTGGGTGGTTGGCTGCCTGCCTGGGGCTTTGACATAAAGGCTGTGGCTACGCTTGCAACGCAGTTTCAATTCTATCTTAACTATACTTCAACCTAGTGCCAAGCCAACCTAGTACAAGCCTGACACAATGCTGCATGTTGTTGTTAGTGCGGCGCGGCAATCATGCGCAGCTAGCAGTGGCCCGGCGATTCTGCACCCTGGGAGGCCTCCTTACTAAAATTCTGAATGTCTTCTCTTTTGTTCTGACTCCCTTGTGTTTGTATGCTCGAACTGCCTTTCCTTTCGACGTGGTTCTTTTAGCAGGATATTAAAAAGATATTACTAAAAAAACATAAATGGAAGGACACTCTACCGTCGTACACACATTGTACACATCGCATACACCCCGAGCAGCACAACTTGCTGCCCAAGTCTCCGTGAACAGCCATGGTTTTATCAGTGCACCACGTCCAACCATGACAGAATCAACTCCATGCATCGCACCTGCCAGGATTTCAGAATGGCTTCCACGGTCCACAATTCATAGCGCCAAGGAACAATGTTGCTCAACTTCCTCCCAATTCATTGCATCTCCGCAGCCTCCATTTTTCAGGGCACAGGGCAACTTAGGCAAAGCATGTGAACCACATCTGCACACGTTTTATGCTCAAAGGCAGAAGTGGCCCGAAGAATGCGCAGTCCGATGCCAACAGCGAACTCTGCAATTAGGTCACGCACACCACGCGCTCAGCACTTGCGTGCAAAGTCTGCTCCGGCGTACATGCTGGCATGCTGTTCCAAATCTGAAGCAGGCTTGGCGGAAGATGTGGGATCCATGTTCCAGTCCTTGTTGGAGGTTCCACACTGGTGACTCGCACCAGGTTCAACAAAACCAAACACACTTCTTCTTCTTCTTCTTTAAAAAACCACTCCAGTCCAACGACCACGCGTCAGCGATCGAATGGCTTCGAAGGAACAGCCGCTACCCTTTTTCCTGTTGGGCGGCTTGTGCACGAAAAGCAGCTAGATACTGCACGTGAACAGCGAATATGTTCATGCCATGTCAAGAGAGCATCCACACACACAATCGGATGTAAGTGCAGAAGGCCGCTAAGGTGGGCAGCAAAACTGCTGGCCCAAGCTTTTTGGATCCACAACTCCATCCCTTTGTTGTTTCTTGGTAATTACCACTTATGAGTATTCATTCATCCTACCTACCAAATTAAAAACATAAAATAATACAAGAGGCGCTGAGATGCACAAAGGCAAGCAACAGGTTCTCTGCAAAATGAACCCCTTCCCCAACAAGAGGGTGTATATTACATCGACCCCAAACAGCAGCGGTAGCTTGATGTTTCTTTTTGCTGATTGTAACGATTTAGATCCAGGAAGAAAAGCCATGGAAGACAAAGGGTTAAATGGATGAACTCATCTTGGCCCAGGATCGTTTCTATGCAACACTTGAGAACCCCTCACAGCAAAGCTGTTTGGGAAAAAAACTTTATTGTGGTGCTGCACACCCTTAGGCCCTTATGTCCTGGAGAAAATGGGCAGGGGGATTTAGATTGCTCAAATCTACAACAACACTTGCGCGCAGCGCAGAACACCAGTAAACAGCGCAGTTATCGCACTGTATCATCTGCACGCTGGCCTATAAACGGGGTTTGGCACCGTCTTCGACTGCTGCACCTTACGGCTCTTCAAGTAGAAAACCAAAACAATTGGATACATTTGGTAATTGCATCTAGGAGTCTATGATAGTCTATGACTTCTATGTATATAGTTTAGTCATGTTTAGTCTGGACCTTCTTCAACTGAAATCCGTCGCTGTTTGGAGCACTCCTTGATGTAGTCCCAGTCTGCCAGCTTTGTGTAGCGCTGTCGAGCTGTTCGCCCGTGCAGCACCAGGGCACTAACTCCCCAGCCCTGCAAACACAAACACAAACACACTCTGCAAATCTCTGCAAGAACTGTTTGGTAATTCTTGCTCCTCCAATTTTGGGATGAGGTTATGAGCATAGCGGCCATTAAAATCTTTCACTTTGTTGTCCTGCAAAAAGGACGCATTTTGATGTTTAAATGATGCTCAAGAAACATTGCATGCGGTCAAGACACCTCCATGTGCGCCGTTCGCATCTTCAAAGTCAGGGCTTTAGTCTTCAATACACCTGACCTGCGTAGAAAGCAAGGCCTGGTCTCTCCCGAAGCTGAAAAAAGGAGTCTGCGATTAGACCAGACCCATTGCTGACGAGCAACATGCATCTGACAATGCCTTCTAGATGGGCTGCTTTTGCCATCAACCTGTTCAACCACTGTTTCCACAACACGATCCCTCAAGAGACTCAAGAGCTTTTCACACGCCACACAGCCTGGAACCAGCCCCTCGACGATGAACCTGGAAGGACACTCTTTCGTTTTCCAAGCCGAAGGATGCCGAAGGAAAGAAAGAAAATCGTAGCGTCCTCTTGTTCCTAGTAGCGATGCCCGGATCCTAGTAGCGTCCTCTTGTTCCTAGTAGCGATGCCCGGGATCCTAGTAGCGTCCTCTTGTTCCTAGTAGCGATGCCCGGGATCCTAGTAGCGTCCTCTTGTTCCTAGTAGTAGGGCCAGGAGCCCCCAGTAGCGTCCACTTGAAAACAATGGATAACAGATCGTAAGACAAACATTGCCTCGTCAAGAGGGCAGCCACAATTGATGTCGACAAAATCGCAGTCAACCCGTTCATCAATAAACTGCGCTGCCTCATTGCCCCCAAAGCCACCTGTCTCCCACGTTTGCTGGAAGATCAAACAGCCAAAGGAACTTTCATCCATTCCGGGTATGAACAAACCTTTCAAACGGAGCCAAGCTGCTTTTGACATAACAGCAACATCGCCACCGGCAATTTGAACCCCGAAGCATTTCTCGGATTCGTGGCGGCGCAATAGTGCAAGCTCACTTTGAAGACCTCGTGGACATATCAAAGCTCTGACTTGCAGATTCACAGACTGAAAATGACTGAAATACCGACAAAGTACTGTAAAGGCCGATGAATGAATACTACAGCAGTTGACCCGTAACACTGCCTGAGGCACCGCAATTCGTGAAAAGTCTTTGCACGATCTGTCTGAATGGGAACCCTTTTTTAGGCTCAGTGCCATCAACAATTGACAAGGACAAAGCCATTTCGCCCACAGTCACCTCATACAAAGCACAATCCAATCATAGAACATACTTGGAATACCTTGCTTTTCTCTGCAATGAACAAACAAACAGCACTCGGCCTCACATCCCAAACCAACGCAAAGGCGACGAAAGGGCAGGTTTCCGACTGTGGTAAGAGGCGCCAGAATACTGCACAGGCGCGATCGTCATTCCACATGTCTGAATGGGCTGTCAATGACCGTCTTGCTAATAAAACATCCAGCCTCTTGTTTCTCAGGTCAATGCGACGCCTTTCTTTCTCTACTAGAGGCCCCAAGAAACGCGCTGAATCTGTGGGCCTTGGCAAAAAAAAGGGCCACGCGCCCAGGGAGTTCACAAGGATGGCTGGAACATTCAGCTCCGGAACCATCAAGAAACTGTTTTTCTATCTTTGCTTCACGTTGAAATTAAATCGAAAAACGAGCATCTTTGGTCTCCGGCAAGGAATATCGTTCATCGTTCTCTGCAGCATCTTTGGGCCGCTGAGAATGCCAACGATCCCAAGCCTCTGTGACCACTTTGCGGCAAAATAACACCGCTTATTGGATCTTGTCAGCTTATCTGTCCAAGAGCAAAAAATGACAACATGACCCTAGGTAATGGAAAAGCGACTCTGTTTGAGTCATCATAGGGGAAATCTCCTAGTAGTAAGGCCAGGAGCCCCTAGTAGCGATGCCAGGAGCCCGTAGTAGCGTCCTTGACTCCACACAACTTGCACCGAACGCCTTCTGTAACTTTGGTTCCTCTGCGCGTGCAGGCCTTGGCCAGGTCCTCTGCTCGGGAGAAGTCGTAAGTCTTCTTCCGAAGAGATATTCGCAAATCCTGCCAGCTTCTATTTTTCACCAGGCATTCTTTCTTAAAGAGAGCGGGGGACTGTGAGAGTGCAGTTTTTCTTTTTAAACGTGTTTGGTATCATTTGATGCTCAAGATATGCAAAGATGTTTGTTTTCACTCCAGGGCAGAAGATACCACTCTACTCTAACATGGGGCCTGGGCTTTGGTTTTCCCAACATTTTAGGTAAATGCTTCAGTGGTAGCCCCTCTCCATATAAACACATATATATATATAATCTGTTCCTGCTCTCTCTATATTATGTATTCCTGAATCAGGGTCATTTTATTGTTTTGGAAGCAGCAAGCAGTCATTCAAATGGTTTTGAACAAAATAATTAGGAAAGAAACAGGCCATAAAAGTGTCTCTAGATCGCTGCTTATAATTATGTTTACATTTGGACAGATTTTATATAGACGCGTTTATGTTTCGCAAGATTCTCTATAGATCTCTGCAGATAATCATTTTTAGATTTAAACAACTATATAGAAACCTTGTATGTTAAAAGCTTTATTCTAGATTTCTGCGGGTAAGAGCTTGCATTTTCAAAGTTTTCCTCTGGATCTTTGGGAAAGTAGATATCCCATATATGTGTGTTTTCATGAAATGAAAGCTCTTGAAATAATACCCTATTTATTGACATATAGCATGTTTAAATTGACATGATCATTTCCAGAGATCCAGAGGAAAGCTTTTGAAATGAAAGCTTTTATATATTTTATTGTAGAAATGATCATCCACAGAGATCTAGAGGGAAGCTCTTGAATTAGAAGCTTGTACACAAAACAAATTTAATATGTCTATATTATTTCCAGAGATTACTGCAAATAAACAAAATCTAACTATTTACGTCAAAAAAGAGTTTTAGTCTTGTTCCCAGCACTCCCAGGGCACAAAAATACTGTAAAACACGGGGTTTTGTAGCATGTGTTTTCTTAAACTAAATAGACTAGAGCTAGAATAGAATTAGGTAGAATTAAATTGGAATTGAGTTAGAGCTAAGATAGAACTGAATTAAAAAAGCATTTTAACTATATAAACTTGTATTGAACTATAACTATAACCTATTTAAAATTAGATGAGAGTTGAACTAGAAAGGAATTGGAATTAAAATTAGAAGTTCGCCAGAATAAGATGTAAAACGCTTGAGCTACAAGATGCACAAGTCGAGGAGGCATCGAAATTACAAAGCCGAAGCAAAAGCAACAAGCATTGAGTTAGAACTACAGCTTACACAGGTTCATAACAATTTCATGTAAAGTGGAAGGTATCAATACAGCTTCATGTCAAGCTGATTGGACATGCAATTGGCAACCACATTGATACCAATCAGAAGTTAATGCACAGACTTGTAGATGGAGATTTCGACAAGGACAAAGGGAGTGGTGGGCTCAAACGCTTTCATTGTAAGAGCAAAGAACATATGCCTTTAGGTGAGACTTAGGCTCACATACTTGAAGGTTGAACGAAATAGTATGAACATAGATTGACCTAAATAGGAAAACCAAAAAAAAACAAACAACCGTGAGAAAACCAATAACAACCTAGGAAACGCCAAAAACCTTGGGAAAACCAACAAAAAAACGAACCAAAAAAAGCGAAAGAACCAAAAAAACAACAACACACAATTCTGGGGAAGTCTTGAGGAAAGGGGGGGTCCAGCCAAGAGTCTCTGAGAATTATTTTTTTTGGTCCTTTTGTTTCTTTTTTGTTTTTTTTTGGGGTTCCCAAGGTTTTTGGCTTTTCCTAGGTTGTTATTGGTTTTCTCATGTTTTCTCTATATTTTCTCGAGACTGTTTGTGTTTGTTTTCCAGTGCAAAGGACATTGAGGCAGCTTTCACACACACACATAGCATGAATGCAGGCCACAGTGGGAAGTTTATAGCACATAGATGGAAGTAGGCAGCAAGAACACATAAGATGCGCACTCTGGTGGTCCCCTGTTCTGTTTTTACAACCGCGACCGACCCAAACCAACACCAACCGCAGTGTTCAATTCCAGCCCCTGCATTGGATATTTTTACAGGAACACCATACACCAACATGATCTCATTTTTGCGAGAGGAAAAAGGTGACAGGATCTTCAGTTTCACACTTTGTGAGAAGGAACATCCGGGGAATCTCAGATCTCAGAAGCATCCTGAAACACAAGAATCATCACTGTCTAGGTCACCTCGCTGAAGATATTCTTCTCTCCAGGGACCACGCCAATGTGAGGGATCTTCTGGTGCCAGGAGCAATTCGGAGACAATGCAACGCCGCATTTGTCAACGTTTTTCCCGTCCAAGACGTGACCTGCGACGGGAAAGGTTGGCAATCAAACAGGCAACTGTATATACTATTAGTAATATGTTTGAGGGGCATTTTGGTCTCACGCACATCTTTTCATCTGTTTCTTCTCTGTTCTGTTTCCCTTCAATTTGCTTAGGTTTTTCCCTTTCTTTTCTGGTGGCCGGCTTGATAGAATTGTGGAGAAGAGTTTGTTGGAGCTAGCCTGTGATGAGTTGTCATTTCTTGTCATCCATCTTCTCACCCGCTAGAACTTCAGGTTCAGGAAGTACTGTATGCGTGAAACTATTGGCGGTGCGTATGACATTGAGGAGCGTGCGTTACCATGCCTGACTGCCTTATCCCTTTAGGACTACAAAATGTAAAGGAGACATAGTGTCTGCAGAAACATGCCAGTTCTATTACTATTGGCATCAACTACACGGAAAAGAAGGTGCAAACAAAAGAGAGAAACGATAGATAAAGATAGCGAGAGAAAGAGGGGGACCTAAGACCAAACAACTTGAACGCCTGAGAAGCGGCAGTTCAAGCCCGCCGGACACACTCCCAGCGCCTGGTCGAGCCGGTGCAGTCAGTGACTAAAGAAGCTACTGTAAGCTCGACTAGAGTGACTCTTCTATACACAGCAGTGTGTCTGTGCTTCCTAATTAGATAGATTGAACACCTCCTTTGCACATGCATTCTTAGAAACACACAACGTACCTCAAGCACGGGGCACTCATCCGCAATGTTTGGGAGCTTTGTCTCTGCAAAAGCTTCCCGATCATGGTTCTGTGAACACCTGCATACATTGATGCACTGTGACTTTCATCGAAATCAAGCAAATCAGCAGCAAAAGAACAACAAGTTACAAGTTGGCACCTAGGCTCACCAAGGCTACCATCACATTCGTTAAGATATGCCAAGCGTGGGCACAGCTGCAGCGCCGCCACCTGCAGCAGTGGCACGAGATTGAACAAAAAAAACTGATCGCAGAATCCAGTTTGGGCCTTCTTCATGGCAGCTACATTCTCACGCCGCTCCTGCAAGAAGGGACAACAAGCGGTCATTCTGGGGCGACATGAAGGGCAACAAGTCCTTGTTCTTGTTCATACCTCTGTTCGGCTTCTGCTTTTTGGTCGGAGGCTCTGAACTGCACTGTGCATCAGAACTTGTCGCTGGAGTCTTAGCCACCAAGAAGTCCGGATGGATGGGAGCCTGCACACCCGATATCACCGGCCGGAGAGTCAAAGTGAGCACACCCTCAATGTGCCTCACATCGAGCAACGGCTTGAGCAATCCGTTGTTTCTTTGTTTCTTCGTCCTGCAAGTACTATCACAAACAACGGCCCAACCCAAACACCCTTGCTCTACTGACGACAAACTCCTCCGCATTGTCACTGGCTACGCCAGTCCCCTCTACCATTGCGACTGAACAAAGGATGAATGCAACTTCAAGCTGGTCAGCTGTTCCCCTGGGTAGGACATGAAACGTGGTGATCAAGAAACTCCCTTCCACATTGACCCCCAACAAACATATACAGTATATTACAGTATATATCCATGATCTTTGCTCAACTGCGTGATGAGGAACAACAGCTCTTTGCTTGTGGCGTCAGAGTGTTTGCTGAGGCATGCAAATGTGCGTAGCCAAAATCTTTCAGCCAAGAGTAACAGACAAGAGAGCATGGCTCAGTGCAGAAGAGCACTCAAAGCAAGATGATATTACAATGTACCACAAACTCTGGCTCTGCTACAACCTTCCCTGACAACTCCTGGAAGAAGGTGGTTAGAAGAAGTAACGTGAATGTTTGACACATCTGAAGGACAAACTCAGCTGAGGTGAGGTGATCGTCTTGCTTGTACTTCCAGTCGATCTCCTTTTCTCAATGTGACACCAGTGAAACTGACAGTGAGACCGAATTAAAACTTTCATGCCTTGGCTGCGAAACAAACATGCAATGTCACGCAGGAGTGAGACACCGGGTGGTCAGCCCGACGATGATTGTCATCCCGAGTCATCCTGCGTTCCAACCCCACACTAAGAGTCGGGTTCTTCCTCCGTGGCAATCAATGACTGCGTGGCATTCACTAGATTCTCGTAGCGCTCTTGCATCATAGTCTTGGCTTCTTCAAGCTTTTTCAGCTCTGTCTCACGTTTCATGATGTACCATGCTAGGCTTTCTTGATCACGATGCACCACTTTAAGTGACCGCAATTCCCCTTTGCTCAAGTCCAATTTTACCTTCTCTGCTTTCTTGGCCAAATTGAAGGCTTTCTCGGTTATTGATGTCTCGGCCTCCTCTTGTATGTGGTCAATGTCAAACTGCTGGTTGTTATGCTTCTCCACCTCCTCACGTAGCCGGCTGTTCTGCTGAATGAATCTGAAGATCTCTTTGGCCTTGTCCACAGCCCATTGCCGGGTCTCATCTGGTAGGAACTTCCAGTTTGGTTCCACAACCAAATCGGCAGTGATGAAAGAATCGTCCAACAACGGCGAATCAGTTGACATGGGGGTGTCTACCCCTCTGCCGGACTTTGGAGTGCTCAAGACTTCCAAATCTTCACCTGCCAGGCTCTCTATTCCTGCATCGGTTTCTTCCTCCAGCTTCTCAGTTCCATCCTTGTAGCTCCAAACACCGACAAGACTTTTGGCTGCCAATTTCGCTGCTGCCATCAGGCTCAGTCGAGAGGCCTCCTGACTTTCCTGTCGTTGCTCACTTTGCTCACTTTGCTCCTTGTATTCGTTGTCTTCTCTCTGAAAGTGCTTTGCGACAATGGCAAAGAACATGTTCACAAGAACATACCTGAAGAGCACCATGTAGGTGTACCAGTAAAAATAGTAAGCAAAGCTGTTGGCCTGTCTCATGGCTGCAAAGCTTCGGAACGTACCTAGAAACATCTGAAAGCAAGTGATCAAGGAGTAGCCCAAGGTGGAAAAGTCGATCATCAACGTACCGAAAATGGTGTGCCCCATGGAGACATAGCCCATCAGCAGCACGACCATCACTACGAAGAAGCAAAGGATGTCGGCAAAGCCACTTAGCATTGCCTTGGCAATGATCCTGCCTGTGGGAAAGGCCGACAAGTACTTCTGGTAGCCCAGAAAGAGGAAAATGGTGTTTGCAGCCTCAGTGGGCAGTGGCTTTGACACAGCAAACGCTGATGTTTTGGTTGCAAACTCTACTAGAAGCATCTACAAACCAGCATGCTGCAGGTGCAGTCATGAAAAGGAAACAAACTCTACAAAGGACCTAGTGGCGCAAACCTGTGTGAAGAACTTCATTTGCTGGCTTGCCCTTGCGAACTTGGAAATGGCAGCAGCATCACTGCATATGCCGGTGAGTGCGCACTGTGCCGGTGTCCAGTTAGGCGTTTCAGCAAAGTAGAAACTCTGCGAAAGATCTAGCAGGACAAAGGAGTACCACATGACAAGGGTCACAATCGTGGTAATGCCGCTCAAAAAGTCAAAGAGAATGGAAGGTTGCTGCAGGATGTGGTAGACCAAGACCTGTATCACCACAATGAGTCGGTGGCCGAAAGCCTTTGCTTGGCCTTTGTTGCCTTTGTTGATACCAGCCAGGGCCACCCTGTAGATGGCTCGCATGCATTTTGACAGCCGCCCCACTGTGAAAAGAATGATGACGATCTCAAGAATCAACCGAATTGGAAAGAAGCTCGAAGACAAATCTGGAAGTTTTATGGGATTGACATTGATCGCCTTGTCAATGTAGCCACTCGTGGTGAAATCAAACACGATGGCAACATAGAAGAACATGTCAAGGAAGCCATTGTATGCAACAAAATCCAACTTCACTTCTCTTGTCTGATTTGTCGCAATACCATTCAAGCGCATCTCCAGCAATGCCGGGATGGTGACTGCTGGGTCTACACTCAACATACAGCTGAAGCCTTTTTCTTCTACACTGTAGTTGCCACAGTAACGGTGCAGCACCTGCTGAGCCCTTTGGTCCTTCAAGCCCTCCTTGGTCGTCACCGGCGAATCGGGCGAATCGGGTTGGCGGACGAGCTGAGGAACAGGAAGCCGGGAAGTGACGCTGTTGTTGGAGACTTGGGATAGATGATCATACGAAAGCGACAAGCGGACAGGCGTCTGCCCCATCAAAATGTTCCAGTCATTGATTACCACCTGCTTGTACTCTGGAGCGGCTGGATAGTTTGACAAGACATTGCCGCTTTCAGAAGAGTTGTACAAGGCCTTCGGCAATGAGACCGCCAGCCATCGAAGAACATCTTCCCTGGTCTCGATGCGATCAAAATCGAGATCGTAGTTGATCTCTCGGGACAAAGGATTGCCTTTGGGGCCCAAGGTGGGTCTCTGCAAAGCTGAAGTCAAAGATTCAATGACATCATGCCCTTCTGGTACCCAAAGCACCGCCGAGACAAAGATCACATAGATAGCACAGTAGAATGTGAATGGGATGAGCCCCAACTTGTGGGTTGGGTAAGGCTGCATCCCACCTGCGCTTTTGAGATCTCGAGCTCTGACGTTGAGGTGAAAAGCCTTTTTGACCCAAGCCACCTGACTGGAAAACTCAGCATCTTCTCAAAAAGGCCTACTTCATCAATATCCTATCCTTTTAGTTTAGGCTGTGCGGTTTTTATATGTTTTTGTGACTCCAATAAACAGATTTGTGCAAACCCGGCCTGCAATTTCAAGAAAGATGCCACTTCGTCAGTCGCTATGAACTGTGCCTTTTGCCGGTCTTCAAAACTTCTACTCGCGTCATCGAAGGATGTCAACACAATAGCCCTGCTGAGGTACTGCAAAATGAAGAAGAACAGAACCATGAAGAAAAGGTAGAAGAAGAATCCCGTGATCGGAAACGCAACTCGCAAGTCTTCCACAACATCAAGTCGTCCAAAAAGCATTTCAGTCAACGAGATAGCGGAGACTGGAATGCTATTGAAGTCCTTCACCGATTTGCCAAATAACAAATTGCACCAAATCACAAAGGCGAAGAACACATCACAAAGGATGATCACCAGGAAGAAGACCGGGGTAATAGAGCGGCTCACTGTGTGGACCAGCACGGAGATCCGAGGCACTAAGTCAGACAAATATTGGACCAAGGCTCCGAAAAGGAAAACCATCATGAAGCACGAGGCCAAAAGGAAATTGCTCCAGGCCACAGCCTCGCGAGGTTCTACCAGGTTGTGAACGCAGCACATGTGGCACATGTACATGAATTGTACATGTCAAAATTATAATGTGTGAATGTACATTTTATGAATTCAGGAGCATGACGTGCGGTTGATGCGGGGAGTTGGGGGTAATGAGATTCGGGTTGGATCATAAACGCCAACATTTCATCTTCATTTCATGACCCTCTGAAAAATTTCTCGCTCACAACATGCACATCTTCGAACAAAACTGATGTGCCAAAACGCAGGCGCTCGCTTGGGCGGCGTCACCATGTGTTTGCCTGGGGGCGGAACGCTGTGCGTGTGGTCCTGTGCATTTCAAGTTTTTCACTTTATATATCACCATTGTCGACTACTGTATAGTTTTCGTTGCCATCTTCCTGACAACATCATAATCTCTACGACAATGGTGGCATCTTACCACCCATAGAGCTAAGCTCCCTTTTTCACGCTGGCGCTGAAATCTGCGTTGCTTCAAGCTCCACCATTGCCAAATCTTTCCTCGTTGCCTGGCGCGGTGGTGATGCACTTCAAGCAGGTGACCGTTGTCAAGTCGGTACCAAAGGCGAAGTTCGATGCACCGTACGGCCAGCCACGTTTGGTGTGCCAACTCATCGCAGGCGAAGCAATAGGTTTGCCTCTTGTTTTCGTGGATGGTCCCGTTCTTCGAGATCACGGTGGGTGGTAGGAGCCCTTGATGCTTCGCCGACATTTTCTCCCACCTCTCCAAGGAGTCTTCCAATTTATCCTGCGCTGCCTTCAACTTCTCCACCTCGCCTTTGAGTCGCGACTCCATTTCTTTGGTTATTTCCTTCACCTTCGTCTCGTCCAAAGTCTTTATCTCCCTGACTTGCTCCTTCTGCAAGGTCGGTTGAAGCATGGCGTTCTGTCTGTTCATCACCGGCGTGCTTTCCAAGGCTTCTTCTGCGTATTCCAGGATGACGTTGGACTTCCATCTTCCCAGATAGGCCACTTGTGGTACATGCCGTCCTTTGCGAATATATTGCAAAGCCCCGGACCTTCTCCCTGAGTGGCCGGAGATTTTCTTTCCAAACACTTCCTCCAGGCTTCCATGATCTGCCCTTTTGTCACTTCTTCTTCTTTGTCTCCGTGTACCATCTTGTCCTCCTCAATGGGCATGTTGTCCAATGCTGCTTTGGTTATCATGAAGGGGCACGCTTCTTTCCATCCGCGCTCTTCACGACAGCAGCATTGTAAAGTGCGTCTCAAGCCTTTTCCTTCCTGATCTGTCTTGGTGAGTCTGAGGGTCAAAGCCACCAACTTCTCCTTCTCGTCAATGAGGATGTCTTCCTTGTGAATGGCCGCCAGTTCCACCTCCCTCAGCATCCATACAGTGGCTACCGCGAACATCAACGCCGGTTTGTGCACTATGCCCTTCGCCATGTCGTTGGTCTCAACGCGGCAGGCTTCCAGCCACTTGGTCTCGTCCACCTCTGCTGCTTTCTTAGCGGGCCCCTTTGCTCGATTCAGCGCTCTCACCACTTGCCCAAACGTCTTCTGCAGAAGGTGTGACCACTGAACTCCCGCCTCGATCAGCATGTGTTTGTACTCAGCCAAGTAGGCCACTCCAGCACGGTAATCCGAGTCCTTCAGCACCATGCCAACTTGTTCCATTGCGTTGCGCGACCAACAATCTTCTTTTCCTTTAAGCCCCAAGTTCTCCAGGATCTTCTCCACAGTTTTCCTGATTGAAGCCCTGGCTTTCCTCGAGGAGTTCGCGTAGTAGCCCTCCTTGAATTTTGCCATAGCTGAATCCTTCTTGTTCCTGTTCATCTTGAAGATCCTGGCCGTCTGTATGGCTGTTTTCCATTTGTGTTTCTGAGTCTTCTCTTCTCCATGAGCGCTCGATCGTGCGTGGCAGGTCGGCCCTACGTCCATTCTTTCTCCTTCTCAACAGCTTTCTCCCCCCTTCGTCTCCTTGAAGTGGTCCATCTCCCTTATCCCTTCCACAACGAGGGTGAGCTTCTTCTCCCTTCGCCTCTGCACCTTGTCCGGCTTCCTCTCGGTCCCCTTCTTCAAGAAGAGAAGTAGTCTCTGCTTCTGAGCTTCCACTTCCACACTGAGCTCATCTCCAACCCTGGTGGCCATCAAGGGAATTCAAACCGTTGTGTCTCCGTTTCCTCCTTCTCCACCTCGATCTTCTCCACGTTCATAGCTCCCAATTGTCCTTGCAAGGTGTTGAGCTTCTTGTCACCAACCACAACATGTCCCCCGACTCCCTCACGGACTCCCTGAGAGTGCGTGGTGGTGAAGCCGATTCTGTAGTCCAGGAAGGAGGAGGAAGGCAGTAGTGCTGTTCCCGTTGTTCCTGCGTCGAACCATTGTCTCCAATTCCGGCAAGTCGTTGATGGGTGGGGTCATCGAATGGTCCATCGCTTGGTCCATGTCCTAAGGCTCCACCCAATCTTCTTCCTCTGAGGCTTCTCCATCCGGAATTCGATCTTCACCATTGCCTCCATGGGAAAATGCGAGGAAGTCGCAGTTCCTCCAACCAACCTCCCAAAACCTTCATGCCGTATGGAGGCAGACCCCGAGGTGGCATAGGATCCCGGCTCCGGCGAGGTAGAAAACTAAGCAAGCTAGCCATGATGACGCCCACTCAACCTTCGCATCCACGAGTGGGAATTCGCGGGATGTCAGGGCGACCTCCATTTTGAGCTGGCTGGAAAAAGTACCGGCGACGAACGAACCGAGATTTCATGAGAGCAAAAGCATTATATTATAGAATTACTTATGGCAATTTTCTTATATATTTCTTTATTGAAAATTGCCATCTCTTATTTTAATGTTAATTTCCTCCACATGTGTTCCCATTTCCCACTTTAATTTTAAATTGTGGGAAAGGTCAAATGCTAGTGTATCTTTATTTTAAAGTTGCTATTAAGAATATAAAAAATGGGGCTTCTATAATATAAAAAGTGAGGTAGCAATTGACCTTGAAATCTAATAGTAATAAAAGATTTCAATCATGCAAAGTAAATATTAATTATAATCATATGGGCTATTGCCAATTAAGAAAAGAAATGAATAATATTAATGATGGCAATAGCCCAGAAATAATAAAGAAAATAAGAAATAATAGAATGCAGCATTAAAATAATATAGCTGCAAAATAATAATATAGCCACCAAAAGGAAAAATAGGTGGCATATAAATGAACTAAGAAATAGAATTATTCATGTTGCTCTTTATTTATTATCCTCTGCTTTTTTTAGTTCATGAAGGTTACAAGAGCCCAAAATAAATAAAGAGCAATAATAATAAGAGATGTAAGAGATAATTTCTATTCTATCATAAAGGCAACCGTTGAATTATAAGTGAAGGATAAATATATTAAAATAACGGTTGCCGATAATAAACATAAATAATAATATAATTTAAATAATCGGTTGACCACATAATAGAAATAAATATAATATAAATTGGTGGTCAACCTATAAAGATAAAGAGATAAATATTAATAGAAATCTCTAATTAAATTAATGCTGTTTGCGGTTAAAGGAGCCAAAAAAAGGAGAGTTTATTATTAATTAGAGATTTCTCCCATGATTTTTATTCTCTAATATTAATATAAATTATTGAGTTGTTAAAATTATAATGCTGTAGGATAAGAAAATGATAATAAAGCATAAATAAAATAACACTTAATAAAAATCATAGGCTGTAGGTTTAAATTATGATGGTGATCACTGTCAACTAATGAATGAAGATAAAGCGTTAGAATGAAGAGGTTATAATTTCCTCGTTTATATGGTTGCTCCCAGCGTATGAATGTAAATGATAGATGAAAAGAAGAATACCAAAATAAATGATATGATGAGAGTAAAATAAATGTGCTCTTGTATCTTTAAAGATTAATGGAAATAAGAAATGGAAGATAAAAATATGAATAAATGAATTAATGAAAACAAGAACTTATATGAATGAAGATAACATATATTTTACCAAAGGCTGCTACCAAGATTATAACATATATTTCTTTAATGGCAATAACAGTTAATAAATAATGGAAGAATATGAATTTCCTTATTATTTATTGGCAAATATATGAATTTCTATAATATATAACCTCGCTTTTTAAGATTATATCTCTTTCTTTTTGGAAACCCTTACCTTCGGTTTCACAACACCTACCGACCAACACCTCCCCTCCCTGTCCTTCTGCATCCTTTTGAGCGGGCCTGTGTGGCTTCCGTGTAAACGGTTTGCCCAGGCGGCCAACAAAGCTTCTGAACCTTGCCAGTCTGCTTCGTCTCGTCCCGGAGGAGTGGGTCGGTACCAGTCAGTCGTCTGCTCAGCAGGCGTTTCGATCTGAATCCCTTCCAGGGCTTCTGGCAGTGGGGTTATCGCCCAGCAGTCCGGCCGCGAAAGAAAGTCGGCCTCCTTGTTGGCTGTCGCCGGCAAGTGAATGGGCCGCAGATCAGAGAGGCCCAAGGACTCGCGCACTATACCGCCAGTTCTTGTGCCGGGAAGTCGAGGGGCGGGCTGGAATTGGAGAACCTCTGTGTCATGGCCAGTGCCGTCACGCTGTCCGACTGAACGTTCACGGCGACGCTGACCGTGGTCAGAAGTTTCCCCCAGTGCTTGAGGGCTGTAAGGATGGCCAATGTTTCAACCAGTCCTTGCGAACTGGATTCGCCCAGCTCGAAAGTTGAGGACACCCACTGGCGATGCTAAAGCCTTCGTCGCCCTGCCGTTCACAATGAGGATGGCGCCCAGGCCTTGTGGTGAGGCGTCGGTCATGATGGACACCTCAACTTTGCCACTCTTGTATATTCATGGACGAATTGCAGAAGCAGCTCCAGGCATGGGAAGGAAAGGGCATGATAGGGCGATATACACTGAGCAGCCCCCCAAGTTAAAGAAGTTAAAAACTTCGTCAACATAGGTTATAACTAGGGATAACATATGTTATAACCTATGCTAAGTTCGATAAGTTCCTTGGAAGTTATAACACAAATATAAGTAAGTTCTAAAACATGTGAAGTTTATAACATAGTTACGACACATGCTATGTTGAAGCTTGCAGAACTTAGAAACAAGTTACGGAAGTTATTTTTTATGTTTGTCTTTTGATGATTTGTAAGTTCTGTGCAACAAAGGGTATATTCACCAACAAGGTTAATAAGTGCTCACATTGTGCAGGATTCGTTGATACTTTTGGCGGTTGTCTGCCCAGGCTGTGTGAGATGCACCATGATGCACATGTGACATGTTTTAATTGTTGACCTTTGGCGGTTGTTCTGCCCAGAAATTTTTTTATCTTCAATGCAATCTTGTATATGGAAGGAAATTGTTTGTGCGCAGACACACGGATCATTTTTTTGCGATAGAAACGGAAGACACAGGGATACAGAGAGATACACAGGGATACATTGGGATACACGTGTATTGGAATGTATTTTGGTGTATCCCCTCGCACAGATACACAGGGATACATTGGGATACGCGTGTATCCGAATGTATCCCGGTGTATCCCCTCACACAGATACACCGGGATACATTGGGATACACGTGTATCCGAATGTATCCTGGTGTATCCCCGTGTGTCTCCTTAGACCTCCTTACCCCCAGCGTTTTTCGCTTTCATCGAACAACTGGTGGAAGAATCAGCAGCGGTTTTCAACACTCACGCGTTCAAACTAACGCCCCAGATCGAAGCTGTGCCAATCGGTTGCAGCAATGTCTGGCGGCCAGCGTGGTGGTGCCACGAAGATGACAAAGTCGTGTGTCTGCTGTAAAAGTGCGACTGGCTGTGGACTTGCGGCGGTTGTCCGCCCAGAATTTGAAAACGCTTGTGTTTTCTGTGTTTTTGGCTCGGCGGTTGTCTGCCCTGATTTTTGGCAACGCAAACAACTTAAGCAACTTAATAACTTCTACAACTTTCTTATAACTTACTTACACTTTCTTTCATATAACTTACTTATTAACTTATTTTTAACTTCAGTAAGTGCTATAACTAAAGCTATAACTATGATAACTTGGGGGGCTGCTTAGTGTAGGGAGTACAGAACTTCGCAAAGCCGCTGGTCGTGTGGCCTGGCTTGGGGTACTACCTCGTGCGAGGTGGGTTACAGCAACGCTTTACGCGGCCCTCTACAGCCACGAGACGGACGTGGCCACTGGCAAGGAGGCAGAAAGGAGGGCACATCGGGCTGACGACCGCTCAAAGGACCACTTGATCCCGATGAAGCGGGTGGAGAATGCGAGGGCTTGGCTCCTCACGTACTTGGCGGCAGCGAAGGAACGACCAATCAGGAAGTTCAGCCAGATTGAAGTTCACCCCAATCCATGTCACCGCAGCTGCTCTTTCTCCTTTCGCTAGTGACAGCTTCAAACCCAATGCGGCCATCGTGGTGAGGATGCAGGCTAACGTGCTATTCCTGGTGGCCAATTTGCCGCACAGCACCCACAGGGAGTCGTCCAAGTAGACCTGATGCATTCCCATCTCCGCCGGGATGATCGACTGTACCAGCCTGGCCACCAGAGCCGCCACCCCGCTCCACGTCAGCGGAGCCGTCTTGTAGCCGAACAGCAGGGCCACAAGCAGCAGCCAGTGGTCTTTATCCAGCGCTGGTGCCAAGCAGTGCCCCTTCTCCTCCTCCGCGATCGCCAAATGCACGTAGGCGTCCGACACGTCGATCATCGCCAGTTCCATTACCTTCTCCTCGGGCTTTGTAGTCGACGCGTGAGCCGCATGCATCCTCCATAGCATATAGCAATCGCATCGGCTGGTCGTGGTAGTACCAACCGCTCGGGTAGGATTGCCTTCTTGTTGCCTCCTGACCGTCGAAGGTCGATGATGACTGATCCTCCTCTTCTTGGTACCATTCATTCTCTTTGACCTTTACGATGAGGCCCAACTTTGAGATGGTTGTCCCCCGAATCCTTCCTTCGCCGCCTCTTCCTTCTTCACCTTGATGGCGTAGCCACAGTGGATTAGCCGATCGATCTCGACCCTTGCATCCTCCTCCTGTTCCACGACCGAGGTGTAGTTGCCTATGTCTTCTCGTAGACCCTGGGCCGCTTGTGCATCACGGTACTTGTTGCAATGCCGTTCCCAAGCGCCTAGTATCCTTCGTCCCAAGTTCTGCAGGGGTGGCAGCCCTTCCACCGTCTCCATCGGGTTCTTCATGCCCCCAACGAACTCCTGCTGGCTCAGCCTCTGCTCCTTCTTGACCACCTCCCGTAGCATGCCATAATTTTCCTTCTCCCGGCTTCCACCTCATATCTTTCGACTTTGCTTCCTTCGCCGTCTTCTTCTCCTCAACCTCTTGGGCCTTGCTTGCGCTCTCCCTCCTTCGGCGCCGCGATCTCGATCGACGTCTCCCGGCGTGCGTGTCCTTCTCCTTTCTTTTCCTCCTCTGGTCTTCTTCATCCTTCTTTCTCCTCTTCGTCGGCGACGGGGGCTCCTCGTGCCCTCCTCTACGGTCGCGATGTAGTTCTGGGGATGGAGATAACTTCACCCCCTCCTTGTTGCGCAGCTCTCTCATCCGCGTTGCTGCTGCGTCGCTTGTGGACAAGCCCTCGTGTTCTTGTGAACCCTAGCAACCTGCCCGCCTGGTACTCCGCCTCCGCCATCATCCTGAAGTGTTCCATCAGCAGGCGTGCATAGGCATCACATAGCTCCAGGGGGTATTCTCCTGATTCTTGAGATTCCTTCTTTCCTATATGATCGGCCGGCGCTTGGCGTTGCCACATTTGCAGTCCCTGTTCAGCGATTCGATGCCGTATAGCGTCCCGGCAAATTGATGCGGCTTCCAGTGTCTGTCGCCTCGCGCCCGGTCGGATTGATATGCGCAGGTGTTGAACAGTGAGATCTTCACTCCACTCAATCGTAGATAGCTCACCATTTCCGTCATCCCCCAAGCCGACACGTGGTCCTCCATGTCCGATGGCGGCGGGTTCTCCATCGAGGTGGCCTTGCGCACTATAGTGTAGGGGCTTTCGCCATTTCGTCGGCGATCTGCACTGACCGGGCCAACATCACCGTTCCTCTATCACACTCCCGTTGCTCTTCTACGGAGTTCTCTTTTCGCCCGTAGGGTTCTGCTCAAGTCTTGACTGGACCCGGCGTGTTCTGATGAACCTCAGCCTCGAAAAGGTCGTGCGTGGGAAGGCCCGAGTGATAGCCATCTATCATGCCCTCCTGCGCCCACTTCAAATGTGTATTGAAGGGCTCATCGGCGCATAGATCTTGTCCCCAATCCTTTTCCGCCGAGATTACTTCCACGTCGAGACCTGCTTTCTTGGCGTTGCGGTGTATTGCCGCTCCCAATGGGTCTCGAGGTCCTGCATAGTGATGTAGGAAGCGGAACTTCCTCTTCTTCACATAGTCCGCCAACTTCCCTTCCAGCTTCTTCTTGGCCGCTTCGTTGTGCCTGTCCTCACCTTCCTCCTCCTTCTTCTTCTTCTTCCCATCGCCCCCTTCGTCACGGTCATCTTCGCCGCCTTGATCCTCCTTGGAGTCTTCCTTCTTCACTTCTTCGTTGCGCACTTGTGAGCCGGATGCCCGGGTGAATACGATGAGCAACGGTGTACCCTCTTCACTGTGTTCTGACACTCCGCACCCGCCGGCAATGACCCACAAGGTGCACTCCCATTGTTCCAACTGAAGCAAATCGCTTCGGCTTGCTTTCCTCCTCTTCCTTTCTTCCCTCCGCTCTTCCCTCCTTGTCTTCGATCGAATCCTCCATCGTTTCGGGATTCTCGCAATCTCTGCTCCACCTCTCAAAGCCCCCTGTGCAATCGACTCCTGGGGTGTCAAGGCTCTTCCCCTCGATCCGCTGGCCAGCCAAGTCAGGGCTGGTCCATGAATTTGATCATTCAAAACTTCAGTTCGTTTGGGATGAGCTTGAACACTGACTCCCAAGGTCTGCGTTCGTCGTAGTGAGGAGGAGCTGCACGGCCTTCCTTCGTGTCCATGGTAATCTTCAAGCGTATGGCCTCAAAAGTAGTTCGCTCCTGGCCATCTCGTCCACGGCGTACACCAAGTGCCAAGCGTCTGGGTAGAGTCGAACCATCTTCTCTATGAACAACTCGTAACCATCTATTGGAGCCAAGGCGCACTCCTGCAGCATGATCATGGCCGTGGTGAAGACCCCGTAGCATGCACGCCATTGGGTGAAGTTCGATGGACCTGGCAATTCCTTCGACACATAGCCATCTGCCGTGGGTACCCAGGTCCTGTATTTCGAAGCTCTCAATGCCTCCCTCCCGAACGGAACAAACACCCCAAAGTCCGCAAAGGGCGGTTTTCCAAGGCTCAACTTCTTCTTCAAGGCCGAGAGCTGCTCGATCGTCGGCTCCTCCTCTTCTTCGGGCATCGAACCCGTCGCATTGATGTACTTCTGCAGGAGGAGTAGTTTGTCGTCCTCGTTGAGGACTTCGAATTCGCCATCGTCGCCCTGGTCCAGCACCTGGGTGAAATTGAGTGTCCTTTCCTTTGTGTCCTTGTCCTCCTTCACGGATGTAGTTGGCCGTTTCGAAGGTGAGGAAGTTGAGCCAGTTTCCCACGGGTCCTCTTCGATCCAATCGTCCCATAGTCCACCCCCCTTCGTGTACATGATGCGCCTCGCCAACTTCCAGACCAACCCCACTTGGGCAGCTTGGATCGCAGTCAAAGGGCGATCTCCAGGAAGGGAAGCCTGTCCCAGGGCCGCGGCCACCAGCTTGCCCGGTAAAGCAGCCACCAAGCGGATGTCCTCGCCCGGCGAACCCACCTCGTGGACAAAGGATGTCCACAAAGCCGGATCGACCTGGAAATGCTCCGTGAGGTCGGACACGGTCGCCATGGCTGCCGCTGCCGCGGCCGACGGGAACATCGGCCCAATCCACGCTGCCCGCGAGGAACATTCCCCACCAAAAAGCGAACATGGTGGGGAAAGAGTACTTGAGCCAAAATGGCCCGTCGTCCTCTTTCCCCACCCAAGCTGCCACTCAACTTGTCCAGCAGAAAAACTTTGTTTTTCTTTCACATAAAACCACTGTTGACCCTCACGGCTTAGGCTTAGACCTTGAAATCGCTCTGAAGAAGTATGCGTGAGTGGTTGAAATGTAAACATACACAAAATAAACTCAAACTCGTCGCGCAAATCAGCGATGAGCAAAGAATCCTTTTGGTGGGGCAATTGGACCTGGCCGGTCAAGATTTGGCACATTGCAGCTTTGGCAAGCTCAGTTGCTTCTTCTTGATTGGTTGGGTTTGATTCCAGCGACCATGAGGATTTGTCCCTGAGGTGTTTTTTGTTGCACGTGGACCAGAACCAGATTTGTATATAATTGTACGAGTACATTGTTCTTGGCTGAGTTGACACTTCTTTGGTAGTGTCCACTTTGGACAAATTCCAGCAGATGGGAACCCAACCGTTTAACTACAGTGTGATGTGCAAGTCCTTGCATTTCGCAACAACACCTTTTCCGTACACATACTTTTTCGCAAGGACCAAAGGACTCCCGCAATTCTTCGCTTTGCTCTTTTGCAAAGATGTGCACCTGCACCGCTGCACCAGTTCAACATCTCGCTGGGTCGGGGAACACATGTGACTGGGAGTACTGGAAGTCGGGCTTCCCACCTGCTTTGGCCACAATAATGAGGAAAGTCAGCGCTGGGAAGAGTGCAGGTTGTATGACGTGCAGAAGCTAAGAATACGTATGCAATCTTACGCCTAAGGCCTTCAATATGTTAAGCCATGAAGCCGGTTTCTCAGCCTAAAACACGCAATGAGCTCCCTCCACTCACACTTATTGGGATGTTTGACCTTGGAATATTTTGACCTTGTTTTCGCGATTCTACACATGAATACAAATCAAATGACCTTCCATAAAACCAGCAAAGAAAGAAGGTATCAAAGCGCAACCTCTTCCACAAACGTCCAAACCCGTGACAGACCGAAAGGTCCAACTTTTAGTTATCATTTTGTCAATATGCAACTTTGCAACGTTGTCTGGACATCTCCCGCTATATAAAGGGAAATACCACATTGTGGCACGTTGCAAATCAGGCCCAACGTACACATTCAACCCTGCTTCGCTGCTGTGCCCCAAAGACAGTGCTTCCGTGCCCTAACGACATTTTGAAGCATCATGACGCTTGGTGTCGTTTGGGTCGCTTTGGATTGGGAAGTGAGCTCCGCTGGGTATGCCGTGCCAACGGACCAAAACACCTACGATGAAAGCGGCCTTCTGGTGCTGCCCACTCTGCTAGCTCACCACTGAGCTTCCTCCACACGTCAAGTCACCGCTTGGGCAGCTCAAACTCAGTGAGCTCAGCCCTTGGCTAGCTCAATTAGATTGACTCACCACTGCACTACTTCAATTTAGCCAGCGATCACTTAAGACTTACTTGGTTCAACGTGTGGCTATCTTATCACTGAGCCACTTCAAACACCAAACATAGAGAACCTCAAAACTTGGTCAACGATCATGGCCGCTCTACCATGCTGTACCTCAACTAGCTCACCACTGAGCTAACTTGAGGGCTCAACACTCAGCCACCTCAAACCTTGACAGCCACAGCATTTATCAAAGCCATCATTTACCACTTACCAAGCTCAAGGCTTGACTACTTCGCAATTTGACACTGATCTTGCTTAGGTTGCTTGTGTGGTGTGCGGTGAGCTTCCAATAGGCAATTTTCCGCCGTAGATGACTGGTCTCGGAATCATCTCTCTATACTACCAAAAAAGCGCTGATGACAAGAAAAGCACAACAGGAGTTGAAGAGGCTTGCGCCTTGTGGATGTTGGTACAACATCATGATCTTCAATCGGAGGAGTGCACCACAAACAATATGTATATATGTCTTGATATGTCTTGTATAGTCTACCCATGAGGATTTGGCTCAAAACTTGAATGTGGACAGGACAGGCCTCCTGCTCGAAGTCGGAAATGTCTAAGTTGGCATTCTCACCCTGATTTGCAGTGGCCAAGTCTTTGGTGAAGGTGGTGGTAGTGTGATGGTAGTACCTCAAGCCTATCACTGTCATGTGCAGCAACAGGCCAACATCTACCACAAGCTGCCAACCAGTGAAGTAGCGCAATCCTGTTGAAATAAGCTCGTAGAACTCTTTCAAGACATAGTATGCCACCAAAAGAATGTAAAGAGCATGCCAAACATTGAAGCCAGGCCAAAAGAATGACTTGGGATCAGATCGTAGCAAGTCTAAATCCGATTGGGGAATGACCAAGTGATTGATACTTCGGCCGGTAGTTATTAGGCCAGAAGCATCTGCCTTAAACTTCAAGACCACCCAGCTCACGACATCATGGTTTGGATTCCAATTCATCCAATCCACAACTAAGTAGCCAGTGGTTGGCCCCAAGAAGCCTCCCAAGATCCAGTCATTTAATTGCTGGAACATCAGTCCCTGGGACGAGGGCGATGACCTCGCATTGCTTCGGTTTGATAAAGTCTGTTGCAACGCCACAAGGTTGTCTACTTGCTCTTGTGTCCAAAAGTTCAAGCCCTGCAGAAAGCCCTTGCTTTTTCCATAGGCTTCTGAGAATCTACCTCCAGTAGCTTTGGAGTCGGTGTGAACAAAACGCTTCATCAACGGAAAGTATGAAGTCCTCCCATTTGTAGGCTCGATGAGTGTTGGGTAGACATTCACACCATTTGTATGGTTCCAACAAGGAGAATCAACAGGAGAACTGCTTTGCAGCAGCTCTTGAGGCACATGATAGAAGTTGCAATGAGTCGTTGTCAAGGTCCAGCAATGACACAAACGGCCTTTGGACTCAAGCTGTTCACACCGAGAATTGCAGTGATCCACAATATCATCGGTACTTTTGGAACGATCGTAGAAGTAATCACTCAAGAGCTCCCCACTACATGTGGCCATCGGTGCTGAGCACCACTGAAGCGAGAGGGAAAAACTGGTGATTTCCGCAGCCGTGGCTTCACCGCTAAAGACCCTTTTAGCCGCGTCGCTGTTGAAACCAAATTCTCGGAAAGCCCCGAAGCTCAGCGTATCATCATTGTCATAGCTTCCCGTAAAAGAACTCACTGTGGAAGAGGCAGATTGGTCAATTCCCACTTTGTCATTCCATGTCACCTGTGCCAACTCCCGGAATCGTGGCTCGGTATTGTTGAAGGTCTTGACATTCCTCAGCGAAAAGCGGACCCCATACAGCGGAAAATTTGCCTGCTGTACCGGTGGAGAGATGATGATGGGCAGTGCGTAGCGCAGCCAATCCTTGACATGGTCCAAGTGATTGATATCACTGAAGGACTTTGGCGTCATCATGAGGTCAAAGTGTCGATTGTTGACCCACTGTTGCACAGCCCGCGTCACTACAAACTTTGCTTCAATGACTCCTCCCTTCCATACAAAGTTCATTGCAGACAAAATCAAAATGATGTAAATGATCATGGACAGCACGCTGAGTTGCTTCTTGTCATCCATTTGGATGAAATTGCTGGCGCCAGATTCAGTTCCAAGCACCCTTTGTCTGTATATGTCATCACGTTGCAAGCAATCCCAGTTGTAATCCACATTCCGGCCAGCTTTTGACTTCTGCGAACCAGCCCCTTTGGACTTCATCGCGAGAAAACGAACCGGTGATTCTGTGGCATGGGTTGCGCTGTCTCTTGATGACAGAATGTTGCTGTTCAAAGTTGCATAAATTTGTTCAGCTCAATATTACCCCATCAACCCACATCCGTGTATGTGTGTAGTCCTTAAAACATCGTAAAACCGCTGTAGCTCGCTTTAGACACTATCCAAATCCATCCGTGTCGTGTACAACAATCAAATTTCTCATGGCATCAACAGTGGAAATTGCTTGGTCACAACTGTGCTGATGATGTGTCATGCAGTCTGCAAATCAGCCATAATTGCTCGTTGGCGTTCAACTGGAGGCATTTCAAAAGGTGGGTTGTCGGTCAAAGGCTGCTCAACACTCATACCATTCCCCTATCTACCCGCCACTAAGTCACAAGCACAAAACATCACAAAACCATGAACATATCAAACACCCTGACTCCCTGGTCCATCTGTCCATAGCCTTGTCTATACTATGCAATGTGCTGGGGCGCCACTCCCTCAAAGAAATCCAAGCTAAAAAGGGTTTCCCAACAAAGGCGCAAACACAAGTGAAAATGCTGTGCAAAGCGGCAAGCAAAGCTGAGCTTCTTTTGCGCTAGTGACATCGATGCCTTGTGAAAAGGCGGCGTCAAGTAAACTGCACATGCGAGCAACACCGAAAGCTTCAAAAGAATGCAACTGTACTTCTCACATTGAGAAAAGAGAGTGTTTCGGTGTGCTCTTTGCTTTGCTCTTGCTGATCCTCTGCTTCCGACGTTCTCTTTGTGCTTTGCGTATGTTGGCTCTCCGTTGTTCTTCACTTTTGTCTTCTTTGGTCTCCACCAAGCAAAGCTGGGATGTAGTGCGAAATCCCTGCAGGAGCTCGGTGGACATATCTTTTGTCAACGGGTCAGCCAATTGCTTCCAGGTTGGAACCCAACGCAAACGAAGCACTCCATCCTCCACCAACCGTTTCACCGTCAGCATGTCCAGCGCTGTCTGTTTCTCGCTGGCCATGCTGCCGGTCTTGTTCACATGGTCATTGAGACCTTTGGCATCCGTAATGATGATGCCATCTGCCATGAGCTCTTTCCGCCATGATGGCGAGATCTCCGACCGTCCGTGGTACATGGCGTCGAACAAGGCTCTGTTGTAGAGGATGCGGTCGGCAGCAGAGGTCATCGAACAGGCCTCGGCGGCCAGGCTAGACCTGACCACCCTGTGGACTTTGCTGCTGTGGAATTCCAGCAGGCTTGACTTTGTTGGCTTCACCTCAACTTGTTTGCTGGTCACGAAGTGTACCTCAGCTTGCTGTGCGCTCATGCTTTCTGACTTGCCCAACGAAGCATCGAAGTACGAGACCAGCAAAGGCTCACCCTGGATCGGGTGAAGGACGTTCTTTGCCCCTCCATCAGCAGCTGCTTTCTTCATAGCTTGCAACAGTTGGTTTGCTGCATGAAGATCTTTTCCTTTTGCATTGCCAACTGCTTGAGCCAAGGCGCTCACGCGGTAAAGGAACTCCGGCATAACCAAATGGGCTGGCCACCTCAACTGCATTGCAAGCCTCCGGAAAGCAGAAAGTTGCTCTCCTTCCAACTTATCGTCTTTTCCAACCTTGAGCTCTGCCGGCTGGATTTTGTCCACATACTCAGTCATGTCATCAACGAAGGTGGAGCCTTGCAGAGATGTGGTGACTCCCAAAAACGTGATGGCCTTGTCTTTCATGTTTTGCCACTCTTTGATGTTGAACTTCGAACTGATCTCCTGTTGGAGCCTCTTCATGTATGCTGGAGCGGTGACCATGAGCCCATCATCCACGTGCAGACACAAAATGGCTGTGACTTCCCCTGCTTGCTTCTTGATGAAAGTGGCTCTGCAAAGCTCCAGCTCAATGAACTCCAACTCTTCAAGCAGCTCCTTAGCACGTAAGTACCAAAGGCGTGGCGCCTCTGACAGGCCATATGCCGACTTGCAAAGCATCAGCAGTTCAAAGGGGCGGATTGCCTTCTCATCTCGAACTGCTGGGAGACCTTCAATCGGTGCTTTGATCACCACTTTCCTTTGTACTGGCTTACCTGAAAGAAATGCAGTACTCACATCAAAGCATGCGGCTTCCCAGTGACGGGTGAGAGCGATGATTTTGGCCAGTTGCACCGCTGCCCAAGTGGTGGTAGGTGCATCTGATCTGAAGGAGCCCAAGTGTGGATCCAAATGGCCTGGTACAATCAACCTGGACTTTGGTTGGAAAGTGCCATGAAGCTCCCCTTTGTTCACCCGAAGCAGGCGTGCTGGCGCCCTGAAGACATCACTGGGTTTGAGGTTCTTGACCTCATCCTCACTCAAGCGGCGAACCACCTTGTTGTCAATCCAGGAGGTCCATTCTTTTGCATCACTTTCTTCAAAAGCTTTCTGCTCCTCCTGGTTGAAGTGTCGTGGATCAAGCTCTTTCCCGTTGGTTTTCTTCACCAACAGGTAGGCTTCTTGAAAGGCCTGCTTGTCCTCCTCCTCTCTTCTCAACTTCATCCACTCTTCGAAGTCTTCCACCATGACCTCATACACACCACTTGGTAACTCAACCAGAACTGCCTCCTCCTTCTTTTCTTCTTTCGGCTCGCTTCGTAGGAAGAGGGTTGCTCCTCTCCACTGGTGTGGCGCTTTCCTCTTTGGCCTTGTTTTGACTTCCTCCTGATTTTCTTGGCACACCATTGCTGTGCCGGTTGTCTCTCCAAACATGATGGTGATGCGACTTCTCTTCGGCTTTGAGGGTCGTTGAAATCTCTTCCTTGGCTTGATTTGATATCTGATTCCCGTGATGGGAAGATCTAAGAGCTCTTTCATTCTCCTCACTTCACTTTGTGGGGCCCATTCATTGGCCCTCTTGGTGTCCTGGACCAAGCTGAGCATGGTGTAGTGCATGAGCTCTGGAGTGAATCGTTGGGCCAACTCCTCTTCTGTTAGGCCTGTATGCTGGCCTGTGTCCTGGGTCCTCCGGTGTTTGAGGCTCATAGGGACATCATCTTGTAGTACTTCTCGAAGGCGCTTCTTGTAGCCTTCACTGTCTTGTTCGCCCAGCTGCTTCACAATCTCTTTTGCTAGCTCCCGGTCTATCTCCTGCATCTTCTTCTTTTCTTCGGCGGCCTCTTCTGGCTTCTTCTTTTCTGGAATGATCTCAATGGTGATCTCCTCCTTGGACTTTGGATCATCTTTCAGCTTCAACCGGGGCTGAGGTTCCTTGTCCTTCTTGATGGTCTTTTGGACTTTCCTGAGCCCCTTTAGACTCTTTGCTATCTCTTTTGCCCTTGCCTTCTTCCAACCTCCTCTCTTCTGCACTATCACTTCTTCTTGAGGCTGCCACCCAACTTCTTCTTCCTTTTCTCCTTCTTCTGGTGGTTGTGGGACTTGGGTCATGTCTTCAAAGTCCTTCTCATCCTCCCACTTCTTTCCCAGATCTTCCAACTCCTGCATGCGTCCTTGGAAATCTCCTCCTTCCAGCTCTGTGCAGCAGCGAAGATTGGAAGCGGCCACCAACAAGCACCTTTCTCTCCAACTGATATAGTATCTCTCACTGCTCTCCTTCATCAAGATCACGGCGGGTCCCCGCCAAGCGCCTGCATCTCTCTTGAAGCGCTTTGCAGTAGGTTGTGGAGAGTAGAAGTACACCATCTCACCTGGTGTGAACTCTTTGATCTTGCCGCGTGGCCATCGCCTCAGGGCCCTTTTGAGCTTATCTTGGCAATCCTTTCTCAAAAGGGAGATCTTGGCAGCTGCTCTCATCTCTAGGCTTCTTTGGACTTCGCCTTGTGTGGTCAAAGACTCCCTCAGAGCCAAGTTGCCCGTGGAGTCCTCTTCGAGCAGGTCTGGAAACATGGGAGCGCGACCAAAAACCATCTGATATGGTGTGAATCCACCCCTTGTGATGGTTTGGTTCTTCGCTTGAATAGCTGCAGCCAATGCATCCTTCATCTCAGACTTTCCTTTTGCTTTGTATTGCCAAATAATGGCGTGCCACGCATGGCCGAGTAGGCCTCCGTGCCTCTCTGCGAACCCGTGCTGCCATCCTGCTCTTGCTCCAGTTGCCCTGGAATGGATTCCATGGGTCTCCAGCCACCCGATGAAGGCTCCATCGAATTCCCCTCCTTGGTCCACAAAGAGGTTGTTTGGAGTGCCGTAGATGGAGGCCCAGTGGCGGTGGAATTTCTTTGCCACGTACTCTGCTTTCCTGTTGAGCAGGAGGCATGCGGCATGGAATGATGTGCCGCCATCGGTCATCGAGAGGGCCACGTGCAACTTGCCATTGGCATCATGCATGTACTTGAGGTCGATGTGAACTTCTTTCCCAAAGATGGATGTTCTGGTGAAGGGATTGACCTTAGGATATCGGTCTGGAGGGGCCACCTTCTGACAGACGGGACACTTGTAGTTCTCAGCGATCTTGATGGTGTCCTTTGATGCGCCTGCCAACGTCAACATCCTCACCAATGTTGCTGTCGTAGGATGTCCCAATCTTTGGTGTATCATCGCCACTCTCCAGCCTTGACTTCCTTTCTTCTCTTCTTCTTCTTCTTCTTCTTGTCTGTCTGCATCCTCCTCCAGCTCCTGCTCTTCCTTCTCCTCTTCTTCCATCATTTGTTCTTCGGGCAGTTCACCTCCTTCAGCAAACACTTCCTGGGGTCTCTTCTTCCTCAAGTATTGCTCTGCCCCTAGAATCACCTCCTTGGCGAACTTGGTGGTGTAGCCTCCAGCAAAGGCAGAGACAGGCATCCATTGACCATTGATCTTGGCTCCTCCCACAACAGGAGTATGCTCATGTTGTCCCCGACACAGGGTATTGCACCTTGCAACGATCTCTTCAGTTCCTCTGAGCCGGGTTCTCTTCTTCAAGAAAGGTCCTTGTGGGAGGCGAAGACCAAAAGTGCACATGTCACAAATGGAGTCTCCCGTTCCAGCGAACGCTTCTTCGATCAATGGTTCTTTCCATGCCAGAGATGGTTTGGGATTTTCTCCTAGCACTGCACCCCCTCTCTTCCTCTGTGCCAAAGTGGCATCTCGGACAAAACGAAGGAGTGTGCGATTCTCTTCCCTCTTCACCTGTAGTTGTGCTCGTTGTAGTGGAGTCTTGTTTCCCAGGCTTTGAAGAGGGCTCCATGGTCCACACGGCCATGCCAGAACCAATAGGTCTGGATCGACCCGGTCGATGTAGTCCAAGGCCTCAGCATAGTCATTTGACTTCATCAAGTCCCAGCGAGGAAGGGTGACCGGCTCATGGAAGTGCCAGTGACGTGCTGCGGCCACCAATGAGATGGCACATGTCCACGTGAAGACTTCCAGCACCGACCATCTGCTGCGTGTTGGACGGACTCGCCTCTGGACAAAGGTCTCCGAGATTGCCGAACTGGCTGGCTTCTCTTGTTCTTGGTTGTATGACATGGCAATCTCATGGACATGGTGTCCCAACTTTCTTCGCAGCTGCTTGTTCATGTTTTTCTTCTTTCCTTTCTGCTGTTCTTGGACCTCTTCTTCTCGTTGGGCTGCCACTTCTCTCCTATCTTCATCCTCCTCTGAGTCACTTGAAATGACCTCCACACCAACCTCGTGTGAAGAGGAACTTTCTTCCGCCTCCTCTGACTCCTCGGGCTCTTCCTCCTCCGACATAGCTTCGATCACCTTCACACCCAAGTCTTCTTGCAACTTCTGAAGCCATTGCTCCTTCCTTGCCTCACGAAATGGCTGGTCTTCTTCTTCTTCATCTGTCGTATCGACGGGAGGCTCCTCATCTTCGGTGCTTCCCTCTTCACCTTCTGAACCTTCTCCTGCTCCGGCAACGAAAGAAAGCGATTGGGGATTCTCTTGGAGGACTTTCCTTCTTCTTCTTCCTTCCGTTGACTCCCAAAAGCTTCTTGCTTTGTCTGCTTCCGTGTCCTCATAGTCCAGGAGGTGGATACCTGGATGTCGAGTCCAGGTCAAGATCATTGGCCGACTGGTGCCATTCAACTCCAACTCCTTCTCACTGAACCGGAACACAGCTTTCCATCGACTCAGTTCCGATGGGCCGATCAGTCCGGGGCAGCTGGTGGCCTCCCCTTCAACCAATGAGATGCGAACCACATCCCATGCACCGTGGATGAGGACAGGGTAGATGAAGGCCTTGGTGCTAATGACTGGTGCCCCAGCTCCAAATCTGTACACCTCATGTTCCTCCACCTGAGTCCATGGCACTTTGATCTTGGTCAGTGCACCTTGGAGAGCTTCATGCCACAATCGACCACCCACTGCATTGCGACAACCAGAATCTGCAATGGCCAAGCCTGGAGTTTGCAAATGAGGTGGAAGCTTCTTCTTGACTGCAGTGTAGACTTCCACCTGGTGCGGCTCGATGTACCAGAACTCTGTGATCAGGACGGCCTGATGTGTGATGTCTTTGTGGAAGGGCACATCTTCTCCGGTGTAGTCATCTTGCAGCAGAACTTCTCCCGTGCTTGCCTTGCTCACCCGGCTGCAGATCTGACTTGGCTTTGGACCTCCTTCTCTGACAGTCTGGAGCTGTGTGGCATCTTCTTTCTCCTGAACCCAGACTTTGGCTTGCCATGGGACTCCAGGAGGTCGGTCATGCGCCAAGGTCACCATCAGGGCTCCATGCTTGACGGTCCAATACAAGCAGCTCTTGAGATCACAGTCCCTGCGCTTGGCATAGTGACCATCTTGATTGGCACTCCAGCGAAGAGAATCAAAAGGGTGACGGCATCTTGCTTGAGTCTCTGATGGAGTGGGAGCTGCTTTTGATGGAATGAGCCGTCCATCCTTGCACTGACTGTCATAGAGCTGCTTCCGGAATGTCTTCAGCTCCTGATCCCGCAAAGGCTTTGGAAGGGTGTCATCACGTTTGGGAGGTGCTAGTGGGCCTTGACTTGGACGATCACTGGATGCACTGCCCCGGCGTCGCGTGATCTCTTCCTCTTCCTTCTTCAACTGCGGGCATGGGCGAACGTCAGGACAGTACTCCTCATAGGTCTTTTGGCAGGCACGAATCCTTCGGAGCTCTGCATAGGCTGCCTCCTCCTCTTCATCTTTCAGAGCCTTCTGTAGTCTTTTCTTATCTTCTTTTGACATGCTTGGCAATGCAGCCATCACTTCCTTCGTCTGCAACTTGATGGGTCCATACATACCCCTTCGAGCTGCTTCCTTGGGACATGGATGCTGCTGCCATAGCCGTCTCTCTGGGCACCTCGAAAGTGAAGGGAGGTGGAACAGGTGGTGGCTCCACCACGTCCCACAAGTCCTGCTCCTCCTTGACCTGCTTCTCTTCCGGCTCCATTTCTTCTTTTGGCCTCTTACGGATGTTCATCCGGGCGTCCATCAACTGTTCCTGGCCACAGTTTCCACAGAAGCGCTGAGATTCCGGGACCGGCCAGTGACATCGAGTACACGTGCCAGGAGGTGGTGACTCATCTGCACCAGTCATGAAGGTGAAGTGCACTGTCTGAGCAACCTTCTTCGCAGCAGGGACATGTGGCTGGTCACGTCCACTCAGAACATTCGGGCAGCATGCGTCTCCTTTCCAGTGCCCCATCTTGCCACATGAGCTGCAGGTGCTGTTCTTCTTCTTCAAGTCCACGGCCCGTCCTCCTTTTCCTCCTTGGCCCTTCTCTGCATTGGTCACCTTCCAGCCACGGTTCTTCCTGGCTTCTGCTGTCTTCTGTTTGGCTTTCCAGCCGGCTGCGAAGATCTCCTTGAGCTCATCTGTTTCCATACTATCCTCCTCATCTTCTTCTTCTGCTTCTTCTTCACCGCCCTCACCCTCATCTTCGAACAGGATGTCAAGGGCGTCTTCATCGTCCATCTCCCCAGGCTCTGTACTTCTTGATGCTCACCTTCTTCTTGAAGTACTGCTGGCCTCGTGGTCTTGCATTGGGAGTGGACTTGTCCTCATACCTGTAGCTTCCACGCTTCTCATCTTCGTGGATTCGACTACACCGGACCCTCAATGCCTTCTCAATGGCTATGCTCTGAAAACCAGCTCCAGCAGCATAGAACACATCGTGGCGTTCTCGCCTGTTGAGTGAAGCACGCTGCAGCAATCGTTGTCCCCAAGCCATGTCAGAGATTCGTGATTCTGGATCAACTCTGCTGTATTGGGCTCGAAGTCGTTTCATCTCTGACAGGTAGTGGGCGATTGTTTTGCCAGGCTGGCGTCTGCAGCGTTCCAACTCCTTGTCCACACGTTCGAAGAGCTCTGCATCGCTCTCGCCGAAGGCTTCGTCCAACACCTTCCACAACAACTGTAGTCCCCCAGCTTCGGTGTAGGCCTGAATGGGATTCTGTTCAACCACATCCCTGGCCTCTCGACGGGTTGACAGGTACACCAACATGGCCAATTCATTGCTCTCCAGGGCATACAGGTGCTGCTGGGCCTGGATGGTTCGCTTCCACTTCAAATAGCGAGTGCGATCACCATAAAACTCTTCAACTTTCATGGATCCCAGTGAGCTCTTGGGCCGGTATCCATCTTCTTGCTTCATGCGGCGCTTCAGCATGGACTTGATCTCTGAAGTAGCCGCTGTTGAGGAGCGCTGTGATGCATCATCCAAATCCTCATCGGTTCCTGGAGGCTCTGATGGTCCTTCTGGATCTGAGGGCGGTGTCTTCTTCTTGCCTTTCTTGTTGGAGTTCTTCCCACCCGGATGTGACTCTTCTGTTGGCTTGGACCACGAACCTGCTGAACCATCTTGTGAGGGCATGACCATAGGAGGAGTTGGCCATGCCATGGGATAGCCATGCATCATCCATTGAGGATGCCCACCAGGTAGACAAGGGCCCGCTTGAGGAGGACCAAATAGATGCTTGGGGTGGTGCGCGCACTGTACCAAAAGGCAGTTGACCATAGTTAGGACCATACGTGAACGGCTGACCCCATGGTGTTGTCATCCCATTCCCCATAGCATTCATAGGTGCAGCTGGCATTGGCATCGGTGGTGGCTGCAATGAAGGATCCATGGTACTAGAGGGCATTGACGTCGGCTGAACTGGAACTGACGCGGGTGGTGCTTCTAGAGGTGTTGAAGGAGCCGGAACAGCCTTCGCCTTCGGTGCCCCTTTTTCACCCTTCTCACCACCTTTGCCTTTTCCTTTCTTTCCCCCAGGACTACTGGTTTGTGACACAGACCCCAACTCTGTGCCCTTCCCACTGCCTGGTCCTTTTCCATTCGGAGCCACGTTGGTGCCCCATGGATCAGCCCCCTGTTGCCTGGATCCACCGTGTTGCGAGGGATCCACCTCCACAGGAAGTGGAACAGCAGCAGCCGCTGCCACCATGCCATCCGGCCCCTCCGCGGGAGAGGTCATGCCATCAGCAGCTGGCACAGCTGCTTCGCTGCCATGGGCTGAGTCAGCCATGGCTCAAGCGAAAGGGCGAGGTGAAATGTGCAAGATCCCCTTACCGCCCCTCAGGGCTCCGCTACCAATATGCAATGTGCTGGGGCGCCACTCCCTCAAAGAAATCCAAGCTAAAAAGGGTTTCCCAACAAAGGCGCAAACACAAGTGAAAATGCTGTGCAAAGCGGCAAGCAAAGCTGAGCTTCTTTTGCGCTAGTGACATCGATGCCTTGTGAAAAGGCGGCGTCAAGTAAACTGCACATGCGAGCAACACCGAAAGCTTGAAAAAGAATGCAACTGTACTTCTCACAAATACTTCCCTGCAGCGTGTCTGCTGAAAGAAAGGATCACTTTCAAACTGCAAGTTGCCGGGCCATTCGGCCCCTAAGCCTCGCTCATGATTTTTCCCTGAGCAATGTGGTTACACTAAAGGCTCTTACGCTATGGGTCAAAAATGGGTTTTGATCGAGGGTGCTCCGCAGTGTGGACGGTAATTCGCTATAAGTTGCACCGTGTTCATGCCTCTCGCCTCTCAAGGTATATAATTAAGGACCACCACCAAGTCCAAAGCACTGCGCGGTGAAATCTACAGTTCGAAGTGCAGTTTGACGAGAGCGCAGTCGATTAAAGCACCTGCTCCAGCCCACCAGTTTGCGCTGGGACCTCTGGCTGGTGATCCAAGCACGGGTGCCACCTCACACGCAACGGGAGAACCCGTTGGCCACTTCCTTAGCCAAGTTGTCGAGGACGCCGGCTGTCAGACAACCAAAAGGCCATTGCAGCAAGAAGTGAAAGGAGTACTTCAAGCTTTGCGTCTTGTCAATCCAGGCAATGTTAGCTTTGAGCGTGCCGCCGTTTTGGGGGTTTGTCCTGGGTGACACATTCTTCTTGAACTGTGCTGCAGTGATTCCTTGTGGAATGATCGTCTTCGTGATCTCAAGTCACTTCAGCCATGGCTTGCTTCCCCGGCGAGATGCTCATGATTTTTTGAAGGCGCTTCTCACACCCACCCGGACTGGCCATTGGACCAGGAAGATGCAGCTTGAGAGCAAAGTGCATGCCACCGATCTATCAATGAATGGCGCTCTTACTTAGGTATGGTGACAGCCCATGACAGCCCTTAAGGCCGATAGTCCTTGGCTTTGCTTTCGCATCGACAGATTTTGCCCTGGATCAGGTGGAGAAGGCTGCGTGGAACTTGGAGATTCGGAAAGGCGTTGAACTCCTTGTTTCTCTTGGCCGTAAAAGCTCACCGCTAAGGTAGATCAGCAGGGCCAGGAGTTGGGAGGACAGCCAGGCTGGCTGGTTCTTGTTGCCGCTGACTGGATCTGTGTCTGGCTCATCAAATGCGCCAGGTTCCGTGAGACCACTCCATCCTTTTACTTTCGAGGACACGATGCCAAGGTGCACAAATGGGTGAAGATGCTGATCCTGAATCAATGGTTTGAGCTTGAGGCCTGCGTTGATGAGGCACTTCAACTCCCCGCACGCCATCTGCGCCTCGTTGGATGCGCGATTGAGCACATATGCCCCGTTGCGCTAGCATACCTCCAGAGATGAAAGTAAAGTGTTGTCCTTGCCGGCTGTTCTGGAATGCTTTAGCCGCCTCTTTTGCAATGTCTCCGTCGGTCTCTGGTTGTTTCGTTGTCTCTGGCTCTTCTGGATGGCTTGAGTGGCTCTTTCGCGGTGTTTCCGGTCCCCACATGTTTTCAAGCAAGAACAAATACCGAGTATCACAAGAGTGACGCGAGAGGAAGTTCGGGCGGGTGGTAGGTGAGAATTCTGACATTTTGAACTGGCGTGGCCGTAAGCTCCTGGTCCTGCTTCACCTTCACCACCGCCTCTGTTTTCACCGACTGGCTCAGTTGGTGCTCCAAGTGAACATGGCGTCCCTACGCCTTCACCTGTCAAACTCCAGCCTATACGGCAACAAAAGAAAGAGGTTGAGCCAACTCGTGAGAGGCTCAACCGGCCTTTACACAACTACGGTGACCGTGGGGACCGGCATTTCGGCTTTGCTGCAGCGTGAGGTCCTTTGGACTGCGCTGACCACCGACCAATCCTCGTCATCCGTTCCCACGTGGTACTGCTCGGTCAGACCGCTCAGTTCCATCACCAACTCTGGATCTGCTCCGAATTCACGAAGCATCGTCTGGAGGCACTTCTGCCTCCAGCCAGGGTAGCTGTGCAGCCGGCGTGCTCCCTCGTGGCAAAGTTCAGCCAACTCCTTATGCGTGGGCGTCATTGCCCTCAGCATCGATGGTTCGCATATCCCTTCGTCGAGGTAGGCTGGCCCTCGTCAATCTTCTCCTCCAAGTATGCGGATCGAACCCCTTCATGAAGATGAAGCGCGGTGCGAAAGGCTTCACTCCACTCGCCGGTTCCTTCCGGCGTGGGCATTACCTTTTGTTCTCCTTGAGCAGATCCTTGTAACGCATGATGACGGCGTTCATCGTGTTCTCGACCCGGTCGAGGTAGGCCGCTCCTGCCTGCGCCTGAATCATCTGGGTGTTCACGGTGGATTTCTCGCCTCGAAACTCCTTGGCGTTGATCATTTCCAAGGGAAGTTTCGTCTTACATGAGGCCCGAGTCTGCGCGATAGTCACCTTGATCTCCTCTTCATTCTTTGCGTGGCAGTACGTCATGATCTCCATGAGGGCTATCACCTCAATCTCCTTCAAGCCCTTGGCATCAATCTTCACCATCTTCTCAGCAGCTACGGATTGCGAACAAAACTTCTGAGCCTCGTGTCTCGGTCGGTCTCTTCTTTTTAATGGCTCGTTGTTCTGCAGCACTCTGCAACATGACACTCTCATTGTTCAGGTGGTATAGGTTACGAGTCATGGCTCCTCTTAGAACATCCATCGCATCAGCATTTTCTTTAGTCAATGCATCAGCCAGTTGTAGCCAGTAGCCACGTAGGTGCCCATCTATAATGGTACCCCATGCTCGTTTCATTGTCTCCTTCACAATGATTAGGTCAGTTGCCACACGTTTATCTGAAACACTGCTCGGAGATGAATATTTTTGAAGATAATCATACATGCTCTTACAGTCTGTAATGGCTTGAATGTGAAACTCCTTGATGAACTCTGACCGCTCTTCCAATGAAAAGGATAGAAACCGAAGTTCAGCTAGATTCAGCTAGATGACATGCAATCCACTCTGTGTGTCCCAAACCGTCCATCAAAGCTTGAGTCTCCCCGGCAAACGTAGACCCAACAACCCGCTTCAATCTGTATGACTTCCATGTGGCAGGCCCCAACATTGCTGGTGTTCCGGCTCTAAGTTCATCTGTTGTGACCCCAACAATGTATCCTGCTTGTGTCCCTTGCTTCCGGGCGTTTGCAAACGCAGCATCTGTGTGCAAGCATAGTCGAATCTTGTCAAAGGGTATGGGCAGGATCTTTCATGCCAGGTGTTTGTATTGCTTTGCTCTCCTGGTCAACTGTTCTGGCTCCACCTAATGTTGGATTGGGCAGAAGTTGTTGGCCTTGGCTCACTTGCGCTGCCAGGTCCGGCCTGGTCTTTTTGGCTAGCCATAGTCCTGCGCCAAGCACGGATTTCAGCGAAGTGCCTTCTTCTGCATATACTGTGACGGTGGTTCTCAATTTTGGCTTGGACATGTTGTCCGCAAATTGTTCCTGGCTCACCACAATGGCTCCTGACTGTCCTGTGTCAATGTTGACCCACAAAAGGTTCCTTGTCCAGTCATCCACTTGCGGAATGGGAATTGTTGTTTGAGTTGCGCGATTGATTTTTCAAATCGACCACCTCGTCCTCCAAGAACCACATCATCGACATGCACCCCCATGACGCCTCCTAGCACAGTCTCCCCTGACTTATGCCTCGAGTCCCATAGCGTGTACAAACATGGATCTAACCTTGAAGGCTGCCATCCCAAAGCTCGAACTGTTTCATCGAAAGTACTGAGCCACTTTTGTGGCTGTCATTGAACCCGTATAGTGGGCGAACCACCTCGAACAGTTGCGCAGGGTCGTGATCTGGCAACTGAAAGTTCTTCGGTCCTGACATCCAGAGCCTTTGTTCTCTTTTGAGCTCCTTGGTTTCTAGGAACGCTCCCGTCACATCGCCCAACTGTAAAGTGAACGGAAGTGTGAACGGATTACTAGCGATTGCTTGTAGAACAGTGTACCTGCCGTTTGATGATTGTGTCTTCCCATTGCGAACCATGCAGGTTGAGAAGGTCTGGGTCCTTGTCTCCTCTGGTTGCCCTCCGGGCCGAGCAGAACGTGCACATCCCCGATGGCTGATTCCTCACTACAAAGAACGAAGTTCACATCCTCCTCCGGTCCTTGCTCGTGTAATGACACATTCTGCGAGGCCGAGTCCAGTGCACATCCTGTCACCAAAATGGCTGTTCCAAACGATGTTAAACTAGATCCGCTCGACACGGGTACTGGCGGCATGCTCTGTGGTGTTGTTGGAACTGGGGGAAGACTCTCCGGTGTGGTCGGAATTGGCGGGTCAGCTCCTGGTGGAGTTGGGAGTGATTGTGGATACCGCAAGCCACCGACACTACCGCCGAGTTCCGGTCTGCTTCTTTTTGGCTCCGGTTCATCGCCTCGAGGTCGGCAATGTCCATCAAGTCTGTCTGTGCGTGCAGAGGACTCTCTCCACGCCTCCCGCTCCGTGGCACTCAAGGACTCCAACTGATCGCTCAGCGATGAGTTGATTGTCATGGGCTGACTGCCCTGGCGCTGTTCCTGTGCCTCTGGATCGGGCTGCGCGCCCTCTGGTCGGGGTTCCCAATGTTTCCGGAACAAGGTCACCTGTGGGGGAAAGTCTTCCTTGGTAATGTCAAAAAGGTTCTTTTGGAACTGCGCTGCCGCTGCCCTAATGTCGCGGACCAAAAACCGATCAGCCTCTCGTTCGCAACCTCAACTGTTCTGGAGAGCACGTGATAAATGATCCTGGCATACTCACCCATACGTTCGCTCCGCCTTCACCGTCACCTGCAACTATACCTGGTCCTCTCCAGCGGGCCATACTCTTCTTGATCCCGCAACCCCGTCGCCAAACTGCCACCTCATCACCTGGCCTGAACTCTCTCTCTCTCTCTCTCTCTCTCTCTCTCTTTGGTCTTGGTCTGGTGTTGAGAGCTATCTGGGCTGCTCGGTGATCCAAGGATTGGAGAACTGCTTCGCGAGCCTTCTGCCGTGCCCTAAACGAGAAAGCTGAATCATCACCTCGAACCTCTAAGTCTCGTCCAAAAATCAACTGGTTTGGGCTGTATCCTCCCCGTGTCATGAGAGCATTCTTTGCTTCAATGGTCACGTCAACACACTCCAACCAACTAGGGTAATCTTCAGGCTGCATTTGATCAATGACCTTTGTCAACATGTTGGAGAAGTGTCTACCCTGAACCTCCACGTCTCCCATTTGCTCGTGGGCCCCAGGAACATCTAATGGTGTGGTGCCATCCCGCTCCAGTGCCTCCAAAACTGGTTGTCCCACTTTGCACCTGCCAGCGTCAAATTTTATGTACCTTGGGCGCCCAAATGCTCTGGTCCAATGTCGATAAAGTCTGACAAGAAGGTCCGAGTTCTGGGTCTCTCTGAAAGGTACATCTGTTGAAAACCCGTGGCCCGACACACATGTCTCGTTTCCATGTCGGTAACCATTTCACATCCAAACCAATGTACCTCAGGGGAGCTAGTCCTTGGGCACGGCACTCTCACGAACTGCCTTCGACGGCCGACGTGACTCACATAAATCACATTGGAAGCTACGAACTAGCTCCAGTACCTCTGGCCGCGCGCCATGGTGTTTAAGGATACGCACCATGTCTTCCACTGGCGCGTGCCCCAAGTTGACATGCATCTTCTCACGGCATTCTTGACCCTGTCTCGACTTACTGGAGCAATCTGTACATCTGCTTGGCTAATGGGGCAACATAACGACTCATACTGTTGTTGACATGCAAAACCCCCCCCAAGATGATGTTCAGCGCCCTCCTCGGATACATCTGAGCTTGAACCGATCTCAACTGCCCTCCGGAGCGGCCTTCCACCACTTGGTGTTCATGGTCCCGCGAGCGTTCCAGCTTGTCCAGCATGGTCGCAATGCCCTCGGAGTTCGTCAGGAAGCCACATGACTTCTTGAACGGTTTCTTGGTCTCCTTGTCGAGAAGGCCAACCGAGCATGCTGGGACAGTGATCCTCAAGCATTCTTCAAAGTCCATCAGGCGCCCCATCGCCGGCAGTTTCCATGCCGCGCGTGTCGCAGAGGACTCTCAAAGATGAAGTATTTGCCTTCCCTCATCCTGTCTCGGGCGATCCTGGTGCGCCATGCCACCACTGCTCTGGCCTCGATCACATCTCTCTCACGTTGCTCCGGGTTGGATCTCTTCGGCGTCGAGTTCTGCAGCCCCGAAAGGGGCCCACCAGCTCTCACGCTCAGCCAGGAGAAGCTCCGTCACGTCACCCTGCAGCTTCTTCATAGACTTCTGGGGGTTCTGGTTCCCATTGTTGGTTCTGTATCTCGGTCTCCGGAATCGTGCCCATCTCATTCTCCGGGATCGTGCCCATCATGATGTCCTCATTATTGATGCCACCGTCCTCATCGGTTTCCTTGCCCAGCTGCGTGGTGAGTACTTCCACTTCCGCATCTTTGACCTTGGGCTGCCCCTTGAAGTCCAAGAGATTGATCTGGTAGCTGCCATCTCGCTGTAGTGCCTTAGTGAAGGTCACTTCTCCTCTCTGCCCAGACATTTCATGAACCGCTTCGAGATCAACAGCGGGACCTCTCCAGGCACAGCCAGGAAGACGGGATCTGGACAGTTCGATGAGACACATCCACGGCACTGTTCCCATACCTGAACTTGTGCGGCTGATGCAGCATCTCCTTCATCTCATAGCCACACTCATTCAAGACCTTTTGTCGCTCCAAGGTCTTCTCTCGGACTAGCCCTCGACCACATCCGGTGTCCACCACACCGTGCCCAGCCGCATGGACTAAAGCGACCAATGTCTCACTCGTCAAGTCTCCAAAACGAGCATGTCGGACGGGACTTCTTCAAAAACTAACACTTCAATTCTGCAAAACGAGCGTTTCGTACGAGACTTCCTCCAAAAGCCACGCGTCAAGTTCTCCAAAACAAGCGTTTTGCATGAGACTTCCTCCAAAAGCCAGACGTCAAGTCTACAAAACGAGCATTTCGTACGAGACTTCTTCCAAAATTCACTCGTCAAGTCTCGAAAACGAGCATTTCGCACTAGACTTCCTCAAAAACTCGCACTTGAAGTCTGCAAAACGAGCGTTTCGTACGAGACTTCATCCAGAAGTCACATGTCAAAGTCTCTAAAGCATGCATTTCATACGAGACTTCCTGCAAAAGTCAAGCGGGAAGCCCCATCGGATCACACACACATCAAGCAGCCCTGCCAAGCAGTTTCGCGATTCCAGCCCCTCCAAACTCACACGCCATTCCCAATGTCACAGCGGCACTCACCTCCACCACAGCTCACAACCTCACGACTCCCTACGCCTGCCACCAAAATTTGCACGCCCACACCTCCAACGCGCACAAAGTACTGGGAAGAGGACTTCCCCTTTAGGTAGGGTGTTTGTAGGGTAGAGGGCTACCAGTGTGGTTCCATCCGCGCCTGCCACGCAATGTGACCTCCGCCACACCTCGCAACTTCACGATTCCCTGCGCCTGCCACGAAAATTGCACTTCCACACCTCAAACCCTGCACAAAGTACTGCGCCTGTTACGAAAAGTGACCAGATCAGATCTTGTATAGCTTCAGCAAAAATTTGCACCTAGCCACACGATTGGAATGATTTTGACACATTCTGAGTAGTAATTACACTCCCATCGACCAAAATCGCCACTTGAGCTGAGACTTGTCACGAAAACACAGCTTCGAAGCAACAGCCTGAAATGCAAATCCCAATGTCACAGCCACATCCAACACGCCAGAAACACCACCCTCCAAACGCCAATCCCAATGTGACTGCGCAGAAAACTGCCGATCTCACACACGTCATGCTTCCATCCAAAACCCTCATAGCGCTCCACCTGCGAACGGTTGCGGACGGTTGCGAACGCTGATACAACGCGTCGCGAACAAGGCTCTACCCCCTGACCCCCGGAGTTAAACGAGAACCCTTCGCTACGCATTCGGGAAAAAAGCAAGTTTACGAGAAAAGTCGAGGAAATTCATGCTTTAAAAGTTGAAGGAAGCATCAAGTTTTGCTTGTCTGTTCCTTCTTGCGAAAACAGTATCTGAAGATCTCTACAACTGCTGCAAGTGTTTAAACCAACCAATCGCGCTACAAAGGGAGGTAGTGATCACCACTAAGCAGTCCGAAGCAATAATTGCTGGATTCATTGGACTTGCGCACTTGGTTCTTGCCTGACACTTTGTTTACCTTCATCAAGTCGCACCCATGAAGCAATTGGCACAAACTCTGAGCAAAAAATGGACATCAAACTGCAACTCGAAAGCACACTTTTTCCACATCCCAGGCCAGTGCCTCGATGCCCAGCCTCAATGCACCTCAGAAATTCATGCTGAGCCTTCCTCAAAGCGCATAGTTTCACCCGGTTTCACATCAACTGTGTTTTTGTGTTCTTATTCACTTCTCAGGTTTTGATGGTTTGCATGCTCAAGCTTTTCCTGAGGCCTCTGCAGCCTCTGTGGAGGAATAGAGATCGGCCATACTGCCAGCCGGTCTTGCCTCCAAACTCTTAGCATCTTCGTGGAGTCACAAAGCACATCTTCTTGAAGGTCGACACCATGTACTTGCCCCTGTCCTGTTGAAAGAACTGAGCGCTTGAGCCGCTTGAGTACCACTTTAGGATACTTTAGGTACCACATGGTACCAGTCTGTTGTGTCTTTGGTTGTATGTTGTGTTTGAAGAAGGAGGGGGTGATGCTCAATGTTCGACAAGTGTTTCTACAAATGCATAATATATATATATATATTAATTATAGTTATAAGTGTATATAAAATATACTATATACATGTGCAATGTCTTTCTTTGGATCAGTGGACCTTTCTTTCTTTTTCATAGATTCTTTCAGCAAAAAATGCTAGACTCCTTGTCACTTCCCCCATTCTGATCAGTTCCGCTTGCTTTACACCCTTTTTACACAGCACTCCAGGCTCAAAGACCAAAAGGGTCAAATATAAAGGAGACATGTGTGCATGGGCATACTGCAGTGTGTTGTTGAAATGAAAAAGCAGTTGTAAAAAAGTATAGTTAGTTATAGATATGCGGGGAGACGTTCACACCTAGTAACTTTGGAAAACAGAAACAGTGTGCAGAAGTATTTGCAAAACTAGTTCATGACTCTGCGATTTCCACCCCCTGCTCAAAGACATGCCCAGCCTGGGTGCAGCTTCAGCTTGCCAGTCTCCTTATGCATCAGCTGTCACAAAAACGCACAAAAGCTACGGAAAATCTGAAAGAGTTCCAATTCAATCTCAAGTCGGATGAAGAACGCACGCTGACAAAGCAGCCGCATCCTTAAAGCCTCCATGGGCACCTATTTGAGGACAAGTCCACCTCGAGAACCAAAAGCAGTGTACGAGGCTTGTTTCAACTGAGATCAGAGTATGGATGGCAAACCCACAAAGCTTTGGCATATTTTCTGCATTTTGTGGGTCCAAATGCACTTCAGGGCAAAGGTCAGGCCAAAGCATTCGACCTTACCTCTACTGCAGCGAGAGCGCATGGTCAAACGCATTGGATGAAGAGGGACAGCCCAACCTATGGGGTAAACACGTTTGTTTGTTGAATAAGAGGTTTTTGAACAAGGGTTTGCGAAGGTTTTCGCCTCCCACAGTCTAAGCACTGACGTCAAAAGACGGCATCTGAGCTAGGTTATATCATCCGCAATTGGACATGTACGGCGCAAGCATTGTGCACACTGTACTATCCTGAGAATAGCTTGCTGGCCAAGGCCTGTGCCTGATGGCAAGGTATGACAGAATCCGGATGGAGTGCTACACCCCTAGCCATAAGCAGGGCTCCAATTTGTAGCCAAGGCTGTTGGCTTGACCGGAGTGGCAAGAGTGAATTGAACAAAAGCCGAGACAAGTTAACAAGATAAAGGATTCAAGTTGAAGACATCCTCAAGGACCAAAAGCACTGCAAGCAAGGCTTGTTTCAACTAGACTCGGAATATTGATAGCACCCACACAAATCCGAAGCATGTCTACGCAGGATGCAAAAGTGAGGGACCGCAGAAACTTCGATGCGGGCGCGAAGCCGCTATAGAGTCGCCAGCGGCAAGAAACGCTTGACTTCTTTGGAGGTCATGCTTTGGGCATTGTGAGTGAAGAAAGCAATTTGGCACCAAGGGGTTGTGCTTGCTAATTGCGGCTGGAATACAAACATATATCGATTCAGTGACTATTGATGGACAAGATGGGAAAACAAAAGCACAGAGTTTGCCGGCCTGGATTCTTTGAACAGTTTGGGGGCACGTGGGAACTGCGCAAGCGGTATTAGCAGGGTTGAGCTTGAGCATGATCATACCTGGTCTCGCAAAGCTCCTTCCAGTCACAGCTGGGCAATCAAGCCAGGTTCTGATCATCCAATGTTGCAAGTACACAGCAAATGGCTGGTTTCCTGGGGATGGATGCTGGTCGCGGGGGGTTCATGTCAGCTGAACAAGTTGCACACAGCCACATCCACAGACAGGCTGCAATCGGCATTCCGTGTAAACCAGACTTGGAAACACTTGGAATACACGGGACGTTTTCTCAAGCAGCCTGCCTCTCAACAAGGTGAAGCAGCGACATGAATCTGCATAGGACTCTCCAATACCAAGAGCTGAGATTTCAAGTGTCTTGCCAACGCTCTTGAAATGGGAGACACATGAAGCTTAAAGTATGCCTTGAGTTCACCAAGCCAGTGATTCAGGCTGAAATTGAAGTTGGTACGATGAAATACCTGTCTGCTTTCTGGCTGGGCAATGTCACGCGAAACTTAGTTGAGTCATGGGACGTCAAACAACATAAGATCTAACCCAAATGAGCTGCACAAGCCTAAATGTTCTGATGTTGGAGTGGAACTGGCCAAGATGTCGCTTTCATGCTTGCGCCAAATACAGACATTGGGGCAAAAGAATGAGTCCGACAATCCAAGGGTCAAGAGGATACGCAAAAGTCCGATCTCAGGTGGCCTGCCGCTGCTAATCTTGTCATCGCAACCTCCTTTTTCCAATTGATCCTTTGGAATGGTGAACCTTGCAGGGGCAAAGCACATTCAACAAAAGACTGCTGCATTTGCATGCAGTAGACCACACTGACTCTGTCTGGAAGAATTGAGGTGCAGCGACGATGCCTGAACAATTAAGCCAAATGGTGGTCGTCCAATGTGGCAATTGCATGGCAAACGGTTGTTTTCCAGTTGGCTTTCTGAAGCAAGGACCTCATGTTTACTGTATAGTGAATTCTCTGAAAGGAAGCACTATGCAAAAGTGAGGGACCGCAGAAACTTCGATGCGGGCGCGAAGCCGCTATAGAGTCGCCAGCGGCAAGAAACGCTTGACTTCTTTGGAGGTCATGCTTTGGGCATTGTGAGTGAAGAAAGCAAAGTGGCACCAAGGGGTTGTGCTTGCTAATTGCGGCTGGAATACAAAAATATATCGATTCAGTGACTATTGATGGACAAGATGGGAAAACAAAAGCACAGAGTTTGCCGGCCTGGATTCTTTGAACAGTTTGGGGGCACGTGGGAACTGCGCAAGCGGTATTAGCAGGGTTGAGCTTGAGCATGATCATACCTGGTCTCGCAAAGCTCCTTCCAGTCACAGCTGGGCAATCAAGCCAGGTTCTGATCATCCAATGTTGCAAGTACACAGCAAATGGCTGGTTTCCTGGGGATGGATGCTGGTCGCGGGGGGTTCATGTCAGCTGAACAAGTTGCACACAGCCACATCCACAGACAGGCTGCAATCGGGATTCCGTGTAAACCAGACTTGGAAACACTTGGAATACACGGGACGTTTTCTCAAGCAGCCTGCCTCTCAACAAGGTGAAGCAGCGACATGAATCTGCATAGGACTCTCCAATACCAAGAGCTGAGATTTCAAGTGTCTTGCCAACGCTCTTGAAATGGGAGACACATGAAGCTTAAAGCAAGCCTTGAGTTCACCAAGCCAGTGATTCAGGCTGAAATTGAAGTTGGTACGATGAAATCCCTGTCTGCTTTCTGGCTGGGCAATGTCTCGCGAAACCTAGTTGAGTCATGGGACGTCAAACAACATAAGATCACACCCAATGAGCTGCACAAGCCTAAATGTTCTGATGTTGGAGTGGAACTGGCCAAGATGTCGCTTTCATGCTTGCGCCAAATACAGACATTGGGGCAAAAGAATGAGTCCGACAATCCAAGGGTCAAGAGGATACGCAAAAGTCCGATCTCAGGTGGCCTGCCGCTGCTAATCTTGTCATCGAACCTCATTTTTCCAATTGATCCTTTGGAATGGTGCACCTTGCAGGGCAGAGCACATTCAACAAAAGACTGCTGCATTTGCATGCAGTAGACCACACTGACTCTGTCTGGAAGAATTGAGGTGCAGCGACGATGCCTGAACAATTAAGCCAAATGATGGTCGTCCAATGTGGCAATTGCATGGCAAACGGTTGTTTTCCAGTTGGCTTTCTGAAGCAAGGACCTCATGTAGTTGGCACAGGGCCGAGAACAGGCTGCAACCGCGGCTCTTTGTGCACAGCTGAGAAGTGCGGCAGGGCGAAAGAAATCAGCAACAACATACCTTCTGAGACAAGAGCTTGAGACATCAAGTCAGCTTCCCTCGGCCTTTGAGTAGGGAAACCATAAAAATAACAGGCAGAATTAGAGTCTTGAATTTGGCATTCGCCAGTTCAGTCAAATCTACATAGGCGCACAGGCACAGTGAGAAAGTACTTGGCTTGAGACGTTTCTATTCCAGCTCCAATCCAGCTGCTTGTCTGCCGACCACCAAACATTTGGACAACAGCCATGCACTAAATGCTCCGTGTTCACACAAAGGATTTTCGTGATGTTTTCAGTTGGATGAACGTGCAAGCATATGCAGCTGCATGGGATGCTCCAAAACCAACACCTGAGACTTCAATGTTCTGGCATAAAACAAAAGGCCGGCAGGCCTAAACCTTACTGCAGCTAGAGCCTGCCTTGAGTTAGCCAAGTCAATAAGCCTTAGGCGTTGGCCAGGGAAGTCTGCCCGGCATGTGCAAAGTAGATAGACTCGGATTCCCCAAGTCAAATTGCTACATGGAAGGCCGAGGCCCAAAGGAACTAAGCTTCTGTGACCAAGTGCACAAACGTTAAAGAACGGGAGCAGAATCCACTTGTGTTTCGCTGGATGAGGCAGCGAATGTGAAGAGCTTATCAAGAGTGCAGCTGAACGGCTTTGGAATTTTCCTCAGGGCATCATGACCAAAAAAGAAGCTTCCGATTCCTCTTCTCGGATGTATTTTGACATGGACGCATAAGCGCAATAGAATCAGAATCGCGGAGTGAAAAGCAGTGCCGCGCCATGATGGCCAAGCGGAACTGGCCGAGAAGCTGGGCAACCGTTTGTTAAACCACCGCCTGTTTGCAGTGGCAGCGCAGCTGTTGAACGGTCTCAAGGTGTAGTGTTGGCATTGGGTTGGATTGCAAACAGTGCATATATTGCTCGCCTCTTTAGACAAAAGCAAACACAACAAATGAGGAACCCAGTAGTGACTGGCATTTGCGCTCAAAATCCAGAAGTCTAGATCAACTCAAAGCAAAATGGCATGCAACAAAGTCTTACGATAATTTATCTATGAAAGGCGCCTTCTGTAATAGTTGCGTCTTCCGTGGAGCGACACAGGAGGTTTGTCTTGGTGAGACCTGTACCACTTGCAGGTTGGACTTCATTTGCCTGGCTGCAGAGATGAGACAAAGGTTAAAGGTGATCAAATTCCCTGAAAGCAAACCCAAGCACATGTTCAGCTGAGGAGATTTGCAACAACAACCTCTGGAATCTTGCGGCTTCATATGAGACATGAGAGGCAATGAAAGGAAACAAACATAAACAGAAAATGCTGCTATGAAACCCTGAGTAAGCTTGGGCTATCCTTCTCAAGCCGTACTAGTAACAGCACTTTTGCCTTGCTACTCCATCGCCCAGTCCTTATCCTGTGGCAGTAATCTTTTCTGTGTGTTGTCCTCAGCCAAAAAGAAAATCAGCGGTTGTCCTCAGCCAACCTGAAGCTTCGTGCTATTTTTTGGTTCCACAGCAGTATCGGCAAAGGTCTCCTGGTACCGAGTCACTCAGCATTTGACAACTCGTGGCAACACACAGGACCCAAAGAATCCTTCATGGCCACCTCCCATCTGACCAAGAGAATGAAGATGCCCACATGATTCAAATTTTGTGTGGTTCGATAGAAGGAACTGTGCGTTGTCCCAACTTTCAGCCCATGACCAGACTTCAAACCGGCTGCTTGCAGAGGCAGAGTAGCAAAGAAGTCTTGAAGCTTTGGTATGAATCTTCATAGGGGGTTCTAAATTTCAGGGTCATACTGTGGCAATTATTGTGGCAAACAGAGCCAAAAGGACTTGCTGCAGCTCCCTGGTCTATATCAAGTGTGTAATAGAGACACAAGGAACCCAGAAGCTCAGTGAACCATTCTTCTCCTACAGCAACAGCTTTGAAAAGATGCTGGGCTGGCCTTAAGATTGTTTTGAGAGCTGGACTGCAGGTCAACATCCGAATACACCGTTGATCTTGGGGATGTTCAACTGCTCACTATTGGGGTTCTCGTTTTGACCCCAGTTGTGAGGCTCTTGTGTAGAGAGACAAGTAAGCTACAACGGGTTGGAACAGGCGTGGCTGTGCGGTGAAGCAATGTGGAGGTGCATTTCCTCGGCATTTGCTTTTCAACATCGGCACATCGGCAGGTGAGCTTGGGTTAGCTTCCACAAGCCTTCCAGCATCTCGGTACGCTTTGTAGTACGTTTGCCTCGCTACTCCGTGAACCTGCAACGGTCTCACCCAGTCTTTATCCTGTGGTGGTAATCTTGAGGATATTCTTGCTTTTCTGTGTTGTCGAAGTCAAGAGGAACATCAGCGGTTGTCCTCGGCCAACCTGAAGCTTCGTGCTATCTTTTGGTTCCAAATATCGGCAGAGGGCTCCTGGTACCGAGTAAATCAGAGTAACTTTGTTGCTGCAGCATTTGAAAAACTCGCGGCAAGGATCCAAAGGCCAAGCTGGGGACAACAATTGCTAGTTTCTGTGATCGAGTTTACTGACGTCAAAGAACCAGAGCAGAATCCTCTTGTACTTTGCTAGATGAGGCAGCGAATGTGCAGCGCTTTTCAAGAGTGGAGCTGACAAGCTTCGGAATTGTCCTCCGGGCATCATGGGCCATACCATCGTTTACTCTAGCAACATGACTCTTGGATCGACAATGGAATCACAATCGCAAAGCAAAGGATTGCTTCTTTCCACATGACCAACGGAATGCAGGTGCAAAAATCACGCTCATTAAGCTAGTCCAAGGTTGGAAGGAAACTTGCAACTGACGCTATGTGAATTTGGAAAACGATATGTCCTTTTCCCAGCACAGGCGTTGTTTGCCGCCGTGAGGGTAACCAACTTCATTATGCGGAGCTTTGACATTTTATTCGTCGATTTCAGCAATCGTTTGCAACGATTTTTCGACCCAATAAATACAAGAGCCGGGCCTATCGATTCGAAGGCCGGTACAACATCCTTGCTGAGCAAGACCAGAACCAGCCCTCTCGAGACATGCTGTCGATACATATTCTGAGTGTGGTCCAAAGCCAACAAATGAGCCCGAGCCACAAGAGCATTCGGAACGGCTTTTGCGAGTGTGAACGGCTGGGCGAACGATGAGTTTCTTGCAATTACTTAATCACTTCCAGTCTGAACTTGAGATCTTTCACATCACACGATGTCACCGGCTGTCACTAGCTCCGTCTGTCACTACCGGGCAGAGGTCATGGAGATTCGCGAAAGGTGGCACTTTAGGCCCAGGATGCGTGGGTTGAATGAATTGAGTGTCCTTTTCTCTTAAAGACTTAAGGCGGCCTCAAAGGCACGAAAAAGGTCGGCTGCCAAATGCACTCTCTCCACGCTGGGGAGACATGATACGATCCCTGCTCTTGCAATTAGACATACAAATAGTGGTGCATGCAAGCTCTTGCATGCGTTGGAATGACTGGCTTCGTTTGTCTGGCACCTGTTGCTGCGCAACATCTTGCAACAACAACCTAGATCTTCCACTTCTACTCCATGTTTCACTGGATTCAAACTTGCGCTGAGAAGTGGCTTGAAAACTCACTATTGCGGAGCGATGTTTGCAATTGCGAAGCAATGCAAACATCAGATTGAGATGTCTATTATATTTCTTTTGAGTGACCTAGAATCTTTCACACAACCACAAGCAAACGCAAGTTGGATTCATCCAATCCAAACAAATGAACGACCACTCCCCTCGTGCAGCTCATGCATGCCCAAGGTCCGTGCCGAAGCGGATGAAGCATGAAACACCAGGCTTTTCAGATGACGTCGTCCTGCTTGTTTGATCTTGTTTGCCTTGGTTTTTGTCTTCAATCAAACTAAACAGCTGCTTGGACGAGGAAAGACTAGGACACCATCGTTTTGAGTAAAGCAGTTTTTTTTGCTTCCATGCTGACACATGGTCTTATTTTGATGTCGAACTCTAACGCCCACCTAATGTTTGGTTGTGGCTCATAGGGTTTTGTCTCTAGATTCTTAACAAAGAAGGTCCTGATGATTGGCAACCCTAAAACTTTGTCGCGTCCTGACTTGAACTCTGCTAGGCCTGGGAAGTGTGTCTGGACACCAGGTTCCAGCAGGTTCCAGACATCAATGGATGAAACTTGAATCACAGCAAAGAATCACTACACTTCTTTTCCCAGCTGATACTTGGGAAAACACATATCTCATGCTTGTCGTCGAAGCAGTGTTTACAGTGCGTGTTAAGTTTCAACCCTCCTAAGCCGTAACCCTCCAAACCGGGTAGTAGGGATACAACACTTGACTGGTGCTGATGGAATCAGGGAAAACGAATCAGAACAAACAAAGCTGAAGGACAAAACAGGCAAACGGCTTGTTAAGCTGTGTCCCAAATGGTGGGTTTTCAACATGGCTATTTTGACAAGTGCTGATTCTTACTCTATTGTGTTAAACTGGATTGTGGCCGCCCTGCAGCAAGCTATCGATGAACCAATGGCAAAAGCTTGCGCAGTTGCTTTTAGGCCGAGGGGTTCATGCTTTCTCGGCTTCAGAAAGATCCAGCTGCCCTGCTGCATTTGGCTTGATGGCCTGATGGAGTTCAGCACAAACACGAGCACTAATGTCACTAGGTTGGAGCTACAAAGGTCGAATATGTTGGAATATCGTGTTGGCCCAAGATCTGTCAGAGATGCGTTGGCTGAAGATGTGGATGTGCCAATCTATGCAGGCAAAGGAACAAGGACTCCGCAAGTCCGCAACCTATCTTGAAAGCCCTGGTGGCAGTCCCATTGGCTTTGACACCTCGGTTCGGTTGCTCTTCAAACATCAATGGAAGCTATATTTTGCCTAAGTCCTGTGGACGATCGATCTCAGGAAGTCACACTCCACTGCTTCCAGCTTCTGACTTGCAGTGTAAAAAGGTGGTGGTTTTGAAATCATCTCTCAAGTCTCTCAAGTCCCAAACATGCTTTCACCTCTCATGCAGCTCATCATGATAGAGCTACACCTCCTCAAAGGCGACCAGAGATGTCAAGAAATTCTGGGGAAGCCTTCTGGGAGCGCAGCTTGAGCGTGGATAGGGAAACCGAAAGCATGTGAGACTTGCGAGCCCTGGAGCAAGTTTTGTTTGATCAAAACCTTCCGATGCAGTTTCCACAAAAGCTTCTTGTTACTACTAGTAAGGCACTTGTTACTAGTAGCGATGCACTTGTTTCTACTAGCTTCTTGTTACTAATCATTTTGTCAGCAGTTTCCACAAAAGCAGGTTGAAGGGGCCTCCGCAGCATTCAATCGGTATGAAACTGACATTACCGTCCTAAGGCCACTGACATCACATTCAGGGAAGGCCGTCACTGGCAAACGATCGGGGAAATGTGCCAAAAGTCACCCTATGCAAAAACCAAGGTGGCCCAGTGGGTGAGATGCCTGAGAACAAATCCGCATGGGTTGATAGGGTGTTAAGTAATAAGGCCCGCAGCCCTCGGTACCACTGGACCCACTTGGTGCCTCTGGTCCTTCATGCATCACCTATGAAAGACTCAAGAACCCAATGGCCGAGTGGGGACGAGAGCCGAGAGCTCCCGACCATATGAACCGAGGCAAAGAATGTGCAAAAGCCCAAGGACACAGACTTGGTTCACTCTGGCTTTCTCATTTCATCTTCTTTGAGGTGTGTCGAACACCTATTGGAATTGGCTTTGTAATCCTAGCATCCTTTCGCCGCAGGCTATCGCGGTCCTTTCGCGACCACAGTCTTGCCTTTCGGGGGCAAACACTATTTGCTCAGCCCTTTCACGGGACCTTTGACAAAAGAAGTATTCGACTGAGGACACATGTACAATAAACATGTCCTTTCGCATATTCCTTTCGCAGCCATGTGTTTATGATGCCTTTCGCAATAGCTTTCTCGAAGCTTTCGCGACTTGAGTTTTTGCCTTTCTCGGGGGTTATGTATGGTTATGTCAGGACAACTGGGGGTTGTCCAACAAAGCTCTTCTTTTCTGGCTTGTATCGCCGGCCTTTCGCGGCCCCTTCGCGTTTGCAGAAAAACACAGGGTTTCCTTTTGTATTTTACAGGATCAGCTCTAATAGTACTAACTACCTAGCTAACCCTGCTAGTCCGGTAAGCGCTACCTTTTGCTCTACCTTGAGAGTCAACGCTACGGGGTCCATGGGGATGAGGTGAATTTCAACACCTTTCGTGCATTGTGATGAGGTTATTCCATTGCACTGAGTTCACAAATGTTCACAGCGTTTGGGACATCTAAATACTTTTGGTGCGCTGAGAAGCAGGCTGCCCTTTGTCAATCCATACTTGAAGCAAATGCTTCAAGGCCATGGATGGGCAAATGCCCTTCCAGGCAATACGCCCTTTCGCGGGCCTATCGCCGGCCTTTCGCGGCACTTTCGCGAAAATCCGTGTTTCTGCTCTGGAAAAGGATGCGTCATATTTATATATAGGTTATAAGTGGCACATTATATGTCCAGGTTGGCACATGTCTTTCGCCGTCCTATCGCCGGCCTTTCGCGGACTGCAGTTTCCCTTTCGCAAAATGTTTGTTTTGACATGTCATCTAAATTCCTTGACAGGCAATAACGGACGGCCCTCAACTGCATGACACAGACTCTTCATGGATGTTATTGACGTGGCTCATTTCCCCATGCTCATTAGTCAACACACCCACCTGACCCACCTCTCTTTGGTACGAGGCTGGGTGTTGCCAGAAATGGAGCAGAAAGGGTAAACAACAAACGGGACAAAAGTTGAAGATCTGCTCTCCTGCGCATTAAGTAAGTTTTGGACCCACGAGGCAAAGCACCTCTCCAGCATCTATTTTTCCCATGTCCTTTGGTGAAGCTTATATTGGTGAGGGATTGTTGTCGGCGTCCTTCAAATTCAACTTGTGTCCTATTCTAGAGCATACAATTGTTGATTGACTGCGCGCAGATTTGTCTAAGCGCTCGAGCAAGCAAGTCAAGCGTCGGCATGATTCCTCGGTTTTGACGAAGGATATGTGGATGCGATGTGAGAAATATAGGGTGAAGAAAGAACGCCTTTCACGAGATTGACATCGAACATCAACCCTTAACTCAAGCCTGATTGGAGTCTGTAGTCCAAAGACAGGTATGTTCCAGCGTCCCAAGACTTGAGTTGCGATCTGTCAAGACTTGAGTTGTCGGGCAAAGCTTGCATGAACACAACACATACCCCGTGTTTGTATGGCTGCCACCATCTCAACAGGCTTGACAGGGTTTGCAGCGACATCCAACTTGAGAGAGGAGGGGGTGAACGAAAGGTAGCAGGCAATCACAAGTAACCCTGGTAGAAGTCCATGACGGCGTGAACCGGCGCAGGGGGGATTTGATCCACGGGGGGCGGGGGCCCCCCCCCCTCCCCCGACGAACAGAATCATCTCTTACAGGACCAAACTCAATGCACAATCCCAACTCCTGATTGTAATACATTTTTGCTAAAGCAAGGAGAACTCAGGTAGCTCAAGCTACCTTTCGTGACTTTCCTGTCTGTGAATTGGACGGCGCAACCGCTTTGCTGTTTTGCTGAGAAGTGCAGATTGAAGTTCAGGATGTTGGGGAGTGGCATGGTGTGAGACATTCGTGGTGAACACACTCAAGAATTCAGTCCACAATGCTGGCGCCTTTGATCAGTTTGATGTCTGCTAGTGGAGCTTATGGAGACGCGTTCCAAGCTTTGGCACTCGGAATGTCGCCTCTTTCGCTGAGCAGCGACGACACAAGGTGACGAGCATCGGGTGAGGGTTGGAGGCGAGGCTTTGGCATTTGAGGGCAGCTTTAAAGGAGCTGTTGGAGCGTCTGGGCTTCGGACATGTGGGGGACGGTGAATAACCTCAATGAGGTCAATCACCTTTCGAAACTTGTTGCTGAAGTAGCTTTTGTTACTCGTGTTTTCTGAATATGTAGAGACAATCGCGCCAGACAACGAGCAGCTCTCGGTCTACCGCTTGGTGCAATTGAGTGTCAAGCTATCTGAGGAATCTCATTATCTAATTGGTGACATGATGGTGGGAAGGAGAAACCCACAGTGTCTTGCGAAAAGCAGTCAAGGCCGTTCTGCTGCCTGAAATGCTCTCCAAGTCTCAGATTTGCAGTGATAGTTTTCTTTCCACGACAAGAACGCACGTTGTCTGCAACCTCAAGACATGATCTTCGGGCATCTTCAGCTGGCTGTCCAGCGAGGAGCCCAGAAAACTCAGTCACTTTCAAATGTATCAAGTTCCAAGCCTAAAAGCCGCAGAGACACACATGCCAATGAAGCAAGACATGCAGAGTCGCTGCAAGTGGGAGCCAACAAGCAGTACGTTTGACTCCATGAAGTACACATCAGTTGAACTCATCTTGGGACTTCTACAGCACATTTTTAAAGCATGGTAAACCCGGTGTGTGGCAGTGTCTTTGCATGGAAAACGCTGCGTGGCTTGTTGCTTGTTTAAGCACAAGCTCTGAAACTTGATCTCACAAAAGGCATCGGCACACTATGCACACTTCTGGCGCAACCCGACACTTTTCAAAAGCGTCATTTGATTTCATTTGTACGTCAGCTGGCACGCTTTGGCAGCATCGGCCACCTGAGGCAAAAGAACATCCAATGGCCTTGACTGGCTACTGTACATGTTGAGAGGCGGTGAGCTGCTTGAAGAAACTGCTGTAAGGCACGTCTCTATCCGAAAGGTACGAGTACTTTTGTGTGTATTGCATGAACGTTTCCTTGACATCCCTTGACAGTCTAGAGATGCGGGGATCCTTCACTTTTACTTTTACTTCGATGAACCCGCTCTCTCCATACTGTTGAAGCATGCAACTGTTGCCCAGAAGTGCCTCTTGACTAGAAGTTGGGATGATGAGCCGGCAAATATCCAATGGTTGTTCTCTCCGGCTCTTCATCCGAGTCTGCCTTGGACCAAAACACCACATGATACTGTATCACATGGAGGAGGCGCGCCACTTTCTTCAAATTGCATTATGGAAAAAACACATCCGGCACGAGACAGGAGCTCAAGAAAATACTTAGGGGAAAACAGTAAGATCGGTAGCAAAATTATGAATCTCATATGATTCATCTAGAGAGAAAACACGCCACGCGTTCAAAACATATATAATATATTCACTTTCTGCTGTGTCACATCTTTCTTCTCCCACCAAGGCTTCGGTTCAGGAGGTGGACCCAAACCCATCGCCTGAAGAGATATCAAGACAACGACAAAGTGAAACGTGAAACGAACATTGACTTGATTCTTGTAATATGCATATATGTATAAAAGAAAACACACATATATATATATATAGATGTGTTGTTCAAAATTGTGGAGCGGGGGTCCAAACAAGGATCTGAAACAGTCCAGAAAAACGGTTTGAAATAAACAAGCCATCTTTCAGAGGTCTGAAAGATCACCAAAAGAGCCAAAAGGGTCTGAAACAAAAGATCCAAAAAGCCTTTCGGCAAAAGGGCAGTAAGAAGCAGTAAGCTAAATACTAATGTCTATAAGTAAGTAGTCTGTCTATACTCACTATGTTTTTCAAATGGGTAGTACCAGTAGTAGTAGTAGTAGTCGTAGTGGTAGTGGTAGTGGTAATATTAAATATAAAAATAGTAGTAGGCAGTAAGTAGTAACTTCGATAGGTAAGTAGTAAGTAACTACTCGGAGATTCTTAGATGCTGTTCATTTCAAAAGTGGAAAACCAAAGACACTAAAACACACCACATATATGGTGGTGTCTTTGTGCTTGGGGGGTAGGCCGCTAGTAGCTCATACGTAGCGCAGTAAGAGGTAAGGAGTTGAAAGGAAACTACTGATGGACGCAGAAAAGCTCAGCACCTTCAAGGAAACCCAATAAGGGCAAGGGCTTCGTTGAACCCTGTGCCTCCGCATTAAAAAACATATATTGTTTTGCTTTTTCCCTTATATAATTAAGTAGGCGCCTACTCAATTCAGAGAGGCTAGTAGCCAGAATAGCTCATGCTTCTTCAAGGAAGCAGCGAGGGGGAGCTTCCTCGCACTATATTATATTCATTTGCTTCTTAGATTATTAGCGAAATGTCACGTCTAGACCATTCGTCATCATTCTGAGCCAAGTTCACAGCGACACAAACGCGCTCCTGTGCTTCTTTCATGGGGCAAATGAAAGGCCCTGGCACTACCTTATCAGATCGTCATTCAATGGAATCATGACATTTGAAAATTGCGCCTTCCTGACTGCTTCATCCTGTCTATCCCAGATTGAAGGCAATCTTCACTAACTGCTGCAGGGCGTGCATAATCCTTTTGCGCACTTTTCTCTCCACCGTAGATGCCTCCAGAAGCATCCACCTGCAAGCATTGTGAAGCACTTGTCGCCACTGGCCCTAAAATTATCTAAAATTATATCATAAGTTTGCAGCAATTGGCTTTGGGTGCTAAAGCTCTTCAGGTCAATATGCACGAGCTTGAACACTTGAACATACACAAATCTCGATGATCTTCACTTCATCGAATATACTCCATCTTGTGACTCCGCCGTTCCATATCACAGTCAAACTCTGTTTTATCTTCAGTCAGGAAACAGCATGCTTTGTTATCTCCTTCCATTCTTCTTTTTGCTGCTTCTTCTTTTCCTGGCAATGCTGCTGTCAAACTGCAAAAGTTGGCAAAATATCAAATCCTGACTGGAACAACCAGGAGGTCAACACAATGTCCTTAACCTGCTGCAACAAAACTTCTTTCTTCTGGATTTCCTCTGGTGAAGGCTCCTGTCAAGTCTCTGATGTCGGTGATGTACATTGTGCAAGCTGCGTTCGGGCGTACACTGCGCACCCAAGATTTACTCACTGGCGCACTGGAGGGGGTGGGCCTACTACAACACTACACTGCAGCACTAACACACTCCCATGATTGCATTATTGCATTCTGGGGGTGGGGCCTTCAGCACTACACTCGAGCACTGACAAACAAACGATATCTTACACTCACCTGCGTCCTCGGAGTTGGGGGGTGGAGCCTTCAGCACCACACTCAAGCACTAAAAGCAAAGAACATCTTACACTCACATGCATCCTCGCAGGTGGGGGGTGAATGAGTGACGTCCGTCGAAGACGCAGGGAAGTAGTGTCTTTTTCTTCTATGCAAGAGCTAATGTCCTATGCACTCCATTGAGCCTAGAGGAATACAATAGACGACAGTCACACACCGTGAGCTACGAAAAAGCCACCCACATTTCAGCAGGAAATAAATTCATATCACTCTGTCATGGCGTGCAATGTCGCTACCCTTTTCCTTTCAAGGCAAAGTAAAGTCCAGCAAAAGGCAATACAACAAACTGATACAAAATGACTGTGGTGCCATATTCCTACAATGTCCAGTATGTTGCAGACATAGTGGTCTCATAGCTAAAAAGTGTAGCGGGACGTTTCCATGGGCATTGTTGGGTTGTGGCAGGCAAACCTGTTTGGAGCTGCCGGGCAGAATTGCTTCCACGTTGGCAGCAAAATCTATTGTTCTCCAGCCAAGCGTCTCTATGAGATGCGGGAGTGCTTAAGCTATTGACTTGAAGGCCTGTGCTGTATTAACAAAGAACCTGGACAACAGTCGCCCAACTTCCAAGTGGATGTCAACAATTGTGTTTTCTGAGAATCTTGCCACCTTCTATGTCTGGTAGTGTATCTGGTGTTTTCCACCTGTTTTGTTACTAACATGGAAGCTGAACATGCAACATGGAGGTTCAGCTGACAGAGTGAAATCAAGACTAACATGGAAGTCGCTCAGTTGCCTGTGGAGTGGTGCGGAGAGTAAGGGTACAAGCGAGTATTTTTTGCAGTGCCCCAGCGAGTGCTCGCCCCTCAGCTCCACTCCTTGGGTCCTTTCTTCGCTTCAGCCAAATTGTGTTCAAGCTTGTTTCGGATCTGCTGCCTGAAAAGGTGGCCATGTGGGAACCAGAGGCGGAACAAGCAATTGCATGCAATTAAGAAAGTCAACATAACACAAAACAACTTAATTAAACGCATCCATACGCATCCAGGCTTTGCTGAGCACCAGGCGTTGTGTAATGCGTCAGGCCCTCCTCACAGGCCTTTGTGGCTCCATCAAGGTCGCCCATATTCCGTCGACAAAGCGCCTGCAAGAAATGCATACAGTTGCGCTGCTATTCGTCGCCCTTTGTCATTGTTGGAAGTTGAAATCAGGTCAGCTGAATGTGACAAAAATGAAACAATGTCTTTTTCGGATTGGCTGAAATAGATTGGCGTGATTGTGACAGCAATCAATGCAAATTGACGAGTCACCCAACGGTCACCAGTCACCAGACCATCTAAATGAATCCAATTGCCTCATTGCTGCGAAGGACCGCAACGTGATGACCACGGATTCCTGCCTCGCAAGTGAAGGAGCAAAACTTGCTTAAATCGTCTATGGAAGGTCTTTTTGTGCGAAGGTCTTTGTAAGGCTCCCCTCTCAAGCCACACGCCTTTTCCCAGATTTCGATTCCCCTCTTCCAGGCCTAGAAATTGTATCTTCTCTCAACATGACAAGTGACCAAAGCAAGCACCAAACTTGTAAGGCCTCCAAAGCAGCATCATATCTTTTCTCTTGGAATGCTTTGTTTCCAATTTGCTTTTGCTTCACGGCCTCTTCCGCCTCCCAATTCAAAACACATGCAATCAGATTTGACATGGCAAGACCGGTAAAGCAAGTACATTTTAGCTGATTTGTCTTCATTTTCCGAGGTCCTGTCGTGCCAAGGAACAAATTGAACAAACAAGAAACAAATCATGTGGAAAGTCTCAACTCTATCCAACCTGCTCCAAGAGTGTGTGAATGACTTTAGCAGTTTGATCAAACTTACCTGAGAAGCAAAAAAGTAGAACACCACAAAGGATATGCCTTCGACGACCTGCTTTCCTGTCTAACATTGACGCCCATTTCTGAGTTCGAATGGACATGTGATCCATGGTACGGCCATACTGCTCATGAGTTCGCCAAGGAGACCTGCACAGTAATCGGCCAATTTCTGGTTAAAGCTGCTTGAAACTGCTTGAAGCTGCAAAGATCTGAAAACTTATCTTCCTTCAGATCCTGAGGACAAGCATTGATAAATATACATTTAATAAAAACAATACTATATTATATTACTATATTATGTTATATTATATTAATCTATATTACATTAAATAAATACAATATCCCTACTACGGCGCGGCCGCCTGGCTATCTCTCGCCGAAAGGATTCGAGCGGTGTCATGCCTCACAGAGTTCGGTCGGACGCCTAAACCAACTCCAACCTAAGATCGATGGCCTCCAACCCACATGCTTCACAGGTTGAACTAGTCTGGACGAACACATGGGACCCTAAACACTTTGGAGAGGTGTGATGATAAGACAAAGACATGCCTAGGCCTCACAGTGTGATGTCACTGGATGAAGACTTGGTAGTGGCGAGAGTGTTCGGGTGCAGTGAATTCAATTCATTGAAAAGAATATTCTTGACCTGTCCAAATTCACCTGACTGTCATGAATTGGATGTGTCATAGGTGCTGGAAGGGAGGACATAATGTTGCCGTGACAGAACACACTTTGCTGGTCAGGGCTGCTTTAGGAGCAAGCGCCCACTCAGCGCATGCTTGCTTTCTTGGTATCCCCAAAGAATCATTTGTGTAAGAGCTTTCTTCTGCCAATCTCGAATTCAAAAAGAACTCCACCTGGACACTAATGGTGCACGTTGGACACTTCCATTCGCCTTCCGAGCGGTGCACGCCCTTGGACATGCCCTCAGTCTGGGTTGGGTCCACTCCGTTATGCAGCATCATTGCCTCATCGCCGCAGGCTCCACGGATTTGACGGTTGGGAGAACAAATTCGCTTAGTTTGGGTGTTTGTTCGAAGGAACAAAGACCGTTTGTGGCGGTTTGTGTTTGTGGATCTGAGAAAACCTTGGGCAATGGCAATCACAGCTTTTGGCTCCTCACCCATTGGTGGGATTCCTGGCACACTTTCCATCAAGATCTTAATTCAGGTCAAGAAGTCTCATTTTATACGGTTTGTTCGATCGACCCACATCACTGCAAAAATGCTACAAACAACAACTCAGACTCCAGCGGAGGTTGGAGTTGTGAGAACTTGCAATCCAAGCAGTAGCCACCTTTGTTCGGTTGAACTGTGGCTGAAACCGAGTGCTGTGACAAGCAAAGTTGATCAAACTTGGCTCACCTGTCCAGCTTCAACTTCCAACCACAAGCCTAGTTTACTACAGTTATCTATAGTTTATATATGTTTATATTATACAATAACGTTCAATATTCGCGCGTCCCTCATAATAACCACAGCACCCTCGCGAACAGCGCAGTGCGTTCTGTTTGGTTCGTTTGACCTTCGTTCACCTGCAGGCATTACCTTGTCTTCACCCGCACGAAAGGCGACTACCCGCTTTGATTAGCCCTTTCGCTGCAAATGTTGGGATCCTGAACACACCTGACATGTATCCAATGCCATGTTGAATGCTACCTGCATGCCTTGTGCTTTCTCGCGAAGCTTCCCAACACCCAAAGACCTGTGCAGGTAGATCACTCCCAGCCGACTCCTATTTTCGGCAGATCTGCTTGCGTTGGCTAACCATTTTCACTCTCGAATACAAGCTCAAAGGGCAACCTTTAGGTGTCATACCATGTCATACCTCCAGAGAATTGCAAACATCAAGGAAGGTCACAATGAGAAGGGCACAAATTGCTGCAGTGACACTGACACCGCAACGACAACCAAAACTTGGAGCTGAAGAACAAGCAACAAACGCAGGATACCCTCCAAACACTTGTCACCAGTTTTAAGGGGGTCAGGCAGGCAGCAAAATACGAGACTAAGTTAAGTGATGTTCAGTGTAAAAGAGTGTGATAAACTCTCCAGCTTTGTCCTCATGTGTTTTGTCTACTTCTTTATTGCAAGGTGGCCCCAACAGCCACACAATGGCTGCCAAGGAACATGCAAAGCAGAAGCTCCATCGTGATGTTTCCACTGCACCTGCGATGCAGCCCTTGTGACAGTTGCCAAAACCATCCAAAAACCATGAAGAATCGCACGTTTCTGATGACAAGCGGGAATGCATTAAGAACTGCACATCTGCGTTGCGGTTCAGCAACTCCAAGCACACGGGGGCATTTCCAGCCTGAGATGCAGTTGCCAAACAATGTTGAAAACCATCAGGCGTGCAAATGACAGAAGGGCATGAAACAAAAGAACCCGTACAATCTTCCTTAGTTGCTAGACATATCTATACATTTGCATTGTGCTCCCGCCCAAGAAAGAAGCCAGCAATCACACCAAGGAACTGCAAGAGCAGTGTTCAGCGGCGGAGTTTCCATCTTGGGCTCTTTTGCCTCAACTCCACACTTCCAACACTACGGGCCTTCTAACAATGAAACTCTTATCGTCAACGCCTTTCGTGTGACAAAGTAAGCTATAGAGTAAAGGAGACCAACACGGCCCTTCACTGCTGTGTCCAAGCCTCTAAGTTGGCTTTGAAATCCAACAGAAGGGAGACCACCTCCACATTGCCATGCCAGCATGCACTGTGAATGCCCGGTCCTCCAACAATGCAGTGGTGTCAGGAGTAGACTGATTCCGCGCTTCGGGAAGGATGAACTTTTTTTTATTGTGCATCGCTTCAGAACACATGTCACAATCTCTCGCTTAAACAAATTGCTGCCGAGACAGCACCTCTCTTGTTCTTTACAAAATCTCCCACTAGTGACCCTAATTGAACAACATCTTGACTCTGATCCCAGGCCTTTGGTGAGCGGATCCTCCTGGGTTGAAGGCCATCGCTAGTAGGTTGGAGGCAACGACCAGAGAAAACAGAGCAATTTGGGTACTGGAGACTCACAAACGACATTCCTTACATAAAGGACGCTACTACGGGCCCCTGGCCTTGCTATTAGGAGCAAGAAGCTACTAGGGGCTCCTGGCCTTACTACTAGGAGCAAGAAGCTACTAGGGGCACCTGGCCTTGCTACTAGGAGCAAGGACGCTACTAGGGGCTCCTGGCATCGCTACTAGGAGCAAGGACGCTACTAGGAGCAAGAAGCTACTCTGGCCTACTACTAGGAGCAACAAGTTACTACTTGCTACTAGGAGCAAGAAGCTACTAGGGGCTCCAAGCCTTACTGCCAGGAGCAAGAAGCTACTGGGGGCTCCTGGCCTTACTACTAGGAGCAAGAAGCTACCAGGAGCAAGAAGCTACTAGGGGCTCCTGGCACCGCTACTAGGCCTGGCCTTACTACTAGGGGCAAGAAGCTACTAGGGGGTCCTGGCCTTACTAGTAGGAGCAAGAAGCTGCCAGGGGCACCTGGCCTTACTACTAGGCTACTAGGGGCTCCTGGCATGGCTACTAGGAGCAAGGACGCTACTACGGGCTCCAAGGATGCTGCTGGGGGCCCCTGGCATCGCTACTAGGAGCAAGGACGGTACTAGGGGCTCCTGGCCTTACTACGCAGAAGCTCCTAGGCGCTCCTGTCCTTACTTACTACTAGTAACAAGAAGCTACGAGGGGCTCCTGGCATCGCTACTAAGAGCAAGGACGCTACTAGGCTCCTGGCATCGCTACTAGGAGCAAGGACGCTACTGCGGGCTCCTGGCCTTGCTACTAGGAGCAAGAAGCTACTAGGAGCGCCTGGCCTTACTACTAGGAGCAAGGACACTACTAGGGGCTCCTGGCCTTACTTCTAGGAGCACGAAGCTACTAGGGGCGCCTGGCCTTACTACTAGGAGCAAGGACGCTACCAGGGGCTCCTGGCATCGCTACTAGGAGCAAGGACGCTACTAGGGGCT
>CAXAMN010007591.1:186238-206132 GCA_963970005.1 Durusdinium trenchii
GAGCAAGGACGCTACTAGGGGCTCCTGGCATCGCTACTAGGAGCAAGAAGCTACCAGGGGCTCCTGGCCTTGCTACCAGGAGCAAGGACGCTACTAGGGGCTCCTGGCATCGTTACTAGGAGCAAGGATGCTACTAGGGGCTCCTGGCCTTACTACTAGGAGCAAGGACTACTAGGGGCTCCTGGCATCGCTACTAGGAGCAAGAAGCTACTAGGGGCTCCTGGCATCGCTACTATTGCAATTTGGGTACTGGAGACTCACAAACGACATTCCTTACATAAAGCCAAGGGGCAGCGTTTGGATTGGCTTTGTTCTCCAACAAAACTCGCAGCACTTTTGGGCTTGGTGGTATCTGTCGTGCCCTGATAGCATTCAGCATTCCCGGATGATCCAGGTACACACTTCCTCTTTCCTCTTTCTGGCTAGTTGCAAACTTGGGTCAAATGTTAAGCAACTCCAATTTCAACAGGATCATTTCTCTTTTGCTTTTGTTTTTCACTACATAGCTTTGTTTTCGGTGCCTCTGCCCAAAGGATGCAATGACCAAGCCTTGGCCACAAGCGGCATTTGGGCACCATCGCATTTGCAAACTTCCACATGCGAAGTGCAACTTAAGAGCCGTCTGGGATAGGAAATCCAAACTTCAGGAAAGCCTTGGCATCTTCTAGAGCGTCCTGAAATGTATGGGGCATTGCACAATGAACAAATTGAATCGCTATACTATTTATTATATGTCTAATCAATTTTTGTTATATGGTTATTTATTTATGCTATATAATCAGTTGCTTTCGCATTGCTTTCTCCCCTCCTCTCCACGTTGAAGCCTGGCAGCCAAGGCTTCAGCTGCGGCCTCAATATTGCAAAGGTGTTGAACAACTAGCTGGTGCTTTGGCATCGTTGAGAGCAGTGCACTAGGTCACCAGGTGCTGTCAATGGGTCCGGTCAAGCACGACAACTGTATACAAAAGCAATGGCCTCCAACCTAATATATAGCGATGGCCTCCAACCTACTCATGAAGAAACACTTGAAGTGGCCGGCCTGAGCTTGAGCCAGAGTCATGACAGCACTGGGCAAATTGGAGTCTGATCTCTTCAAAGCCGTCAATGTGTGTTGAAAGCGTTGCTCTTATCTTCAGCATGTACAATGGCATTGTTCTTGACTTGTGCTTGGAGAGTTCGAGCCAATGCGAAAAGTAACGTTTCCAGCAACCAGCATCTCTTGGATTGCAGGGGCACGTGAAGGACAAAGGCGTACTCTGGCTGCAAAGATCCGTGGACTTCCGTGCAAGCCATGTCTTAAAGCCACGCTAGCTCATGCCATTTGACACAAGTGGAGGTTAAATGGTTTGGCACAACATTATCAGGGATACATCAAAATGCAAAAATTGGGGCACTACCCTTTTCTTAACCTGTTTCCTGAACTGTCTTTTGCAGGACGCTACTCAAAAGGAATGCATTGTGCCCAAGGCATTAGGCTAGGCCCAAGGCAAGGGCAGAAGATAGGAAAATAGAAACGCCACTTCATTTGGCACGTTTATAGACCTTCTTCAAGAAAATCTCGATCATTTCCCATGGCAAGTTTGCTTGAGTGACTTTGCTCTTGAAGGCAAGGATGTCATTGAACGACTTGGTCTCGTAATTCTGGTATTTCTCCTCCAATCCAACCGCCTTGTAAATGTCCTTGATCTTCTGCTCCTCTTCAGTTTGGACTTTGCACTTTCCATAGTGCTCGTCCAAAAAGGCTTTCTGTTCTGAAGAGCACAAGTCGTGGTAGGCTTGGACAAAGAGCCACCCACACTTCTTGTCTTGAATGTCTGTCCCTATCTTGCCCAGGGTTTCTGGTGGTGCAAATGCATCCAAGTAATCGTCCTGTGCCTGGAAATAGACACCCATGAGTAACAAAGGCTCTCTAGCTGCATCGTAGGCTTCTTGATCCTTGATCCCTGCTACTGTCATTCCCAGAGCAACTGGCAAGTAGAAGGAGTAAAAAGCGGTCTTGTACTTCACAATGAGCTCCCAGCGAGTGTAGGTAAAGTCTTGAAGGCCAATGTTCTTGCATTGAAGATCCAAGAGCTGTCCACATTCCGTCTGGAAGGTGGTCTCCATGAACAAGTCGAGCAGGTCCAAATAGTAGGGTTCCGTCCAAAAGTGGCGTTTCAAGACACGGTAGACAAGCATCTCAATCATAAAAGCATCGTTGATGGCAATTTCTTCGACTCCATCCTTTTTGTACCAGCAAGGTTGGCCCCGGCGTGTCTGTGAACTATCCATGAAGTCATCTGCAACAAGAAGCCAAGCTTGGAGCCATTCGATGCACCAGCCCAGCACTGCAAGTTTCTTCAAGTCATCCTCAGTTGGTTCTTTTCCTTGAGATCTCAGGATGATAGCACCACTCTCAACAACCATCAATCCGCGGTTCATCTTTCCGCCTTTCACATTGTATTCCAACATGTCCACTATCCACTTCTGCTCCATAGAAGGAAGCTCATGTGTTGTGGGCAAGTCTTTCGTACATTCTTGTATCAAGCTTTCGCAAATCGCGACAAATGACTTTGCAGGTGCTTCCGGATCATATTTCGGAAAACCATCCCTCACACCTGCTTCTGGCAAAGGATATTTCCACTCTGTGGCTGGATAGTGGTGAACTTCCTCAGATTTGTCCGCATCTTGAATGAAACTCAGCGCGATCAGCGTGCCGATGCTGAGGATCAAGGGGATCAATGCATTGTGCGGAAGCAAGGCCAGCCACTGGTAGTTGCCAGCCAGGACCGCCAAGGCACAAGCAGTGCTGGCCAACCTTAGGTAGATGGGCTGAATCGACATTGCGTGATCCACAAAAGGGAAAATTGATGAAAATTGAGCCACACAATGCTTCCGCTTGAGCATCATGATGCACCTGCAACATGCTAGCTGCGTCTGACCTTGATAGCATTCGACCGCCTATTCTAGACCTCTGCTGACACTGTCTTGTATATGCAATAATAACACACTTATGATTGGGTGTACTGAACTGAAAGCGGTGCAACACGCCAGACCAAATCCTGAAAAACCAGGTGAAGGGGCCTGAGCGCCTGTAGTAGTTAAAGGCCAAAGTTCCAAAGCCACGAAGCGACGACCAGGTCGAAATGACGACGTACGCTCTTGTCTGCCGAGTGCATTAGCCCTTTATCAAATGTTAAAAATTGCAAGTACGTCGGAGTGATCAGCTCCGATATCCTCCCAACTCATGAGCAGCTTCGTTGGCAGTAGACTCATGAGTGGGCTACTGCATGCAACTGTTGCTAATGTCCCCTGCTGAAAAAAAAAGAATCCCTGTGACTACAAGGGGCACACACACACACATACACCAGTCCTTACAAACCTCGATGAACACTAACTGTCACTAACTCCAATTGTTTAGAGATTTGATTGCAATCTGCAGGTTGCAGTGTGTTTGCAACTGACCCCTTTCTGATCCTGCAGTCATCCATAACTGCAAGGTCATCGGGGAATGAGCAACATCTCACCGTGGACAAACGAACCAAATCACAAGCCGTAAGACTGCACAAGGCTTCCGCACTAGAGGCGCGCTGTTTCATTCATGGCACGGTTCAAAAGCGACTCCTTCATTTACGATCGCTTCTCCAGCCTTCCTGAAATCTTCTGCTTAATTAACGTATCGCTATTAGGGTGGAGGCCATCGCTTCTAGGTTGGAGGCCCTTGCTCTTAGGGTGGAGGCCATTGCTGTTAGGTTGGACACGAGTTGGCCTTGAAGCGCACAAAACGCACCGCTACCGGCTATAAATCGACCAGCACTCCTCTCAGAGTGGCGAAAATACGTACACTTACACCACAGACCACATCTCACCGTCATGTGAGACAACATGCCCAGCGAAGTGCTTGGATCCTCAAGAAAGTCAATTGCAAACAGCCGCACCCGCTGAAGCAGAACCTATCCTCCCACTTTTCCGGGACCGAACCGTCCTTTGTTTCTAAAGTGGACGTTTCTTTTGAGTAATGTGCAGATGCCATCCGATACCACTTGCTGCATGTAGACATGAATTGAGCCTGGCTATTGGTGCGTGACAGACCGAGTGACTGAGTAAGCCATTCCTGGGGCGACCACGGCTGGGCAAATGATAGAATGAAGGCTTGCGGCCCTTGGCTTTCTACTGCAAACACGACAAACACATGAATATCCTGGAATCTTTCGGAACTGAAGTGAAGACTTTCTCAAGACTCAACGGATTTCACGAGAAGTTTACTTTTCCATGGCTGTTCTCCCTAAATCACCGGATCTTTGGGGCCCAGAATGTTTGCCAGGCACCGGTGAGTCGGCATGGTCCCGCACCTCTGGCCAGACCCTAAGGACACATGTTCAACACATGTTCTACACGATTCTACACATGTTTTAAACAAATATGTTCTGTTTTTGCTTAAAATCTGAAGGAGGATCGTAATTCAATATACTAATGTTACCTAATGCATGCTACTGTTGAATGTTTGTGGTCCGAAACGATGGGGCAATGAGCCAGAGCTTCGTAACCTGTCTGAATTCAAACGCGCCTGTGCTCAAACACAGGTCTGAAACTGATTGGAATGCGCTTCGCTGTACACAAGTTACACAATGGTATGAGGATAATACAGGTTGAATTGCCGAAACGCACTCGATGAAACACGTATACAACCAAGGATCTCTATATTGACGGTCAGGAGCTGCTTTGGGCATACGAGCTCTGCGACTTTGTCTCCAACGGTAGTGTGTGCAAATCTAGCTAGCTTGCGCTGCATTTGGAGCTGTCTACAGAGTGTAAATCCCTGCTAACAGCAACGCAGTGTGGTCTACAAGCACGAGGAAACACTGTGCATGACTTGCATTTAGAAGCTCCAAAAAGGACACACTTCCCATGAAAGAATCGATCCCAATTAAGCTCATCCCATGCCAATCTACAAAACAGAATGGCGAGATCCTCAGTCAGGTTGCGGTTGCTCAGTGTGCCACAGGAGCACAAACTAGCAAATTAGCAAAGTGGCGCTTTTGAAACAATTCCACCACATTGCCGAACTGAACATGTACAAGTTGTGGTCCCTTCAAAAGACCACAAGAACATTGCCACACTGCCCTGTGCACTGTAGGCTTAAAAGCTGACATCCTGTCAGGCCCTGTGTGACAAAAGTGTAAATCTTCGAAGCTGTCAGTCAGCCACACCACGCTGCTGGCTCAGCGAAGTTGCTCATCTGAATCTGAACTTTGCTCATGCGGTTTGAGGGAATCTCTTCAAAGTCAAGAATCCACCAGTGTCACCGTTGCCGAAAGCGAGGTAGGCCCCGAAATCCTGGCAAAGCACATTGATTCTTCATAATATATCGCGTCAGAATACAGTCTCCTTGGCCATCTGTGCGCTCTGGACATCTACGATGTTGCGAAGCTGCTCGCTCAGACCTCGATTCTTGGAGGTTGGAAGCCTAGTTAGGCCCTAATAAGGCTTGCTGAATTTGGCACGATTTGCCAAGGCTCCAACCATGCAATCTGCTGAGGGCCACCCGCAGCATGCCAATCCCCTCGGATCGGGGCAATGGCACTTAGAAAACAAGATGGTCTCACCTCATTTCACTGTCTATCTATATATAGTTCTATATATATATATAGATAGACAAATAAATGGATACACTATAGATATTCCATTCCATTATTCCTTTGGCGCACTTGTTGATTGTGCCTTTGTTTGGCATGGTCTGCGGCCTTCAGCCCTTTACGTGCACGCTCAATTACGTGCATCTTGTTCTGGAAGGGTATGCAACACTTCCAACACTCCCTGGCTCCTATCTGCACTCACTTGCATGGCCATATTTTTGAACCTCCAGCGGGTGTGACAACTTCCACCAACTCGTAAGATAGCGTTACGGCCCTCAGCTCATCCTTGCTCAGTTGTTGCCCCTCTCTTTCTCATTGTTCCTTCTTTGACGGCTTCAGAACTCCTGCTTGCGCCATCTTGCGCCAACGACTGTACCAGAAAACAGAAAACTATCAGCACATTTGGCAGCGATCAGCGAGCAGCTCTTTTTCTGGTCTGTCGGAAAAATTGTTCGTAGGTCGGGGGTATGATCGGCAGCAACGGACTCTTCCAGTACTTTCTATAGTCCGGAACGAACCATTCAGCAACCTTCTTCTCCTCTTGCTGGAACATCTCAAACACAAGACATGACAAGCCCACAAGGAAGAAAACATGGGGGCAACGACTGTTCCTTGCAAGCCAAAGAAAGAATAGCCGCGGAACCTTGCTGCTCCTGCACTAGTCTGCTTATGTAATGCAGCTTGAGTTTGGCTGGAATCGCTTGGAGTCGCTTGCATAAAACTTTGCCTTGAAGGCATGCACGAGACTTACACTGCCCAGACCAACAACATACTGTGTACAAATACAAGCTCAAATACTGTGGGGGCCAATCTACCAGCGAAGCCCTTGGAAACTGCTTGCCTTGGCGCCTTAGGGTTTAGATTGCGCCAAATGCTGGAACTTTGGCCTTGTGCCTTGCATTTCCTTTGAGCTGGTGGTTGGATACAAAGTTCAAAATTAGCTCTAGACACAGAACCAGTGGAACTACTTGCATCGAAGGAGCTGTTGATGAATCGACGTCATAGTCGTCACGAGCGACCTACCAATGGCGCCAGTACAGCACTTGGTCAAAAGCAAGTACAAAAAAAGAACATTCTAACAGCACTTGCTTTCTAACAGAACAGAAAGCACATGTTCTTTTTTGATAAAGAAGCAGGCCCCACAAAGGGTTCCACAAGCAGCGACAGCATTTTTTGCAGCTGGCCACCTGCAGCTTCTTGATCTCGTCACGGATACGGCCTCAGGTAGTATCGAAATCGATAAATTATGATAAATTGACAAGTGCAGGCGCACCACTGCTTTTCAACCCGAGCCCTTCTTGGAATGACCAACATGCAATCATGTTCTGTAAAGAAGTACACGACATCGAAAAATGATGTCAGACTTACAAAAAGCAGTCGGCAAAACCCTAATTATATAGTTGCCGTTGGCTGCATTTGGTTGCACAGAACCATCTCATGACACCTACGGAACCTGACAAGCGGAAAGGCCAAGGAAATAAGAGACATGGAAGACAAACAGGAGCCAAATGAATAGTGCGCGCGCTTCTTCAAGGAAGCTCCCCCCCGCCACCTTTAGGGCGGCGGGGGAGCTTCCTTGAAGAAGCGTGAGCTATCCTGCGTCCTAGGTAGTAGCTACCCCCCTTAAAAAAGAAAAGGTCAAAGGTCTAGCAAATGCTTTTCAGTGATGCCAGACCACAGAGCAACTCTCAAGCATACTTAGAGGCTTTCATCAGCAATCTGAGGACACAAGGGAGGGGACAAGTAGCCACAGGGGACATGTAGGGAGACAAAGGAAACAGGAGCAAAATGTATCCTGGAAACTTCAGTGCAAGATGTTTGGGGGGGTGATAATCAAGTCGCACCTGTCACCATTTTTGCATAATACAGTAATATACATCTCTAATCATCTCTACAAGAGGCAAAGGGTGAGGGCATATCCTCAAAGAAATTAGGTTGGAGGCCATCGCTAGTAGTTTGGAGGCCATCGCTCTTAGAAACAATATAGAAGTGATAGTTGAAATGTCGAAGCTCAAATCGCCTGGCCTTCATCTCTTTCAAGCTGCTTCTGAATCTTCTCAATCTCTTCAACGGTGCAGCCCTCTGCAAGGCACCCTGCAGAAACAACGAGAATAAGGGTCCCTGTCTGTCCTTCCACTATGGCGGCCTTCAGCTTCCTCTTCCACAAAGTGCGTCACCTTCAACACCAGACATTCGAAGACAAGGAACATCCAACAAGCTTGCCTCCGGAAGCTCGAGATGGCGCTCTTCAGATGCGGCCATCTGGACCTCAAAGCAGGGACAGCGCCGAAAAAGCTTCAAGTGAAAAGGGGGATGCATGTGGCATGGGCAGTGTCCTTTTTCTCCTCTCTTTGATCATAACTCAGCAACAAGCAAAAGAAGGACGCTGTGGCCTCGGATGAGCATCCCAAACTGCCGGAGTCACAGGTGCAAAGTGAGAACAATTTCTCCCTGCATGACCATATAATATATACTGAATCTATAGGCAACAAGTACTTCGCTAATTGTCTAAAATCTAAAAGCTCCTGCAAAGCCAAGAATGGACCTAGTGGGGGACCATCTCTTGTGAGCAGAACCAATGGGCAAACTGGAAACAATGTCACCCATTCTAAAAATTAGTGCAAGGACAAACATTAATGGGTTGTACTGAAAAAGAAAACGGCTGGAAACTGATAACCTGCTGTTCCTTTCAACAACCTTTCAACAATTTCAACTCCCACGGAGTGGACACATATTATCCACTCAGCAAAAGTATGCAGCCACCAATGGACTAGAACCTGCAAGGACCTGCACCAGCAACTTACACCGACATCCCTCAGCTCTTCCGTAACCAACCCGATCACCTTCTTCATGCAAGAAACTGCTGGAAGCCGACAAAGGCTGGAGCAAAGGGGGCGAGGAAGAACCAAGCGGCCTTCATGACATGAAAACACCTCTTCTCAATCAGCGACTGTCACCCCTGACAAAAACGGCACCATTGTTGCCATTGTAAAAAAAGATCGGTAAGTGCTAAAGTATTTGCTCACACATCATGAGCCAAGCAACAGCCAAGGTGATCAAGCTGCGGAATGGGCGCTGGGACATGATTCCTACAAACACAGTCAGGAAGCTCCTTTCTTGAAGCTGAACTTATCACCGGGCGCTTGAGCACAGAGACTTGTGACTGCCAAAGAAAAACCATGCAGTACATGAATGTCATTTTATTGCAGCGACGTGCAATCATGAAATAGCAGTCGCCCTACGTTCATATTTCTGTTTGCAACAAACCAAGTGTTCGGTTACGTTTCTCAGTGGCTCTTAATGTTCGCTTCGTGTGCTGCAATGCATGCAAATAGAAAACATTTTTTTGTGGACACACATTACTTTGTGAAAAACACCGTTTATGTTGTCGAATTGTCTTCTCAAAACACTGTCGGGTCAGCTGTGGGGCAAATTAACAAGTCCAGTTTGAGGGGTAGGCACTGGACGGTCAACCATCGCACTGTTTAATGTTCATAAAGAAAGTGTGAAGACCGCGCATACCTTCACAAGTCCAAAAATGTAGGATTCTGGTCTGTAGTCACTTTCGACATAATAAAGAAACGCAATTTTTGCCTGGCCAGTGTCTAGCGCTTTGGGTCAAAAGGGCACGCTACACAAGAGTCAAACGCAATACAGTATCGTTTTTGGATTGGGCCTCTTGGACACTTCAAAACTCCATTCATTCACTCACAGCCTATCCTACTTGCCGCGCGCTGTAGCTGGTCCACCACACGGGTATTGGAACCTTTCTGACGGCCCTGACGGCTTGAAGAGGCAAGAGTCTTACCATGCAAATAGGCCACACCAAAACAGTCAAGTAATCAAACCTAAAAAAACGAGCCCCTAGTAGCGATGCCAGGAGCATCTATATAATGTGGTTTCCTTCTTTAAGATGATTGAAAAGACTTTGTTTCCTAGAGCTCTTCATGCTGGCGCCCATTGGACAAGAGTCTGGTCAGCCTCAATACTATTGAAGCCTGAGCATGCACAGATATATAATGGATGAGTGCCAATACGAACGAAGTGGCCCCAACCAACCCAAATCTGAGAAGGGATGAGACGAAAGCCAGGGCCAACCAACCGCCGAAAAGGTTTGGACATATTTTGTCCATTCTCTAGCTCTCCATCTCTTGATCTCGCTATAACAGGCGCACATTTTTGGTTATCAGGCCGTACAAAACCAGAAAGAAGGGCGTCCCTACCGCCCACCCATTCGTCCCACTAACCATCCATTGACCCATCTACACGCACACACATCCATCATGTATCCACATCTACTGATCGTTTTTTGCATCTAGCAGCATCTGCTTCACTGTCTCACTATGTCTTTGTCTCTCCACCTCTTCAGTTTTTCTCTCTGTTTCGTTAACTCTCTGACATTACCTTCCCTTCTATCCAACCCGTCCATTCACCCGCCTTATCATCCAGCGACTAGCGACGCTATACAATGCTATACATACTCTCCTCACCTCCAGCCGCATCCACTAAACAACTCTCTGCTTCACGCTGTTTCTATCTCTTACCTGTCACTCTCTCTCTCTGACACTTTTTCCTCTTTTATCCATTCATCCATCCATCGACCTACCTACAAGTGACTCAAAATGCCATGCATCGACCAGAAACTCTCCATCAAATTTTACTGATCGTCTTTTTTACATCTATATAGCCACATCTGCTTCAACATCTCGCTATGTCTCTATCATTCTCTATCTCTCCACGTCTTCAGTATCGCGTTGTCAGCCAATCCCAGCAACGTGGGCAGATGCGCTCGCAACTCCCTAATCCATACTAATCGTTACTAATCCAAACTGGTAGCCAACGCAAGTCGGCAGGCCACAATGTTGCCAATGCGGGGAGAGAGCGGTGGCGGGAGAGAGGCGGTGGCGCAGTCCATGGCGCACGCTCGCCCCTAGCATGCGACGCCCTTCTCCTCTGAACTACAAATGGCTCTGGCCCTACCAGCGGGCAATTTTGAGTTTGACGGGGTGCTAGACAGGTGCTCTGCAGTTGCAAAGACAAGTCATCGCAAAGGCACTAGGCAAGGTTTGCAGGTCATCAGTTCAGGCAGGCCCGCCCTGGGAATCTTTATGGCGCAGCGACAGCCGCCTGCACCAAACTGTTGTGCCAAGTCTCCGAAACAAGCGTTTCTACGAGACTTCCTCCAAAAGTGAAGCGGGAAAGGTCATCAGCACGTGCACATTACACGTGCCCCTCCAAAGACAGCCTGACACGACAATACTAATGGCCTAATGGCTGAGAATTATCACGAGAGCACAGCTTCGAGGCAAACCCAATTGCTCGACATTCAACACCTCCAAAAGACCCTGGGAACTTTTGCCTCTTCCGCCCTCCTAACGCTCCCCATTCCAACAGTGCTCAGAATGCAAGCAATCGCTTCATCTATTTTGCAAGCATGCTGCGCTGAATGTTTTTCCCTACATTCTTCGTCAGAAATTCTGCTGATGCCTTTCAGGCAAGTCGACCTGAGGCAGTCATACGTGAGAATTAGAACACTTGGGGGACAAGCGCTATAGTCAAAGCTTGATTGTCTTCTACACAACAAGCTAAGAATCATAGGCGTTAGGCCAGGCAGGTGTGCAACTAGTTCCACCGCATTTCGCGAAACATGAAAATAAAACAACTTGGGCCCACACCCTCTGCAATCAAACAGTGAACTGGATGTTGTCCATCATCGACAAAGATTCCGGAGGTGATTTCGAAGGCGGCTGGCAATGAAACGTAGGATTCGAGGGGTCTTGATTGATTGTGAAACGCAAAACATCCTTGGCTAGAACATGTCAATCAAGACCCAATTCACTCAGAGTGTCGAGAACGCGTACATAGCGTGCACCCGAGTCAGGCCTTGCTGCGGACTTTTGCTACAGCTACCTGGAGTGATCAGCACGCTCGAAGTAAGGGTTCTTTGGTGTTCTGTGGAATGCTGGCTGTCCACTCTGCAGAAAGCTGAATAAACATGAATAAACCACATGCCTTTCAATAAAGGAACTGCTGGGAGAAACACCAGGAGCTCCAAAAGACATGTCTAGAATGGCTACACATACCTTCAGACCCAGCATTAAGGTTTGTGGCCTTGGCTTCGCGTGCTTCAAGCTCCCCTGGCATGATCACCTACAGCCGACACAACATGAAACGATCAGGTTGCTTCAAACAACACTGCTGCTTTTGCCCCCTACCTCCCCACGGTTTACAAGACAAGAACTGGTTTCAAGCCATGGATTCAGTCTTGAGACAGATTGATATTCCTCACAGGGTGGTGGGCCACGCAGCTAGCTTAAGTTATTTAGCGCAAGTCAACAAGCGAGAAGAAGTGCACCTCACTAAATCTGTGACGTCGCTTTCCTCCTGGAAATCAGTTGAACTGGCATTGTTCCACTGTGCTTGTTCAACCCACACACATCAACCTGGAGCGTCAGCGCTTAGCGCTTTGGCGCTATTGGGGCAAAGAACCGGAGTAACCTCTTCCTCAGATGGAGATGGTACATTCACAAAAACTTCATGTTTGTGCGACAAATGTACCTTCAAAACATCCAACACCAAGCAGTGCCAATGTATATAATTCGCTTCAAACCAGGAACCACTGCGGAGCTCGAAAAAGTGTGATTGTTCTGACCAGGTCCCACATGCCACGGCGAAGGGTCAGCCTCCAGGGCGGTCAATTCGTGAACCAACAAATGTACATGAGGTAGGTCGATAAAGTATGCACGATGAATGTCTAAAGATGCGTCTTGTTACTACAGTAACAGGTGCTTCGCTAGTAGTAACAAGTGCCTTACTAGTAGTAACAAGAAGCTGCTGCACATTGCACTCGACGGGCACGGTCATCGCTCACATCATTCACAGACTCGCCTCACCCGCAGCAGTAGGCTTCGCGGTGCTCGAAAACCGAGGCCCCATGACATTTGGCTGTATGATCGCAGTGTTTGCAGGTATAGAGCACGCCTGCAACCGCTCAAAATTAAACAGGAGGACGATTCGCGGCCAATGTCAGCGTGGTGATATGTTGTTTTCGAGATGAGATGTGTGTTCTTTCTTAGTGTGCACAGCTAACTAGCAGTACAACAAGAAGCTACTAGTAACTAGTAACAAGTGCATCGCTGCTAGTAACAAGGGCATTAGCGTACTATTAGCAACAAGAAGCTACTAGTTATTATATAGATGTTCTCTGTCAACATTCAGCTGAGTCGGACAACTGTGCCACCAACTTTGTTGGACTTGACCGACTCTGAACCCTTCAAAAACATGCCTTGGGTAGGAAGAATGGATCAAGTCAAGAACTTGTTCAATATATTGTTCCGCTCTTTACTGTTCGAATTGAAGCTTGGGAACGCGGTATGTGCATGCATGTGAAATCCAAACGACTTTGCAGCACGACCAATGGCATATCCAAAGACCATTATGATGGTCTGCTCTGCATGCGATCATTTATCCACAGGCCTGATTACAAAAAACACCAAAATCACCAAAGTTAAAGAAGGCGGGTCACTATGAGCGTGTCTGTTTTCTCCGTTCGTGATGACAGCTCTGGAATATCGTTTGTCTTCAAATCTGTTTTCTCCGTTCGTCATGACAGCTCTGGAATATCGTTTGTCTTCAAATATGTTTATTCTTATTAGCCTCTTCCTACATTAGCTACTCTTCTCAATGGAAGCAGGATGGTGGAATCAATTGTATAGGCATGGAACAGCGCACTGACCAAGAAGGGACGATGAATTATTCAAGAAGAGGAGCCGGGGTCTCTGAGGCGTGCGGGGTAAGAGTAGGAACACGCAATTCTCTTGCATTGACCTAACTCCCTTAGTCTTGACTGATGCAACCATGCTGACAACTACAGTACCATAAAAGAACAGCCTGTTCAGACTAGGAAAAGATTGCTGAGGAAAATATGTCGTTTCTTCAATTCTGAAGGATTCTTAAATCATATTTGGGAGGATGGACAGAGCCAATCCTAAGATGTAAAACCACTGGAGCAATAGAATAGCCTGTTGGGAATAGGAAGGAGTTTTTACAGGAAGAGTGTTGAGGGGAGAGGAAGAGTCAAAGAAGCGGTTGTTTGTATATGTTACGCATATTATGAGAATTCGGTCAAAATTGATTACTGTATGTCCGGCGGTTGCATCCTCAGATTGGTGAGTCTCCTATCGTTTTCCCAATGTTTTGGAAGCTTGTTAGAGGGTATAGTTTTTTTTGAGTCCCCTATGCTTTGCTCGCATATAAATGCAATACTCTTATGCACTCATAATCATCGCAAATCTTGAAGGCACTTCATATATGTCTTACCGTTGTTACTTATTCATTGTTTAATCAGTGGCATCAGTAATGAAAAGCTGATTAGCAATAGAATATAACGAACAATAGGACAAAAGACAAACCAGCCAAGAAGAAATGTTCAATTCAAGTAGGGACATCGCTAATGTCAGAGCTCTATGTATCATAGGCAAATAAGCAGACTTACAGTTGTTTGAGTTTGGCTGGCATCGTCCAAACCAAAAGAAACGAGTAACACGCAAAGAAAACTTGCTTTTCCTAAACATCTAGGAACCAAATGAATAGTGCGAGCGTGAGCTATCAAGGAGCTAACTTGGCCCTTACCTAATTAAGTAGGGGGCAGAGCTGGCTTCTAAATATGTGTTGCAAACCAGAGGCCGCTAAGATGCGCCTTTTCCAACACCGACCATGCAGCAGTAAACACGGGTGAAAGGGGTCACGTCTAGAGCCTAGAGCAACGCCGAGTCGTGCCACCTCAAACGACAAGTCAAACCAAGGTGAACAACTGAAACAGCTCCCAAGACTTTATGTTGGTTTGACTAACCAAAAGATCCAATCCTTCGCACCTGGCTCTGCGCTGCTCTGACGCTCGCTTCGATCGATTCTTCGAAGCTGGACAACTCTTCCTCAACTGAAGTTCCGTGCTTTCGTCCCAAAGAGCTAGCCTACCGGTTCTTAAAACTTCCTCCAACGCCCCATTGGAGCGAGACAAATCATCCTTCGTGAGCACGTCTGCCACCATGCGTGGATGGGGGGCCCACCTCACTATGGTGTCTGCCTTCTTGATGGAGTTCAAAATAATGGCTATTTCAATTGCTGTGCGTCGATCTTGTCTGGAGGATGGTGACTCTTTCTGGATGGTATCGTAGAGGCTTTTTGCATCCGTGATGAGTCCTTGGTCCAAGGTTCCCTTCAGCTTACAAGTGTCGGGGAGCACCGCCACGAAAGGAGTCAGTGACTGGGTCCAGTCGGTCAGTTCGACATCGCCCCAAACTATATCTCTAATCAGCACCTGCAGCCATTCTAGCTCACTGATGGCTTGGTTGAAGGCCAAGGCCTCTCCAGCAAGGGTTGAAGCTACCCTCCTCCTCAGCTTGGATGATCGCCAGGACAACAAGCTGACTTTCACTTTTCTCGAGGCAGAGGGCATGTTGTCGGAGGCAAAGATCAGAAAGGCACCCTGTATAGTGTCTTCCAGCTCTTCTCCTGGAACCTCGCGCGAAACTTGTTTCCCGGCTACTCCGCCTGCGTCTGATGCAGCAATTAGTATCATCTTGCTCATGTCAAAACGATGTAGCACCAGCGGTTGTTGGGCCGTCTGTCTCATGTGGGTGATCACTTTGTTCAAGCAAACCACGTCGTGCACGGTGGCTCTGTGTAGTCTCGAAGACAGAATGCTTACGATTCCTGCCGCCTCCGGTCTAGTTTGATGAGCCAACCAAGCCACCTTGTAGAGCATTGAGCGAAACTCTTCAAACTCCTCGTCGTCCAGAGGTGCGGTCTTGTCGGCCCTCCGGCCCACCGCCAGCTTCACCGCGGCTAGCTTTTCCACAATGTACTTGTGTTGATGCATGATGACTCTGTCGCTAAGTATCTTGACGGACCTGCCTGCGAAGTCTGCTTCTTGGTGTTCCCATTTTCCGAACTTGAACCTGGCCTTCAACTTCTCCTGCAAATCAGGCATGTACTCTTCGGTGGCAGCGATGTTGAAATCGTCCACCTCTACTAGAACCATGGCTTCGATTCTGCCTTCAACCCTTTTCACAAACCAGCATGGTTCAAACAGGCTCCTGTTGAAACCTAGGTCTTCCAAGAACCTCACCACGGTAAGATGCCAATTCAAGGGAGAATCGTCAAGCCCATATATCGGAGCCACCAAGCGAATCAGAGACCCTTTCGGAAGCCTGATGCCGTCGCATGGCTCTACCCATAGTTCTCCTGCAGACCGGACAAGTTGCAGACCGGACAAGTGGATCGGCCTGACAAAAAGCTTGAGTGACATCTGCAAAAGAGACTGACAGGCCCAAGTTGAGAGCGAGTTGAAAGAACAAAACAATCGACTCTGTCGCCGGTGTTGGTGAAAACGTCTTGAGTTGACCGGTGTCTGGATCACCATGCCCCAACACACACCATCGGGACTTGTACTTGAAGTTGCCAACACCAGGAAGTGGTTTCTTTCGTCTCACCATTCGCGACTGCAGAATTCGAGTTGGATGTTTCCTTCGAACCTCTCTAGCTTGAGTCGGGCTTACCACGTCCACGGCCTTGAGGTTTTGAATGTTGGACCACTCTGACAAGTCGGATTCGTCGAAGCCGGCTCGTTCCTCTGGGGTGGCGCGCCTCATGCAAAACTCCCCGTTCTTGGCTTTGGCTGGTTTGGCCATGAAGCTGTCCTGCGCTACCTTGAGCTCTACGAAGAAATCAGGGTTCTGGGAAAAGACTTTGCTCCTCTTCTTCCGCTTCGGCAATGTCTTCTAGTCCTGGTACGTCTTGAAGGTCTAAGCTCACTGCACCAGCAGCTGCCTCAGCATTGGCGGGCCTGGCTGAGCTGGCCGAAGAGGAGGTAGCGCCTGCTGAATCTGCCACGGACGAAGATTTGCTGTCGCGTCTGACCTTTGTGTCTCTTTCAAGTCGATTCAACCTACGGAGCTCCTTGAGGGCGATCTTTTCCAGCTCCTCTATCTCGGAGATCTGTCTCTTCACTCTGCCCGATTCTTGTCTTGGGTCAATGCTTCTGTCGCTTGCTGAGTCTAGCGATTGTCTAAGAGTCTTCTCACTGTCTGTCTTTTGCCTTTTCATTTCTGTCTCGTGGCCTGGAAGTGACTCTCTTGGTCTTCGTTCTAGTGACCACTCCATGTCTTCTGCATCGAGCTCTCCGGGAAGGGCTGCAACTGGAGGGTGTTGCGCTCGCAGAGCATGGCCGGCTCCGTCGTCGCCTAGTGTCTCTGGCGCCGACACTGTCTCTTGTGGTGGTCCGGCGCCAGGTACTGGAGAAGAAAGAGCTTCTTCAGGAGGAGGTCCTTCTGCTGACACGTCAACTGCTCCGGCCTTGGCTGATTGACCCTGCATGATGAGTTGTTGGAATTCTTCAGCTCTTCCAAGTTCTGCTCCAATGGCTTCATCCCTAGAGGCTGGTCGAATCTGATCGCTGGAGCACTTCCAGAGCCTTGCCCTCATGGACACCCACACTGAATGTCCGGATTGCAAAACCACAATGCCTGGTCCTGTCCACCGGGATCTAGTGACATGTCCTTGCCCGGTGCCTGGTTGGCGCCTCCAGACGAAAACCCATTGTCCTATGGTCCACTGCCTTTGGGGATGTCTTCGATGATTTGCGCTAAGCCGGATCTTTTCTTTGGAGACTGCTTGGACACACAGCTCTCGGGCTTTCTGCCTGATGGCATGGGCTCTTCTGAACTCCGTGGTGGCTGAGTCTTGATCAAAGGCATCATTGAGCACATCGTCCCACCCTGCTTCTTGAAGAGGATCGTCGCTGAGAAGGTCTAGAGGGATTCGGGGGTTCACTCCGAAAACCAATTGGCAGGGCGAATAGCCGCCCCTACTAAACCATCGGTTCTTGTTGCATACGACGTTGACTAGCAGTTCTTCCAAATCACTTGGTTGAAGAATGATGGACTGTCCCGAGCTGAGTTCCAGTTCGGCCCGGTCTTTGACCCAGCCTCCGTGTCTCTCAGTTTTGGAATTCTGCCATGGACACGATGCATCGCAAACCACCTGCAGACAACCTAGGTGTTCTAATCCTCGCTCGAACTGAGTCTTGAACTCTGAACCTCCGTCCGACACCAGTGTCTGAGGGATCCCAAAAGGTCTGACCCAAACTTCTTGGAAAATCTTCCAGGTCTCTCTGGACGATGGGACACCTCCATCGTAGTGGCTGTACATTGCAATCTGCTGGAAGTTGGTCCCGTGGTCCACTACGTTCAAAAAAACCCGAGTGCGACTTTGAAAATTGATGTAAAAGACATCGATGCCAATGATAGTGTTAAAGGAAAACGTCCGGGGAGCCGAGGCAACTTTTCTTGTCACTGGTCTCCTTTGTCTCATGCAATTTGGGCAGTGAAACTCCTCCTGGACGTACTTCAGCGCGGCCTCTTTGGCCTTGGCAGCCTTCAGCATAGTCAGCATCCGGTCCACCGGCAGGTGTCCAAGGTTGATGTGCATGTTCATCACCTTCTTCTGCTGATCTGCCGACAGCTTGCCGGATTGGTCTTTTGCCAAGGTTCGAGGTGTTCGAGGGGCAGCCACTGCTTCGGCTTCTTCCTCAGACTCTCCTCCCTCAGGATCCAATGGATGCGCTGCCCCGGAGAAACTCTCCTCCTTGGACAGAACCTCCCGCTCGGTCCAAGTGAGACCCTTCAGGATGCTCTCAAGGAACTTCTTGGGGTACACTCTTGTGCCTTTCTCGCAAGCCCGCCTTCCAAGTGTCGGTGTTCATGGGAGTGATCACATTGCAGTCTCGCCAAAACAGCTGAAACGCCAGGTGGTTGCAAATGATTCCAGTGGGTTTCCGAGACACATCACCGGACGGATGCACACATAGCCCGGCCATGCACATGTCGATCACGAACCGAAGTACGCCTGCCTGCTGCATTAGCCAAGTCATGGCATGAGTCTGCCAACTAGACGCTCCGGCTGGTTGCTCCAACAGGAACCATCTTCCCCGCTCAATCTGGTAGGCCGCGACCTCGATGGCAAAGTGGAGCATAGCCAAGGCTCTTTCTCGCAATGCGGCTAGTTCCTCGTCGTCCATCTTGTCTTCGTTGGCGTTCATCAAAATGCTGAAAGCCCGGCACTCAGGAGAGATGGTCACGAAATCTGGCTCCTGCTCAACCATGATCTTTCTTTTCGTGTTTAATCTCCTCTACACTTTCAGTTCTTGAGCGGCACCCAGGCTCTTGTATCATCTGTCTCGATACCGTGGAGCCGTGATTCCACTTCCGGTGAGTCTCACTAAGCCCATAGGCCTTACTGTCACTGTCGTCAACTCTTCTCAGTGCTCAAACTCTTCAAAGTGGCAAGCAAGTCTTTCTTCTGACGTTTCGTCAGATGTGCTTCTCTTCCCTCTGGAAACTGAAAATACAGGATATCCCCCACCAACTCTCCAGAGTGAACCAACAAAACAGGTCGATCGAAACCGTTCTGAAAAACGCTATACTCACTAAACTTTCCTTGGGAAGCGGCACGCAGTGCAGAGATGCTCAAAGGAACGTTCAGGCTAGGAGAAAACGAAACTGTACAATCGAGCTCTTCTACTTCGTTCCCGGCGGCCGTCTTGGTGAAACTTTCTTCCGCCGCCCCGCTCAGCGCTGCACTCGGCTCCAGTGAGAGCCCTCGTCGTCGTCGTCCTCGTCCTCCATCTGCTGCGAGTGCTGCTCCTGGAGCCCCAAGGCGATCATGTTCTGCAACTCCGCCAAATTCAACCTTGGGAACAGGTTGGCCGGGTATTCGTCGGCCTGACGCTGCACCATGGAGTGGGGGAGTTCCACCTGCTGTTCCATCAAATGCCTCATGCCCTCGACCATAGGCGCCATGGCCTGAGCCATGGAGGCCGACGTGGCCTGAGCAATCTGTTGGGCTTGGTCTTCCAACGCACGCTGGAGCTCGTGGCGATGCACTGCCTCTGAGCTGGATGCCGCTTGCTCCACCATCGGCGCAGGAAGTGTTCCTGTGGCCACGTAGCCCTTCATCTCTGCCTCCTTCGCCTGCGCTTTGCGGGCAGCTGGAGGTGGGTTGTTCCGGCTGTACGGACGGTATTCGAGCTTCGCCTTGCATAGGGAACACTTCTTCCAGGTGCCATGCTGATTTGCTCCCTTCGTCACGAAGGGGTGATTGCACGTGCCTGGAGTGTCTGGCGGTGGAGTCGGCACCGCCTTGGCCGCCTTGGCTTTCGCCTGTGCTCCGATGCCCTAAGAATCCTGTATTGAAAAAATTCAATAAAAATATTGAAGACA
>CAXAMN010007591.1:241132-277725 GCA_963970005.1 Durusdinium trenchii
CAGCAGCAGCAGCAGCAGCAGTTACCAAGCAGCACCACCAGCTACCAAGCAGCCGCAGCAGCAGCAGCAGGGAAAGAGTGAGCTTTCCTTAGAGTCTCTCGTGCCCGAACATTTGGTCTCGAACAATAGCACATATAGGTGCTGCCTGAGTAATTGTAGAAGGGCGACGTGGAAAGACAGATATATCTGATATATCTGTTTTTTCACGAATAAATGCTGACGATGCAGCCAGCAGCGGTGTGCATGATTGACATCTAGGGGTTGTATGCGAACATGTGCCAGCGACCGAAGACAACGCTTGTGCATGCTCCCTGTCGCTCGAACATGGAACGCGGACTACCATGAGTGAAGCAAAACAGCCTGTTCAAACATCTTACTGGGTTCTGTCATTCATGTGTGAAGTAAGTATAACTTGAGAGAGGAGGGGGGTGAACGAAAGGTAGCAGGGAATCAGGCGTAATCCGGGAGGAGGTGAGAGGCCCCCCACTTGTTTGAAGAGAAGTGAGTGAGCGTGATGAAAGAAAGACTAATGCACAAACGCTTGACAAAACCTCCAGAAGCTGTAGCGGTCTAGCGGTTTCAATACAGGTTGACGTGCCTTCAAAAGGAATCACTTCGGATTTACATAGTGACGTGCGGCGACCCTGTAAATTGCGTGGCCGCAGGCCATGCTTGCAAACAGGACGTGCTCAAAAACACTGGTATTTACGAGGTTTCGTTGCCGTCGATCCACAGCCGCGGCAAGGTCTAAGGCCACGCTTGAAGACAGGAGGAGCTGAAAACACTGGTATTTACGGTATTTTGTAGCCGTCGATCCAAAGGCGCACCACGGTTGAGCGCTGGAAAAGCGCAGAAAACCGTGTAAATACCAGCGTTTTCTGCCGGGAAGGTGCGCAAAACCCTGTAAATACCATAGTTTTGTGCAATTTTGAAGCCTCCAAAAGCCTCAAAAACCCTTTCTGACAAAATCTTTCCTGGTTTTTGGTCTTTTTTCGGTCATTTTTCTAACCGAGACGCATCAAAAACCATCGGTTTTGGGGTGGTTTTTTGCCGGACAGCCACAAAAAAACCTGTAAATTCCATGATTTTTGGTCACTGCTGAGGACTGGAAGAGCTGAAAACACTGATATTTACAGTGTTTTCGAACGGTTGACCCCGAGGCGCGCTAGGGGGGAGTTGAAAGGGGGGGGGGGCCCCCCCCCCCCCCCGGCCAGCAAACGAAGATGTCGGGGACCATTTCTCCGAGAGATAGGCTGCAGCTCTGGGTCAATACATTTTTGCTAAAGCAAAAGGAAAACTCAGGTAGCGTAACCGCTACCTTTCGTGATCTTTTGATCTGCATGGATAGCGGATAGTGCATTCTGATTTGTACTCTTGGGTTGTGGGGTGGGTACATGCCTGTACAAGCTTCTTAAGGATATATAATGAAATTAGCATCGTTTCACGACTCAGAGGGAATGCAACTACTCTCGATTCTAACGAATAGGCTTTCTTCAGTTCTTCAGCTCTTCAGCACCAACAGCAGCCAACAACCCCAAACAGCAACAGCAGCAAAACGGAGCAGACAACAAGCAGCAGGCAGCCATGCAAGCAGCAAGCAGCAGCAACCAGCAAGCAGCCAAGAGCATCCAGCAGCACCAAGCATGCAAGCAGCAAGCAGCAGCAAACAGGAAGCAGCCAAGAGCCAGGCGCAGATGAGATGCCAGCAGCAGCAGCAGCAGCAGCAAGTACCGAGGAGGAGAAGGGTGGAGTTGAACCCCGCGAGGGGGGGGGGTTCTAGTCCTGATATATCAGGTAATAGCACTCAAGTCCTGGGCTCCCACCCTCCTTGCTAAGGCAAGACAGACTCCAGCTAGCTACAGCTAGCTTTCGTGACTTCATTCACAAAAACCTTCAGCCTAGCTTACCGGCTAGCTTTGCAATAGTTGACATTGAATACAAACACATCCAAAAAGCGCGCGCTCAAGTTGAACCGTTCTTCCACAATCGTGACCCTTAAGCTGTATGATGTGTAGACTTAAAGTTTTGTTGATGACATAATTTAGCTCATTACATTCTATTCAGCTCTGGCAACCTGGGATGCAAACTTCGACTGACATTTGCATTTTTGTTGATGTCCCCTTTTGGGGTTTCCCTTTGCTTCGCCACCTGGGCCTTGCTCCGATCCGCAGAAAGTGGACATCGGTGAGCTACACATGTTGCATTTCCGTCCGCGGGCCATGTTCCGCCGCGCGAAGGGTAGGTAGATAAGCCTACGCAGGCTGCGTGGGTACCTTACCTAGCCTGTTACGAAAGGAAGCTGCTTCATGAAAGACAGAGAGCCAGAACACCAATGTTTGTCGTGGCTGCACAGCGGACCACCAAGTGTGGCGACGCGTCAAACTACTTGTGTTTATGAGCGCATACCACTACCAGGGACACGGTCTCAAGTCCAAGAGATGATGTTGTAACAGCTCAAAGTGTTTTCTTTAGGCGCCCCCCCATCGCTCTTAGGTTGGAGGCCATCACTATTCAAGAAAAGACACAGAAACACGTGCATTCCCCCATGCACCTCAGGAGCGCAAAGCGACAAACTCGCATGGCAGGCAAAACTGCTGGTCTCCATCACTATGGGTAAATCCATGATGATCTCCACAACAGACTCTGCCTCTGGCATGAAAGCTGAAGAATTCAAGTCACGCCATTCTACCTTTGGAAATCATCTGAGATAAGTCAACGTGAATCAAAGGCCACCCTTGAGTAATTATGCGACTCGGGGCAAAAAGAACTACAGAATCTACACAGCAAGTCGTGGCAACGTGTGCCCCTACAAGCAGCCAGCCTGCAATGTAACCCTGCTCGATGTGTGCCTTGGGGCTTCTAAATCTTCCAAACTGCTTGGATCAGATCCGCAGCCAAGAGACTCTGAAATGCAGAGCGGCCCAGCCGTGTGTGACAAATGAACGCCTGAGGTTGCACAAAAAGTCCAAACAAAATCAACTTGATCTGTCGACAAACTCAACAATCTGCTCAATGATGGGCTTCAGCTCTCTGTTCAGCCCAGGTTGAAGACACAGACACAACTGTTCATCGAAAAAGTGATGAGTTCTTTGGCCTGCTGCAGGCTGTGCTGGTTCAGAACTTCTTGGCCTCGTTACACCGAGATCAAACTCACTTTGGCAAAACCTGTGCCTGTCCGGGACTCTGCCACAGCTTGGTTCCCAGCAACTGAGGTGGAAGAGGCATAGTTGGCAATTCACCCAAGGCCATCATAGGGTCGGGGGTCTCCACTGAGTTCAATGCAATGCTCATGGCCTCACAATATGTTGTTTCCTTCTACGATCGGTTGGCGCAACTTCCTCGTCAACCAAAGTGTTAGGCAAAAACAACAACCATGAATTGGCACGTCCATGTCTTGCTGCTGCCAAGTGACCTCAAGCCTATCTCCTGGGTCAGCCACCAGTTGCCCTCCTTTCATATCAGACGCCAAGGGCATAGAGCTTCTTCCATCTGCGGAAATCTCCATCGCATAGCTTTCTTTCTCCCCTGTATCGAACACATAGTCCAGGAAAGGCTGCGTAAGCGGACCATCTCGAACGATGAGGTCGTCCGGATTTCCCCCAAGGCTTGTCGTAATTTCCTTCAGACTCACTACATCTGGCGAGCATCTCGGCAGCCCTTCGCGTCCGTCCTCCTCATCTTTTCCTTCATGAGTGACCAATGAGATTGACACTTCGCGTCCGTTGATCCGATATCGGCCTTGCGACTTCCGGATGATAGTGTTATCCTCCAGAATGGTCGGCCAACTCTCGCAAATCTGATGAATCTCCTGGTCAATGATGTCCCGGGGAAAGAAACCCGCAAGAGCATCGTCCCTGGCACGAGGCACGGGGAGACAAGCGGGATTCATTCTGTAGCCTGACATCATGAATGCACGAACCTTGCAAGGCATTCAAGTACAAGCATTGAAACTAGAGTGATATTGGTGCTGCATCTTCGATCCCGCCTGTGCATCACAAGAGGGACTCAAAGTTCTGCCAAGAAGCCTGCAAAAAGACTGGAAACATGTAAAAAAACTGTCAAAAGACTTTCATGGGAAGAAGTCTGAATCCGGATCCAAAGCTTTTCAAAAAGTGTGCAAAACAGTATTCATTGAGTTGAGTCCCTCCTGAAAAAGGAGTGTGCAAAAACAAGACTCATGAGCAACGATGCAATAAGAAAACACTTCAGCGATCCTGAAGCAATCATGTCGTCCAAGCGCAGCAAAATCTCAGCGCATTCATGCTGCAACCCCTTCGCCCCAATTGCTTTGTGTAGAAGGGACGTATCGAAGCTACTACAAAACTGTGTATCGAAAACATGGGCAAACGGCCCCTATGTTCCTGGTATGCACTCCTGCAGCAGTTCAATCATCCAAATGGAATTCAGCTTTTGGAGGGACAAAGCAACGTGATCGAATTTTGTCGACCGCGCCTTGCCCTTGAGCCTACACCCAGCTTGCCAGAAACCTAACGCTGACCTGCTCAATTTATGATGATCGATGTTCTGATGCAAGGTGACAAACTGATCCAAATTGTGTGCCCGAGGTGCTTCGTTATTTTCCACGCTTTTCTTTTGCCATTGCGGTGAAACAGCAAATGTTCACCATAGCACCGCAGCCTTCGTCTTGTCTCCCTGCAAACCTTAGTCATCAACGGCTTGGGCCGAATCAGATCCTTCAGCCGCCCCGAGCCACACAAACACCAAGTAGATCAACACTCTTTGCTAGCTTTAAGTTTCCCGGGTCCCTAAATATCTAGACAACAAATGAATATTGCGCGTGCTTCTTCAAGGAAGCTCCCCCCCGCCGCCTTTAGGGCTGCGGGGGGAGCTTCTTGAAGAAGCGTGAGCTATCCTGCGTCCAGTAGGTAGTAGCTTACTTGTAGGCACTAGCGACTCCCTAGCTAACCTACCTCTTCCCTCTATTAGCGGCCTACCCCCCCTTAACAAAAATCTTCACTGCAGGCCCCATACGCCTTCCGGTGTTGCCTTTTTTCTATTTCAGCGCTGCCAAGTTATCCTAAAATACGGATACCAGAGGATCCAAGAGCACGCGCTTGGCTACTTGCCCGACACGTCATGAGAGTTAATCCACAGGCAACGCATGCTTACATCTTCGAAGACTCTCCCCAAAGACTACCTCTCAGTTCAGGTGGTCTTGCATAACTTCACATGCCCTTGCAAGGCCTTGCGCGAAAGGGCAATACTCCGCATAGGCGCCGCAAAGCCTACCTCTGCTACCTCTGCGCACCGAGCCTTCCTTTCTGGTTGGTCCGGCGAAGCCGGGAAGATGCGAAGCCAATTTATAAAAGGACACTACTGACACTACTGATCTCTTGGGTCTATACGTGACCTCTGTCCAGAGCTACATTTTTCCTTGCAGCAAATGAATTCGCCTCAACATGTTCTTGGCATGTCACGCAATGCAAAACGCATATCTCGAAAATCAAGCAATGCTCAAACGTATTCCAACTCCTCATACAGCCAAAAGCGCATAGTAGGCTTCCACTTGATCGAAAATATAAAATGGCAACTCTCTCGGAATTGATCGTCCAAGGGCTGGACAAATTAAATTACTGCTGTTGTACCCTCCTCCTCAATTGCAACCGCCCCATCCTGACGGCAGGTCTTGAGTCTTGAGATGCAGCTACTTCTCATATGTTCGATACGCGTGAAAGAAAATTCCACCTCAAGCACTTTCAGGACAACAGCCTGGCCCTAATCATGCCAATATGCTTCTACGGTTCCAAATTCCGAATGCTGGAAGTTCCAGGTATTAGGCATGTCAGCCTGCCGAAATTCGATAAGTTCAAAGGACTTTAGTCCCAAGCGCACTGCCTACTCGAAAAGCGTTTGTGGGGCTTGCAGCCCACGCAATTGGTTCATAGCTTTATCCCATGCCAAAGTACTCGGAAAGACTAGATGTCTCACTCATAAAAATTGAATATGATCCGTGTTCGATGCACGCCTGCCACTGAATGTCCTTTCCAAAATAGAAGTTTTTAGTCCAGCGAATTTGATGAGGTTGTAATATGATGTATTAGGTTGTAATTGGTAGCCTTTCGCTGCATGATGTGATCTAATCTTGACCCACTGAAATAGGTGAATAAGATGCGGAAAATCAGATCCTTAAAGATGTAACCTGCTTCGTTGTTTGCTTTTAGGAATCTGTCCCCAAGACAGGTTCAAGTCAAACACGTACGTTTGATTTCATGCTTTTGATACGACCGTGCTCAAGCATTTTTGAACACAACCCTTTCCCACGTTGGTTACTGACATCCACCAATTGTATGCTATTGTCATCGATTGCTTCCAACAACAGGTCAAAGAAAAAACACTTGAATGGTCAGATGATTCACACAAACCTTTTGTTGGGGGTCCGACCCAGGATGTTTGATTCCGTCCGCAACCGGATGCTCAATGCACACATGTCCTTATGTTCACTTCGGAAAAAAAAAAAGAGCTATGGTCCTGCAACGCCGGCCGCTCTTCTGAACGCTTGCGGCTTCGGCTTCGGGAGCGTTCTCTTCGCTTCCTATCCCGGCTTCTGCTCTTTCTTTTCCTGCACAAGTCTGCGAAAACATCATCCCTGGAAACTCCTCAGTTGAAACCACGAAACAATGAAACCCAAGTGAAGAAGCTAAGTCCACAAAAATGTCGAGGAGGTTTAAGATATATGTTCCAGGTTGAGAACGTGAATAGCAGGGGAGGTCAGGGCAGGCAGAGTCCGGCAGGAAGACGTGCGAAGGGCAGGACAGCTCGAGTTCGAAGAGTTGGGGAAGGGGCAAAGTGGAAGTCAAGCAGGAAGTCAACGTGGCGAGATCAGGCGAGGTCTGGAGGGTCTGCACATCTTTCCACTTCCCCACCTCACGGCTTGGGCGTGCCAAAGCTATCACCAAAAGCATCTTGAACACTTATTCCATGACATGTGATAGGAAAAGAGGTCATCTGCCAGTTGAATAGAGTGTTGTAGCAAGCCCAGGCGGGCACCCCATAGAAGTATTATTCCACCATGTGGTGCACGTTCCTGCAACAGAAAACGTGCGGATCCAACTGCGGAACCCACTTCCTTTAGCCCTGCTTTAACAATGTACATCCTGGCTGGCGCGACTTCTAAGTCGCTTGTTTCACTACAGTATATATGTTGTCTGAGGGCCCGTTACACCTACAATGTCTGAAAGAAAATACACCGAACAGCAAACACACACAGAAGCCTTTAAAGGCCACATTTCCTCCATAACTGCGATGCACGAATTGCAAACGAGGGACCGATCTCTTTCCCGGCTTCTTTCTCGGTCCTGTCCAGACACTCACCGACTCGACACTTGACAGAACTGTGGTACCACCAGGCTGACGAGAACACGTGCAAAGAATATGCATGATTTCAACATTAAGTGAATGATTCATATAAGGGCCAACAACAAGAACAAGAACAACACAATCCTAGCAAGTGCCTTCAACTTTGCTGCACATGCTGTGATTTCTGTTGCGGGCAACCCAACCTTCAAATGTTGGTTGTCACGTCCACGCCCCGTGACACACATCTACGTAGATGTGGTTGATATGGAGTGTGTGCGAGTGTGTGTGTACATATATACCTCTCTCGTCGGACTGTCTGCGTCGACGGTATGGATGACACTCTGGTCATAACCATACGCTTGAACCCCACATGCAGATTCGCAGTGAGTCAAAACCTCAGCCAAGGTGTGAAAAAGAAGAGAGGGGAGCGCTGTGAGCGGCGCGTTTTTCGATGAACATGAGCATTTTTCAACCTTTTTCATGCGTTTTCTTGAGAATGATTGATGTGTCTGACATTGCCTGGAAGGATCTGCCTGGAAGCGCCCAGATGTTATTCAGTAAGATCGGTCAAGAAACCTACAGTGATTATGAAAAAAAGAACCAAAATTGGAATGATAGAATGAATGACTTTACAAGAAACTTAAATGATCACTGTAAACAACATAGAACACTATATGCTGAAGAGAAAAATATAGCAAACAAGGAGAAGATAGAAGACCGCAGGGGCTTATGGAATGCCTATTCATCACCAAGTGTTTTTTACAAAACAAGTAAGACTTTATACATAAGTGGCACAGGTGGTTGTGATGGATCTTTAACAAGGGATATTATGGATGATCTGTTATTAGTACCTACTAGAAATGTTCATCACAGTGAGAAATACAAACATGTTATAGAAGAATTGGAAAAGTCACCAGAAATAACCCGTTTGGTTGGGCATAACCTTGCAAGTGCTGTAATAAGATCAATCAAGAACAACCTAATACATTTGCTACAACAACCTATGCTACCCCTACAATAAAAACAAAAAGGAAAGGAACAAAAGTCCCAAAAGACTTGACTACCTCAATCCATCCGATATTGTTTCAATGTTGGATGGTTACGCTGTAACTTCTGATTTGAAAGAACCTAACCCTTTAATGAGCCACAGCTATATCAATTTTGAAGGGAACGGCCTTTGGAACATCAATCCCGGCACCAATATAAGCAATGGATTTAACCCCAATCACTCATTTAAAAAACAACATTTAAACTTAGTTAAAATATGTAATGTTATGGTGGATTACTCCAAGGCAAAATTTTACAGAATACTAAATGACAAAATGACGATGTCTATATTGGTGCTACTTGTCAGCCATTGAGTGTTAGAATGGCAGGACATAGAAGGGGGCGGAATGGCAAAGATAAGAAACATTACTAATTGTTATCACACAATCACCCAAACATTCAATGCTGGTGGTGGTGAAATATGAATATTGTAAAATCATCTTCTAAACTGACTGGAGCATTCATTACCTTATTTAGAACTCCAAGGAGTGGTGAAGAACTGAACCGATACTTACCTGACAATTATGTATATAAGAGATGGAATTAATCCTATGATCTATGGAAGAATTAATGATACTGGTAATGCTGATACAAATGACTTACAAGGTACAAAGGTTTTCAAGATGCCACCCGTAGTTTAAGTTGGCAAATTCAATTAAGCAATTCCCAGTAATACACAGAGTTTGAAGCGCAATCATTATCATAAATCTTTTACTATTTAAGAAGAGCTATACAGTACATGACAGTTTAAGTTTTTCGTATCGTCAATACAGAAAGAACAAATTCATTATTGGTATGTCATTTGAAAAAATTGCAGATGTCAATTTTACTGGTTATAATTCTAAAATGTCAGGTATTACCAATTTTCGGGTTAAAGGAGCAGAAGGAGCATTATTAGACCCTAATGAACAAATCGCTGAGGGTTTCAGAGACTGTTCTGGAATTGAGAGAAAGTGGTAGTATTGTCTACTTCCAAGGAAATTGAAAATTTAAAACATCCCAGGAAATCAAAAAATCCAAAATTCCAATTTTCCAAAAAAACCAAAGAAACCAAAAAAAACAAAAAAACAATTCTGCACAGACCATGGGGGGAAGAGGGGGTGAGGCAAAGTCCTGGCACAATTGTTTTTTTGGTTTTTTTGGTTTCTTTGGTTTTTTGGAAAATTGGAATTTTGGAAATTGCCTTTAGAATAGTATTCTTTCAGTGGCACAAAAATCAATAGAAACGCAATACAAATATAGAAACAAAATACAAACAAAATGAAACAATGCAAAAACGCGCCGAGCGCTCCTTTCTGAAAAAGAAATACGCCAGGACCCGATCGTTCGACCGGCCCCAACGTGAAGAGTCTGTGCAAGATTCAACAAAGTACCATGGTCCAAGAAAGGTGCAGCCTTGACGATGGCGCTAGGGCTCAACGTTCTGCCCAATGATTTGACAAAAGTTGCATGGAACATCCCAGGGCACGGCTGAGATGAATCATCCTTTAGTAGGAACTGAAATGCTTGCCTGATTTTGCATGCGACTTCATGAATGGTGACTTCCGAATAGTCCCCATGCAAGCGAAAACCAGCAGTATGAAATGCTAGTGCCAGTTCGGAGAACGCCACACTTAAAGAATCATCTTGTCTCCACCGGAGCTGCTGAGCCCACTGACAAATGGTCCTCCAATCATCCAGGGAATGCCGCCAACGTTTCGGCGGTGGAAGCAGCAGCGGAATCTTGGGTTTCCACTTGAACTGTCTAATATGGGAATGCCATGGCCACTGCGGAAAGGTCGTTTGGGCATCTGCAAGTGTTAAACGCGTTTCAGCGGTTAGTGCAGCAGCTTGGTGTGAAGGATGAATACAGTCTGTTGTATCCAACATCCCATGTATACGCACAAGCCATCCTTGATGTTGTTTGGCCGCATGCAAGAGATTAGCGCCGATCTCCGGATAGATCGGGGCAATTCGGGCTGCACACTCTTTCGCAACTCTGTCTGCTCGTCTGTTGCGGATGACGTGCTCAATTGTAGTTCCAGCTGCATGAGCCTGGGCTGGACTTATTTGCCAAGGTTCCAACTCCTCAAAGCAGTGCGCAGGAATCCACGTAATGCTAAAGGGACATGGACGGCGATGACCTCGATCAATGAGGACGTGAAGAATGGCGCGCCACCAATCCTGGCGTTGCCAATTGGGTTGTATTGTTCCCTTGCGCAAGAGCCAGTGAAAGTTACTCGCAACCGCTTGGTTATCACAGTAGACCTGCGCTGGTCCGTCAGCAGTAGATAGAGCAATCCAGGTTGCCCATAATTCTGCTGGAAAGCCTCCATTGCCGAACACGTCCACACTGCAAAGTGGCGCCGTCCTTCCGAATAACCGCAAATGCTGGTGGTGAGCCAATGGTGCGACTGAAAAAGTACAGAGCCGTCAGTCCAAACCTCGGCAAACAGGTGCATCAGGATTGAAAAGTTCTGCAACAGAAGGATCAGCCAGGTCAAACTGCAGGCGAAACTGGCTGAGTCGCTTGGGGTGTTCAATGATCCCAAGCAGTGGCCAACTCATGCGCAAGGTGATGGAGTGTTTCTTTGCACGCATCACAAAATCTACAGTTACTGGTCTGAGTCCACCCAGCTGCGAACAGCCTGTCACGTGTGAGTGTGCGTCCAACAATTGTGGACTCGGCACGGACTTTCGATGTTGGAAACCCTGATGTTTCGAAAGTTGGCTTCCGCAGGAACGCTGTTGAAGCATACATGTCAATCAACCCTTGAGGCTTGAGAAAGTCTTTACGTTGCGAACAAAAGGCTTTTTCATAAACAGCTTGGTAAATGAATTGCCGAAGGGTGGCAGCAACATCTTGCGGGGCACATCTACCAAGAGGAAGAAAACCCGAATCAGCAAAGCTAATGGGCAAATCAGAGTTAACTTTGATCCCAAGAGCCGTGCGTGCCTCATCATAGGCTTGGACCAGTGAAAACTTCAAGTGCTTGCGCTGTGGCCACAGAGAACACATGTACTGTGTGGCCGCATGGTTGTTGAAGCAAAACCGAAACAAGTCAATGATGGTGTTGTATGCGGCAGCAAAGAATGGGTCAGTTCTGTGTGGTTCGCCGTGTGGATCGCACCATGGGGCGACCTCTCCAAAGGACACGAACAATAGCCGCCTGAATTTTGCGGAGTGATTGCTTGGGAATTTTGGAGATGTGAGCTCCATAGGTAATCATGGGGATGGCCTTTGCACCAATCAAGAAAGAACGAACTTTGGTGGGGAGCGGAAGGGCACCAATAACCTCGATAGTATTACAGACCTTATCAAGGGATTCCTCCGAAAAGCCGAAATCATCCTTGTTGGTTGTGTAAACACGAACCCCCAAAGTGTCAAGGGAGTGGGCGAGTTTCATATCCGGAAAAGCCTGCTTGATTGAGGATCTTGCAAGCCTGGCGGTGCCCCAAATGATAGACTTAGACTCATTGAGTTTCTGACCGTTGAGTTGGTCCCAGAGCCGAGTGACTTCGACAGCCTGTTGGAGGTCAGCGATTGCTTGAATGCGGCACCACAAATAGGCATCATCGATGTACGCCCGGATGGTTATATCTGGCAAATGGGGCAACAAGTGGAACCAAACTTTAGTATGGAGGTTTATCGCAATTAAAGACAGCGAACACCCCTGTGCAACCCCATTCGGGGCGGTGGTGGGTGTGGGGCTTAGCCAACCTTTATAGCAAATGCGTCGACGCAATCTCTTATACAGTTTGGCAAACGTGTTGACAACACCTTTGGGTAGGCCAAAAGCCAACATTAGAGCGCAAGTGTGGCTAGGGATTATCCTGTCGAAGCATTTGGCTTTGTCGAGTTTGATGCCAATCAGGCCTTGGTCTTGGCTGTTAGCAACATCGAGGTCAAGGCGCAGTGCCGTATGGAGTTGTGGCATAGTGCGTCCTTTGATGCCTCCTATGATACCTTCCGGCATGGTGCAACGTTGCCATTCCTGCAGCTGCTCACAGCGTGCACCAGTGTAGGAAAGAATGAGCGCCGGGAAGATGGTGATCAGGCGCTTGTTCATGGCATCAGCCGGGCCAGGTTTATGAAGGATTATCTGCTTTATTAGTGCGTGTCAGCAAGGCAGGGAGGTCGTCCCCATAAGTATTCTCGGCCCACTGAAAGAACTTGGCGACGGGAACGAATGCCAGAAATGGGGAGGGATTGCAACTCGAGCGTCCTCCACCCATCTAGGCCCGGAGCAGCCTGGGGTTTACGCCTATGGATGACTCTGAAGATGGCTTTAGCATCGATGTCAGGGAGATCCGCTTGAGTCACCTGAGAATGAACATACGGCCAGATCGTTTCGAGCATTTTGAGGGGATGCTCGTGTAGGGTATTGGCTGCATACACGGTGTCCCAATTAGAATTGAGGGTATCCATAGCAAGCCCCGGCTGGTATTGGATATTTCCTATCTTGAACAAGGTTGGGAGGCTCATCATGCATTTTATTTCGGAGGTGGTGGAAGATGTAAGTCTTGTTGGTTTTACCAGACTGCTGAAGTTTCTGTTTCCAAGCTTGGATGCGAAACGTCTTTGTTTGCAGCTCATGAGTACGAATAGCATCATGGACCCAATTTCTAGCAGCCGAAATGTGCACCAACATAATGAAAGACACATCAACCCATGGCACCGGTGCTTTCAGTGTCAGCAACGCACGGGTGATCTTCTGGTGGGTGAGGCAAAAGATGAAATGATCCTGGTCCGATCTACACCCTCTAGAACGACGGATGGCCAGTTCATCAAGCCTTGCCAACAACTTATGAAGGGCTGAACCTTTACGAGTCGCCGCACAATGAATGCGGTGTTGCGCAGGGCAAATGGTCTTAGCAACAAACTTGGGAGGTTTGGCACGCTGACGAGGTCCTGAGACCCACTTGGCACCAATAGCCAACATCTGCTCAATGCAGTACTGATTAACAAGGTCCCACTTTTCATCAGGGTTGGAGGAATGTTGGAATTGTGAATCCCACAAAGCATCCCAGTCAGGGGCAACCGGCAAAGGTGCATCAGGGTGACCTTGAGCTTTGGTGGGAAGATTTTGTTTGGGAATATCAGACAAGTCAAAGGGTGCAAATTTATAATGGACAAAGCCAACCTGGGCAAGGGCTTTCCAAGAAAATGTGCATTTGACTGGTCGGTGCTGCTTACCGAAAGATTCAAGAACCTCACAACTCACTAACGCGGCGGCTGCCGGTTGGTTTAAAAGAATGCCATCAATGGAAGAACAGCCCTCCCCTGGTCCACTAAAGAGGGAATCCCGAGAGAATGTGAGCGGGCGCTGAATGGCACCATCGTCACCTACGCCAGACAGCGGACCCAACCATCCCTGAAAATTGACGGCGTTCGAAATGGAGCCATACGAAAGTCCCCGGCTACAATGACCGGAATGTTACCATATTGAGCAGCAATTTCAAGGCTGATGCGCAAGAGGTGCCATCGCCTGAGCGTTTGTGCAAGTGCCAAGAGGCCTTCTGGTGGTTGCTCCTGGGCCCATTGCTGGTTGGCTTGAAACCAAATGTTGTTAAATCTCAGTGCAGTGCCATGAAGCAAGAAATGTTGCCGCCCATTGGCTCCAAGGTCAGACCTCAACTTCTGGATAAGCGGAAGCAGCCTGGCAACCGCATTGGGCGGCGTTGTCAGGAAGAACAAGAGCTGCCCACCCGCACGGTAGCACTCCGCCTGAATCCAGCGATTGCCATCCGCAATCAACGAGATGATGTGGTTGTAGTTCATCAAGTTCGGCGGCAATGCATTGAGGTAGTACAGTGTTTCGGATGGCTCATGCCAGGTGGCTGGTTGACAGAAGACGGTCTCAGGTTGAAGAGATCTGGGTGCCTCTGACGCAAAGTCGAGCTCGTCTGACGCCGCCCAGCCAGGGTGAGTCTGGTAGCTGGCTAGCTTGGTGGCAATCCGGTCAATGATCTCATGGCAATACGCGACAAAGGGTTGTCGCGGGATCGGACCAAGCTGAGGTCTGGAATGGGCTGGGAAGGCTGTGATCAGTGGCTTCTGGTTGGTGATGCCAACCTGGAGGACTCTACGAGCCAATTTCTGAGAAAAAATGCCTTCTGAGCCGAGCTGCAAGGGACCACACCGGTTGTTCTGCTTCGGCCGCAAGCCAATCTTCAATAGAAGCTTGTATGAGCTGTTCAATCTGATCACGAAGCTCTGGTGATGTGACTGGTCTGTCCTCGTGTGCAGCAATAATGGTGTCTTGCATGCCTTGTGCTGTGATCCATCGGTAAAGCAGGTGCCCAAAGATGGTGATTGAGACCTGGGTTGTACCATCTGTAGGAGGCGATGGTAGCAATTGGAAGAACTTGTGGCAACTGTCGTAATGGATAATGTGAACCCAGTCGTCAACATGGAGAACAACCGCATCGTGGGCTGTCAGTCTGCGGTGCCAGCAATCACGGATGAGGTTGATGATGTCAATCCGCTGGCCAAGGATGGCCTGAAATGCAACCAGAAGCCCCAACATGGCGTGCGGAACAGCAATCGCTTTCCCAATGAAAGTGAAGGCTGCGCCAGTCTTGGCAGGAAGGAGCTGATCTTCAATGGCACCCAGGAGTGCAATGAAGCGTGCTGGATCGAAGAACGCGATTCCAAGTGGTTGCATCTGGAGGAATGCATAGATGCCGCCCTTGTCTGCCAAGTGCTGTTTGCTGAGGTTGTGTTGCTCAGTGTAGGCCGCACAAAGTGTGGGTAGCGGCTCTTTGTCGGAAGGAATCCTGGAAGCCAGGATTTGTGCCGAAAGTGCTGCCGCTTGTGAGGTGGCAAGTACTCAATGTTGCCATATACTCCTTCTCGGACTCGCTAAGCAGAATCTGGTTCTGCCATGACCTTGGTAGAGCAAACGTGTATTCCGCTTCATCCCAACTTGGACGCGGGAAAACGGATGGGCTGACAGTTGCATCGAATGGACAGGCTTTGACATCGGAGCGAATCCACACGCAAATCCAACGTCTGCGGACATGTGGTGACAATTGGTGGAGGGGAGTAACCTGAGACCATACTCTTCGGTACCCAAAACGATGTGCGATGTTCAAAAGCAACTCGTAGTGGGGGTGCGTAGACACTTCGTCCGCGCACTCCGCCACCAAAATGATGGGCTGACACACGAATGCAAGCTGGAGGCCTTCTACGAATGCAAACCCATTGGCAACCGATAACCCTTGACGACGTCCCCCACGTGACCAAGATTGGCACGGTGGGCTGAGTGTGTGCAGCAAATTGAGTTGAAATTGGGATACATTCATGATGGAGGTGTCTCCAACTTGTCCATGGGTCTGCAACCTGTCTTTCGGGCTCCAGGGAACAAATGGCGAGATTGGGCTCGTCAGTACCTGCTGGCCAGATTTGGCAGTCCACAGCTGTGCTACCTCCGCCGAGGCATCAACTTCAACTTGTTGAGTGAAGTTGACCTGCAAGGCACTCTTTGAAAGCCCAGTGATCGCCTGATGCCAGCCTGCAACGGCGCCCGCAAACTGATGCAGGACACTCCATGACAACTCTTGGCAATGTTCCGGTCGTGGACACACTGAAGCCTGCTGGTCAAAAACAATGCAATTCGATCTTTCCGAAGGCAGTGTCTTCCCCAGGCAAATAAAGTAGGCCCCCACAAACATGTTGATCGGTCGCAAGGAGAGGCTTGGAATGAACACTTCAGTCAGGGATGTCCCAACATCGTTCAAAGCAAATCCTTGCCCCGGGGTGAACTTGAAGAGCATAGGTTCACTCCGGAGAGGAGCAACCCCTACCCCGGGGGGTCCGAACCCCACAAGACCCTAGGTTTGGGCCAGAGGGTCTGTGTGTGTGTACATATATATATATATACTGTACACATATTATGTACTTATTGATGTGTTGTGACATGGTTAGCTTGTCAAACCAACTCATGTAACCTATCTGGCCTGCCACAAGCTAAGCCTGAAGACTTTGGTGGTGTCTGCGCCCAACACGACGGCAACTAAAGCTCGAGCTGAAAAGGAGATGCTAAGGGCCCAGGGCCTTTTAAAAATTCAATACGACCAACCCTTATGAAAGGGGTCCGACCTTGTTTTTACATTTTTTTACTAGTAAACAAGGGCATCGCTACTAGTAACAAGGTCTCCTTTCTTTTGCAGATTTTTTCCACTATAAAACGCGATGAACCAAAGGTGACAAATTGAGCGGGGGTTGGCAGCGTCTTCATTGGCGCAACTGGTCGCCTTTTCGTCTTACGCCTTGCAGGGTTGCTAAACCTAAGTACAAACCTGTATCTTGACGTTGACAATTTGGTCTCCCGCCATCTGCAACAAAGGGTTAAAGATGGTAAAAGCAAAGTGTTGCCTGAAATCCATGAATGATGAGATCGCTTCAGCTTCAGCCTGCTCGTTTAAGAATATTGACTTATATGTGACAAACAGCAACTTATGTTGGGACTATTTCTGCTCGGTCCTTGCAATTGGTTCCATCCCATGACTCCATGACACACTCCATGCAAAGTCCGTACAAAACTCCAGCTGGTACTTTCATTATTTTAGTAATCCCGCCTTGGCTTTTTTGTCTTTCTCCCTGAGTAAAGTGCGTTCTGGAGAAAAGAACTCGCAGCCTAGCATCTTCCGGCCTCTCACGCTCTCTGTCGTCATTCCTCCGGGAACCTCCCGACGCCTTAGCTGGTTTGAGCAACAAAAGTACTCAGCTGGAATGTGTCTCTTTGTCCCCAGACTCGATCCATCAGCGCACGGGAGCCACCCATATCAAGATCGCGCCGACCTTTTCCACCTCCATCACGTGCCTGGAAGACAGAAAGTGTCACCCAGTCATTCTTTGCATCCTCCTGCTGTCGCACAAGCACCTTTCTATATTGTTCTAAAGGTTGAAAGCTTTTCTCAGGCGAGGATTGCAATAAGGCAGTAAGTAGTAAGCTACACTGAGAATCTGGCTCCTCCTTTTCCACCACCTCTCATTTGAGCTCGCATCAAATCCCGGGACCTCAAGTAAAGATCAAACAGCAATAATATGGAGAGAGACTCAAAAGCTTTGATCCCGGGCGTCATAAGGTTGCTTCCCCTTGCTTCGAAATCTCTGCTATCTTGTGTCCTGCAGCAGTTTGGGCCACGTCAAGCTTTGCACCAACGAAATGCATCAGGAATAGCCTTGAGTTGCATGTAGAATGCTCACGACTCAACTTCACAAACAGACTCCCACCACTAGTCAATGTTGCATGCCCCCAACATGTACCGTGTGTCTCATGTGTCTACCGTGTGTCTCGCCGTATGACACTAACCCAGCCACCTTGCGGGCGCCATTCGCCACTCCGCTTTCAGAGCTACGCCATCCTCAGCCCAATGCACGGTCTGACATAACGATTCGACAAATGCAACGGTGGTTCTGATGATCAAATACTCGGGACAAATCAAAATTCAGTGTGCACCCACCAGTACCATAGACACCAGAACTGAATCTTGAGAAACTTATGCAAATATGTGTAACCTTACAAGTACACCACAAGCGGTTCGGTTGCCCAAGCCATGCCTGTTCGCCAGAACGAGTGTTCTGGATTGTTCTGGAATGTGAGGGTGTCTGTGGAGATTGGAGAAGTATGGATCAGTTGCACTTCTTCAAGTCACCATAATTCACAGCGCTTCCCCCACGCACTTCCACTTAGAGGTGTTACCTTCTGGTAGAAGAAGTATGAAGACGTACACAATGATGAAGACTCTGTATGCCCGAAGCCGTGAAAACAGTTCAAACACACATTGCGTTAAAACTCTGCACAAACTCGTACAATGTATGCAAACGTCCAAAACCTACTGCACATCTTTTGCCTACGCAGTCCTTGAGAACGCCAACAGTGAAGTTGCTTGTGAAAAACGGATGAACCAGTGACCGCCGTTGCCATTGCGCAAAGAAGTGGTGGGAAGGTGGCAACAACAAAAGGTTGCAAAGTAAATGAATGATTCACAGCCTGCAGAAAGAAATAGTACTATTACAGCATTACCGTATGTGTCACCAAATCTGTTCATCTCAAAATTAACGTGTTGCACTCCCAGAACTGCGACATTGAGGGTGCCCAAATGAGGTTTGTAGATTGGAGGCCATTATGAGCTTCCAGCCACGGTTGGAAGCTGGAAAATCTTTCACAAGTAGTTTCTCAGTTCTTTGGGGTAAGCAAGTTGTGCTGGTAAGAGGTGAAGCCCCGCAAGTTGGCTCAAAGCACTGAGCTATATAGCTAAACTGAGAACGCTGCACCCATCAAGTTAGCCAAGAGGTAAAACAAGTTGTTGAGCTAGTTAAACGGGAACGCTGAGCCAGCCTTGGCGGTGAATAAGTGACTGGAATGGGTTTAGTGATAGATTGGTTGAAACAGGTGAACCTACTGATCGGCAAAGCTTCAAGAGCTGGAAATAGGCGTTAAGCTACTAGGAACAAGAGGATGCTTCTAGGGGCTCCTGGCCTTACTACTAGGAGCAAGAACGCTACTAGGGGCTCCTGGCATCGCTACTAGGAGCAAGGACGCTACTGGGCGTCAAGCCAGCGAGAATTTCTACATTCCGTTGCTTGAATACAAGCCATTGAGGAAGGGGCCAGAAACAACTGACCAGCTTGAGAAGCTTCATAGGCGGCCTGAAGCTTCATGCTAAAGCTGGCACGCGCACACGCACACACACACACATGTTTTGCATATCGCCTGCGCGGCTTTGGTGGTGCCAAATTTCACATACCTTCAAAACATTTCAAAAAGCTTTGCAATCCTTTCTTTAACATCTGAGCTCTTTGTTTAAACCAATCTCGGCGCACGCTCGCTCATTGCTGCGATGTTCCAGCGGTGGTATCCAACACGCCGTGACCTGCTCTCAGAGCTTGCTGTGCCGTGAAGAACTTCTGAAGAATTAGTTTTCGGCATCATGATCCAAAAATATCCAAAATAATCCAAATAGTTCCGATGGTTCGACAACAATATGTCAAAACTCCGCGAAGCCTCACCAAACTGAGTGAACAACATCTTCAGCGCAATGCGACTGCTGTACCTAACGACGAATCTGGATCTCTGCCGCTTCAAATAAACAAAAAAACACACGGTCGCAACTATGCTTGCAGTATTGTATATACGTGTAACTTTTATATATATTATATACCCCTATTATATACTACTCATACAGGTCTATAAGGCGCACTCCGTGATACCTTGGACAAGGTCCAGCGCCGTTGTTCCGCCTGGCATGCTTGAAGCAAGCCTCAGCAAAGAGATGCAGTGTGACGCCAAGCTTTTTGCACCTTCCGTGTCTCTGTGTCTCTGAACCTGACCGAATGAGTGCCACACTGCCCACTGCCGAAATTTGCTAGTGGAGGCTGCGCCCATGCATGTTTGCATCACACGCCCACTTGCATATGTCTGAAAAGTGCAGTGCATGTCTAGGCTTCATTCTCCAAGTTCAGCCACAAAACAACCCTCAGCCACGGCAATAGGGTCTCGTCGTCGAAATGTGAATGGTGTGCTTTTTTCGGGTATCCACATTGGCGCGGGCTAGTTTGACCTGATATGCAGTTAGATATTAAGCAAACAGCTGAAGGAAAACGTTTTCCTGAGCCTTGTGAACATGTTGCAAATTGCTTGAGCCAACTGGCAGCAGGGAATAGACTGACACTGGACAGCGTCGGCAACGACATCATTGAGCCAACTGGTTTGCAGCATTGCAACCATGCAAGTGGTTTAATGTGTTTCAAGCAGAATACAGAATCCAACCGATTGTTGTCAAGCACGCGTGCCACATTTTTAATTTGCGTGCCTGCAGAGTCCCCAAAGCCGACAGCATCTTGCAGCTTGCACACATGCAAAGCAGTCGTGCATATGTCAAATAAACTTATCTTATCTTTGGCAAATAAGCCTTTTTGCGTTCAGCTTTTAGACTATATAACAAAGTCATGTTACTCTTTGCACTGACATCAGAACTGCTCTGAGCATCCTTGGTGAGAGGTGCTTCCCCGGTGAAACAAAAGCTGGGATCTCCATGGATCTGATGCGTACTCCGTACTCCACGCCGCTCAAAAACGCGCGCGCTCCACACTAGTGCTGCACTCGCTTTGCCAGCACTTCTTTGATCACTGAATACATCATGAACTTGGACCTTTGATTGGTGATGTACAAGTCTTGTTTGGGTCGAAACTGTACTTGTAGCTTGTTAGTATGTTCCCATTCCCAGCCATTTGCTCAATCGTGTCATTTTGCCTATGTCCCAGGAGGCAGCATACTAGCTTTTCCAGCAAGCTGTCCAATATCATCATCTGTCCGGTGCGTCAACGATTCCACCTGCGAGTCAGTTCGTCAATGGTGCGACTTCAGCAAACATCCAGCAGCTCTTGTCCCACATCACCATGAAGGACATGTTGAAACAATCCCGAAAGTTCATGAATGTTTCTGATGTTAAGTTTCTTCAGAAATCTACAAACCTTCAAGGAAGCGTCCTTGAAGAAGCGTGAGCTATCCTGCGTCCATACTAGTAGCTACTAGCTACCTCTCCCTAGCTAACCTACCGCTACTGGCAGGCTACCCCCCCTTACAAAAGACATTGTCTTCCGGCTTCACTAGAACAAGGCTGCAACACCTTTTCATGGCCTGCATCAATAGCAAACATGGCTTCACCTTCTGGGAGGCTTGGCCTGAAGTTTCGAAACCACTTCGGCAAAAGCACATCATCTTTTCAGACAATTGTCAAGATTCACAGCTGCATTCAAAACACAAATGAAAACGAACAGCTCAGGCATGGACGAATCATACACCTTGCAAATCCGTGTTTCGCCCTGAGCAACTGTGGATGATGGTGAAGGTGTGAGTTTAGTCAACAACTACCAGTATGATGCCATTGCACAGGTGTCAACAACTTATATAAGCCTTATGTCTACCTACTCCGACCTTCCGTTTGCACATTTAGAGCAAAGCTTCTGCGCAGTGCCAAACTGCTTCTTAATCTGTCTTGCCTTGCCCTTCCTGAAATAGAGGCGTGTTTGGCTCGCATGGCCAATAATGTGGCCTCCTATTGGCTTCACCTTCACAGGCGAAAGCTGAAAGCAAACATGCAGGGCAAGCAGAAGGGACACACGTGAGAGTAAACGATGAGAAACTGAAATCTGCGAGGTTTGACCCTGTCACTGTCTGTGGTTTTCTTGAGGTATTTGAGACAGCCCCAACCCCAACTGGCCGCAACAAACACAGCGTGAAGCAACTGGCCAACAGGCTTTTCTAAGCTTGCGTGTCACTCACTGGACTGGGGATCAAATGGATGTGTGCGCAAGTGGTGTTCACCTACAAACTGTTGTTTTTCCACGGGAAGAATTCTGAAGAATGCTCAAATAACGCTTGAGCCTGAGGCCCCATGTACGCCGCAGGGCCACTCTCTGGCGATGCCATCACCTGGCTTCAAAAAGGTGCCAAGGCGGGCATCCAGCATCCAGTCGAGGCTCGGTCGAGGAGGGTAGAGATCCGAAACACATGTGTCAATCATAATACGTATGATAAATTTAAAAACATATATGTTGTATATATTATAGATTGTGTTGATTTTATCTTTATATTGTATATATTAGATAACATACTGTATAATATATAATATATAATATAACATAACATAATGCAGTCAAATCTAGAAACAATATATAATACAATACAATGTAATATAGTATAATATACTATAGTGTATTATGTTATGTCGTTATATATATATATGGGTGTTTTAATGTTATATTACATTATATAGAGTTTATCTAATTGTATATAATGTATATATATATATAGTTTGTACTATATATATATATTGCAATATTGTATGTGTATATATATATACATGTTGTGATATTATCTATATATATATATCTATTATATATATATCATAGTATATTATATATGAGCCAGCGTCTAAATTGTTGGTTCGGGCTGTATTCATAAGTAAATTAGGGGGTCCTCTATCGTTTTGGGGTGGGGCTATAAAAACCCAATACTGACGAAACGTTCCATATATAAAATGCCTTTACGATAAATTAGACTACAACTCATAGCATATATTATGAGTATACAAAAAAAATCTAAAAAATACTGATTTGTGGTCCGGGCGGGTAGGCCGCTAAGAGGTAAGAGGTATAATCCGCTAGTAAGTAACTTTATTAGGTACTAAAGACGCTCCTAGGTAGGACGCAGGATAGCTCGCACTAACTACACAACACTGCAACACTGATTTCATACACGAATGGGGTGAGGGATAAAAATCTACTGTACGACAGTTGCCTGTGCCTGGTTTGTGATCACAACAGCAACACCATGCTCATCTGCTATTCGCTGCAACTTGCGCAAGTAGCGATTGAGGGCCTGAAAGGAGGCTGAAGATGGCTGAACCAAGCTAACAGAATCTGTATACTACGACACTGTATAAATCCGAAGCCTGCCTGCTGACGTTCTGCAAGCTCTCCCCTGACATCAAGCGCGGTTTCCAGCACCCCTGCATGGATGGCCCCAGTTTATGCTGAATGCCCTCCACCCACAACAGGAGCAACTTTCGGGTCATGGAGAGCGTGCCCCATTAATCAGTAAGTTCATGGCTTATGTTTCATGTGCAAGAACATGAGGATTGAGGCCGCGCAACACGTGCCACCCTTCTCCACGCCAAGAGCTTGTTGGCGTAAGACAATGCTTTAAGACACAAACTTAGACGTGGAAGCCTTGACTTTTTGGACTGACGCCCTGATGGATTGCGAGGGATGATCGGAAGTGGAGGCTTCGCGTGCAGAACCTCCTGGCCTTCCCTGTTTTGGGTACATTGATTCAAGGTCTGCAAACAACTCCAGCATAGATCAACCCATTCATACCCATTCCAGTTTGCTTGGCAGATCGGTGGTGAGCTTTGTCAAGGTTCTATATAGAATGGTCACTCTCCTGGAGAGAAAAACATCAGACCATTTTGGGGGCATGTCTTTCATTGTTAAGTTAAAAGGGCCGAGTGTCCAGGGGGACAGGAGATCCAAACCAACTTCAAAACGGGGAGTTCCTGGCCAAGTTCGAAGTCAGCAAACGGCCCAGCAGGGCAAGGGACATCCAGGTCGAATCCAACGGCTCAGGTCAGGTGTGGTTTCAGGAATCGAAGTCGGTAAGGCCCAGGCTGCCAGGATGAGTTCCAATTCCATCAGAGATGTGATTCCCCTACATTTGGAGTCCAGGTTCAGGTGTGTAAGCCTAGTGCTGGCGAGAAAAGTTCCAGTTTGTGTTGGGGTTCGAAGTCAGCGATTTGAAAGAAGGGGTTGAGACTTGGGAGACCCGCAGGTGGTGAGTGGAAAGAAAGAAAGCGTCTCACCTGTTCGGACAAAAGTATCATGGGAACATCTGAGGGACTCACGTTTTGTTCAACCCTGACCTCACTTTGAGTTGGAGGGCATCCACCAAAAAGTACATGCGGCAGCATGCCGAACAAATGCAAAGGCAAGACTACAACAACAAAGAGAGGACTCAGCACGGGCAGATAACTAAGCGCGAGGACCTGCACAAAGAGTAAAGACACAACCTTGGTGCACTGCATGAACCTCAAAACCCACATGAGTGCAAGACCTTGGGCTACAAAAAGTATGCTGTGAACCTGTGGTCCTTTATGCGACAGCTTTCGAAGCAGAAATCTCCTGTCAAAATCAACCCTTTAATCCAGAGGGCAGTCCCCACCAGGTATTACCAGGCGTTTTCCCAATCCTTCATGGCACCCCAACCCCGGCCTGCCACTGTAGTCAGTTCGAAAGAGACCAGTCGCGCTGTCAACAATCAGGACAGCCTTGTATCGGTGATACGATGTGATACTCCGGTACGCCACTTAATTACGAGTTTCAGTGTGTAGGTTCAAGCTTAGCTGGATTTTGAGGTTCGACAGCTCTTTACAGAGCGAGACTCTCAGGCTTCGACATAGCGAGACTCACAGAAGACACTTGCAGCCTCCACCAACAATCTGTCCTGGAAACGATCAGTGTGCTTGAGGCAAACCTACGTCCTTAGTCCTTTCATTGCATGGATGTCAAGTTTGGCAATAACATAAGTACTTGGATAAGCTGTATAAGGGAGAAAATGTGAGGTACTCTAGCTATCAGTTGGACATGTTTATCTTGGCAAACTCTGCTTTCGCGATGAAACCAGCACAAATCACAGCAAAAAGCAAAGTCGTGCAAAGGCAACAGGTTCGCCTGATGCTCCGCATTGTAGGCACGCGCATATGTCACGTTTTCCAACACATCCTGCATTCGTGCTGTGGTAGGTGCATACACCCAAACGGCAACATCCAAGACTAATTACTTCAAATGAACTTGTTTTGTGCCCTTGCACTCAACAGAAGACACTCTCTCTCTCTCTCTCGCCTCTTCATTGAGCCCATAGCGTCTGGCAATGTCTGCCAATCGCTCAGGTCTAAAGGTACCCTGTGGCGCTGCGCGCTCCGTTCTCAAGTTGCTTCGCAACGGTGCGGTGAGTAACACTTGCTCAACATTTTACAAGCAAAACTGAGACATCAGCTTCTGTGTCAATATACAAAGCCTGACAAGAAACGGATAGCCAAATAGCAAGAAAGGACTGGTTGATGAGGATTCGCTTTTCTGGTGTTGATTCTTGTTTTTGAAAGCAAGTGGCACCTTGCTTTCACCACCTCCCTTGCTGATGGGCAGCTGGCAAGCCACACACAATGTATGGCCTGGTTTGAAATCAAGCTCTTGATGCTAACAAATCTGCAAGTAACAGCAAGAAGGAATAAACATCAATAAATAAACCGCTGTTCTTCACTGACTCCGGTACAAAGCTGCGTCTTGCCACAGCGGAATTCACCAAACACCTGGTCCAAGTGTTGGTTCTAGGAAAAGGGCCAATAAAGGCATCGGTGCAAATGCATGAAGTCGTTCCATACCATCGGAGGTCAATGGCATCGGCCCCAAACATCCCCAACATGAAACCGTGATGGAGGAGAAAAGGACACTACAAATTTGTCACGTGAAGTTGGCTTGGTAAGGACTTCAGGAATCTGCAGGTCAAAAGCTAGGAAGTTCAATGGGGTTCAAGGCATTTTCTTTAAAGCCCGCTCCTACAAAATTACAGTAAGTAGGCGCCTACTAAATTCAGTAAGGAGGTGAGCTTCTAGTAACTGGACGCAGGATAGCTCGCTTCCTTGAAGAAGCGCTCGCACTAATGATTCGGTTCCTAGACTTTTAGGGAAGCTTAGCTTCAAAGCAGAACCAAATCAGCTACTGCACCAAGCCACAGGCTGTTCGCAGACCCAACATCCAGAGAAATGAAGATGCATGTGACACGTGAGAGGCAAGCAATTCTTTCTGTCTGGCTGAATGTCATGAGAATTTGGCAACTGTGTACACCTTGGAATCAAAGGTCTGCAATCTTTTGCAGTTTGCTGAACATGAGAAACATGTTCTTTTTGCGCAGTTTGTTTGCAGTGTTCCTTTTTTTAGATAGAATTTGGGTGCCTGCTCTCAGACCAGGTCATTTCTTACAGTCAGTGGGAGGCCATCCGTCTTGTCATCGGTGGATGCTAATGACAAGAGCTGTAGACGTATCTGCTTTCATCTGTTTTCTAATCGACGATTTCTCTTGTTCCAGCTGAGGCTCTTACTCATTTTAAGGACCTAGACTCAGGCCACTGCATCAGCTAGGTTCTATGGGTCAGACTATTGTTGTGAGAATTTTCTGTGAATGAGGGAGATTCCGGAGCCACTTCGCGGTCCCCATCATTTTGACCCTATACACCTTAGCTCATGTACAGGAGTTCCAAGAGAGCTGCCAAGGTCCAGCCTTCGATGACCCTGCACAAAAAATAAACTGCCAAAAGCAGTTGCACGTGTTGTTGTTTTTCAGCATTCAATGGGAGTCTTCAGGCAAACCATTGTGCATATGGGGGTTGTCCAACAAAGCTCTTCTTTTTGAGCTTGTATCGCCGGCCTTTCGCGACCCTTTCGCGTTTGCAGAAAAACCACAGGTTTTCCTTTCGCGCATTGTGATGAGCTTGTTCCATATCACTGAGTTCACAGTGTTTGGGACATCTAAGTCCCTTTTAGTGCGCTGAGAAGCAGGTTAATTACCCTTTGTCAATTCATACTTGAAACAAAGGTTTCAAGGCTTATTTCAAGGCCATGGATGGGCAAATGCCCTTCCAGGCAATGCGCTCTTTCGCGGGCCTACCGCCGGCCTTTCGCAGCCCTTTCGCGAAAATCCGTGTTTCTGTTCGGGAAAAAGGATGTGTCATGTATTATGCACATTGTATGTAAGTCTAGGTTGGCACATGTCTTTCGCTGTCCTATCGCCGGCCTTTCGCGGACTGCAGTTTCCCTTTCGCGACATGATTGTTTTAACAGTTGATCGAAATTCCTTCACTGGCAATAACGGACGGCCCTCGTATAAAAGAACAGAACAATGTATAACAAGAAGAATTGAAGAATACATGCTGTTTGAGCGTTTGTGTTCTGGGATGAACCCCACCAACCCAGATCCGGGGGCCGAGGCAAAAGTGCAAAGTGTTTGTTGAACTTCGACCTTCGATCTTTGACTTTGCATGCTACCCCACGCAAAACTTCCAAGTCCTTTTGACTTGCAAAACCTACGAAGAGTCCAATGCTCGCTAGGTACAAGTATACTCCTGGAATCCGGTGTCAATGATAAGTTTCCAAGTAGGAAAACGTGCAACTTATCAAGTCCGCTGATTTCCTGTGTAAATTTGGCCGCAGTGTGTCCAATCAGTTTCAAAAGTTAAATTCGAACTGGTCAATCGCCTTGACGAATAAACTGTGCAGTTGGGGGCTGGTTGACAAACTCAGGAGCCAAAATGACTACAGAAAAATCATAAACTAAACAAGAAACTACTAGGGGCTCCTGGCCTTACTACTAGGAACAAGGACGCTACTAGGGCCGTTTTCGCGCGTAGATTGACTCCGTGGGCCTCTGTGATCTGCCCAGTCCTGCTATGGTGCAGGTCAACCCGCAAGCGATCGCAAGCGCAGGGTCTCACAGCTCTCAGCTGAGACAAAACAAATCTGAACAAATTAGTACGTTGCCACACACGAACATGGGCTTTCGAGGTGATTTCATGCCAGAAGCACTAAATCTTGTCAAACAGGCCAGTCTTTCTCTACACCGCCTTTGAGCAAGTGGTCCAATTTAGCTGAACCTGTGGTGATCTGAACCTCGTGGACTTCAACAGCAAAGAGATCAAACATCAAAGCTGGCAGCCGGCAGCCGTCTTTGCTGTCCTCCTACACTTCATGACTTCTGAGTTTCCCCACCATATTCCGGCGCAGCTGCAGCATCTCCGCGGCACTCACCTGGCACGAGCTTTCGTCTTGAGCGGAAGTATCGGCCTTGTTGGTGCCCGCACCATGCGCATAGGTACAAGCTGCTTGGCAGCCGCATAGATCCGTGCAGCCTACGGAAACCAAAACAAGCCAGCATCATGCTCCTAGTAGCGTCCTTGTTCCTAGTAGTAGCGATGCCAGGAGCCCCTAGTAGCGTCCTTGCTCCTAGTGGCATCTCTGCTTTGGCATCACAAGTTGGCCTTTTGTTCACCGATGCCCTTCACTTCACATCTCAGTCACAGCTCTATGCTCATGAAGCACCCCGACACCCCAACCCATCTTAACAGTCCCAACTGCACTTTCCCACACTGCCGGAACAAGAACTCAATCCTACTTGCTTCTCTGAGAACAAAGCAGTTTCCGCTGCGGCATAAAGGCAATTGTCTCAACCTTGATGCCATCTGTGATGGATTGGATGCCGATTGCTGAGTTGACTTTCAAACAGGTTTGAGCGTAGGACACAGTGAATGCCGTGATCAAGAAGAGCATTTAAGTCCGTCTGCCATGATAACAGTTTTCAAGCGCAAACATCTATTCTGGAAAACAACGCCCAAGTCTCTTACAACGGTTTTCTCGTGCCTTTGAGAGGCCTGCACCCTTCTGGTCGACACTTGCACAAAGCCGTTCCAACTGCCAGTGGACGCTCCGAAACGATCCGCTAGAAATTCAGCGCTTTTGTGCCCAAGCCTTGGTGATTCCTGGTTCATCATCTGCATCTGCCTCAACCACCTGAACTGCTCTGTGAACATGCCATCAAGACTCACACCACTAACCACCGCTGCCTGCTCTTCAGATGCAGGCACTTCCGGTGCCTTGCAAATATGAAGGAAGTGCACGGGCAGCTTGATTTGACACTGTTTCCCTTTCATATCCTTTCCAAACAAAGGGCTCGCAAATGACCTAATAAAGTGATAGAGCACATTCAGCCATAATTGAGTTGCAGCATGTTGCAGCAAGGCCTCAACCATGGCTGCATCCTGCATTCGGTTGAAAACAAATGACCCTGGCAAGGCAGCTGCTGTGCAAGAAACCACGCCTCGAGCCCTGTCTCTCTTCTCACCCGTTTGTTCTGCCGCACCTCGCCAATAGCCAAAGTTCGCAAAGACAACAGGGTGCGGGCATGGAGCCCAAACAAAAACGCAAACAACAACAACAACAACAACAACAACAACAACAACAACACGGAAGTCAGAGTTGCGATGGAATAGGCCTGCACTTGTTGCTCCATGAGAGCACAAAGATTGGATGGCACTGACCCGTTGGTTCCTCTTGTGTGACTAACGTGTTGTCAGTCCAATCAAGGGCCCTCGTTTGGAAAGATTGTATTTTGATGTATTTTACATGTACAAGGCAAATTGTTGCCTCTTTGTAGGAATCATGTTCCCAGTTTTTCTGGTCTGCTAAACCTCTTTGCGGTACCACATTGCTTCACTTGTAGCAGCAGCATCTTAAAGCTCTGAAGCGAAGGAGCAAGCCGCAAAGAAATCAACATCTCTTCAACGTCAGCAACTGCTCAAACTTCAAGATTAGGGTTGATCTGGTGCAGTAGTTAGTGTGCAGTAGTGTGCAGCTCAACCAGTTGTTTTCCCCAGAACTGAAGGTCTGCAGATGCTGCGGCGCATGGCCTGCCAAACGTGTGCGGTTTGTGTGCTGCAAATTCCACAAATGTTCTGAGGCAAAGACCCAATAATTACCTCAGCTGCGAGTTCTGTATAGTATAGTATAGACTGCGTAGCCTTTTGTGGCTGAACGAGGTTTACTATGGTTTACTTAAATCCTTTCATGTCCACTGTAAATCAAGGAAGTATCCATGCACTGAGAAGCCCTGCTTGAATTCCCAAGAGAACTTCCTGCAATGCCATTTGTGTGCTGTTCCTACGTTTGCAACATGCCCAAAATGACAATAAATGAAGTTTAAAAAAGCAAGTCCGCAACGCAAATTTGGCGGTCCCGCAGCACCCATCGCAGGGGGCTGTCCAATTTTGGACTCCCTTGCTTTGTCCCTGGGATGGTGCGGTGTTGTGTCTTGAGACGCACTTCGAAATGCATCAAGAATCAAGGATGAACCCTCCTGCCAACACCACACGAAGAGTTATTGTACATTTTCCATCTTTAGAGCGTTCTCCAACCTTCCTTTCATCAAACCAACCATCCTGGAAAAGAACCCTCCGCACCCTCCAAATGTGCTTTTGATTCCACAAGTGATAGTATGCTCCTCGCCATTTGGACTCACCAACAAGCCACTGCAGAAACTGAACAGTGTGCTGCGATCTGGGGGCCATGCGCAATACCCAAATGATTGACGAAACCAATCTCGCGGCACATTCGAACGCTGAAAGCGCTTCGGAGTAGTTGCAAGGAGCAGAATGTCTTTAAACACTTTCATTTTTTCATAATGTTGTTGAAGTGTAGTTTTGTGTTCGTTTGGCGCAACTATATCTTAGACGCGTGGTTCCATCCATCGCCTCCTCATCAGACGAGACCGTGGAGTCACCCCTGGAGTGCGCAAAGGTGGTCGATTTGATTCATCAAAGGGCCAACAGTGACCGTGCCTGCTCGTAGCCACCAGATTTGGGTGGCCTAGAAGGTATCCATCTCCGTACTCTCCGTACGCCTTACTTTGAATGGCGCACATCATTCAAGCGTTTGCTACTTGGGTTGGTCTGAGGTCTGAACCCTTCGTGACAAACCTGACAATTGCCCAAGAAGCCACATTCAGCATGGGAGGCAACGTCCATTATGGGATATGCTCAGCACCACACCCACAGGTGCTCTTGAGGCCTGCAAATACTGCAATGTAGGGTCACCAAACTTGCCAACCAGCCCCAAAAGTTGCACAGAATAATTCCAAGTTCATCAACAGTTTTACCGGCACCAATAGCATCAATCTCGGAAAGCATTGTCGGAATTTTGATATCAATCTGTTTGGCTTGTGTGAGTTGAGCTGGTGCGAGTGGCGGAGGCGTAGGCGATGGGAAGAGGAGGAGGAGGCGAAGGAGGAGGAGGACGAGGACGAGGACGAGAAGGGAGCCGCGGCCGTAGCACAGTAAAAGAAAGAACACCAAAATAATCCAAAATAGTATGCGTGGAACCAACCCACTTCCACTGCTTCCTACTGAATGGTTTAACTTGGAGCTAGTTGTAGGCGACACCCACCGACATGGTGGGGAACAAGCTGCTGGCACCATGCCAGAAGAGCTGGTGACATCAGTATCGCCTAGTGACGACATTGTCTTAGCAGTACCACACAATCTGCCACAGAAGCGACTTGAAGTTTGTGCTGTGTTTGGTGCTTGGCATGTGGAATGCTTTTCGGCATAGCATTGATTGATTTGGGTGGGTAGAAGGGAAATCATTCAGCAGATACACTGCATGTTGTAGCGCCATGGTATGCACAGCACTTGGTTTGTCCTCAAACCCATGCTTGACTAGAGATTGGAATCCAACAGCACTTAGTCTTTCTTCGTTGACCAACGAGCTTTTTGCCTTACCAGCGTTGTGAGAAAAGGCAAAGTTAAGAAACTACCAACATGTTGACAGATTGTCGAGTTTTGTGCAGTTCATCGTTCACCCTTTTTCACCCCTAGGCCCTCACATGTGTTTCATGTCCGCTTTGGTCTAGCATACTGGCCGATTTGGGATCATGTGGTTCGTTCTCTCACTCTCTCTCTCTCACTCTCTCTCTCTCTCTCGTCTAGTTGTCACGAGCCTCAATCTGCCCTCTGTACAAATGTCCGGACCTCAAGATGCTGCTGTCAGCATCACACCAGCTTCAATGCAAAAGCTGCTCAATGTATAAGTTGGTGGCTTGGAAGGGGATGCAGCGGAGGCACGGATCCGAAGATCACCATCTGCCTGCAGACAGAACTTCGCTTCGACGATGTCCATGTCAAAAGCATGTTTTGAACATTGATCAATGCTCCCCAAAGCCTCGGAAGTCTCCTTAACTGTGTGTTGCAGCATGAGAGGACCAAAAAGGTCCTGCAGCGTGAAGAGACAAAACCAAACCGTCATTTGGCTTAGACTTTCTGGATTGTCTTCTCAGGAGCATCCGCAAAGCCAAAGTGTGATCTCGGTGATGTCCCGTCTAATTGTCAGTGTCCGCGGGGCAGGTTCGTCCTTGGTTGGTATCGTCGTAGACGGTGGTGCTTCGGGTCCATCATTCGCCTGGGAGTTCAGGTTTGCGCCATCCCGTCGCAGGCATTCAACCCACTTGTTGTGCAATACATGTTGGAATCTGTTTGGTTTCCACGTAGAACAAAACTTAAAGTCGAGCGTCCAATAACGTTGCAGAGCCACATGCCTGAGAAGACATGCGGAAGTGGCAGGAAACTCGCCAGCTTCCGAGCTAGTTTTTTTATTGTATACCGCCAAAAACTTTGAGATAGTATCTCATCAGCCTCTGCCACCACCATTGAGCGGGGGGTTGAGCATTCCCCAGCCAGCCATGCCTGCAAGCTCACAAGTTTCATATCTGTCTCGCTCTGAAAGTGTGAGTGATTTGTTTCACGCTGTCCAAGTCACACCGCACAGCATGTTAAGGAATGGAACGCTGTCATGCAAAACAAAGAGGTTGGACCGGTTGGAATGAAAGGACTGTTGGAGTGGGTGGTCAGGAGGGCGCAGCTGATCAGGCAAAAGGTGAGGTTGAGTTCAGAGCCCCACACAAAAGAGTACAAAACAGTACAAAAGACATTGCTGAGAGGTTTTGTGCTTTCGGACACAGTGTGAGTCGGGAAGACAAGGCCATTGATGAATGCCGACTGCTTCGCAAGAGATGGACATTATTAATGACGAAGGAGTAAGCTGGAAACCGAGACCAAGACTCTGAGGTTGAGACAATGAACCTTATGGCAAATACTGGCACGATGGACTTCTGGGCTGCGCAGTCCAGAGAAACCCGACACCTCGGCAACCCCCCTTAATGCCATACCCTCATATACTATATACCCTGAAAATAGTCACAATGTGACATGTGTATACATGTGTATATATATATAGATATGTGGCTGTGTTAATTGATGACGTGGCCCTTTTGCAATTGGCACGTCTATTTGCACTTGGTGCAGGCCGAACGCTTGCCTCTTGGAAGATCCATGTCCTTTAGTTTGTTTCCCGTGCATGTTGGGAGCTTCTTCTCCCCCTCTTTTCACTTTGGGGTTCTGTAGTGTCTAGGTCAGCGGCCTGGCACCTGACCGGCCATGCTTTTCCGCGTGGAGACCGGTTGCGCTTGGTGATATAGATACATACCCTCACAATCCCTTACACACGCACACCACCTGCGCGCACTCTGCACTAGCTTGACCAAGGTGTTGTGAAGGACACACATGCCACCTTTGCATGGGAGTTGTCTTTCCTGTATTGCGCGTGGCAGGCGCCCGCCACTCAAAGCTTCAGCTTCGGTCTCATTGACAAAGACCGCGCTATCTGGAGCGCTGATTGTGCCAAACTCATACGGAGCACAACTGGCATTTCAAGAAAGGGCACACAAACTGCGAACTGCAGGCTGTGAGCAGGATGGCACAAGAGTGTCTTTAAAAAAAGGCTGGAATCAAAGAGCATCGACACCGATGCAACCAGCTGGAAAATGGTCGTGAGACCGGACCAAATACATCATACAGTGATGCATGAACTGATGATCTAGTAATTAAGTAGAATACACAGAACTGACCACAAATTGGGACATGGTTTGCATTCAAAAAAAATGTCTGCAAATTGATAAGCACTCAAACCTCATGAAGCCGTGCTATTGCAAAGGTGACCAATCTTTCTTGTAGTAGTAACAAGGGCATCGCTACTAGGAGCAAGTGCATCGCTACTAGTAGCAAGAAGCTACCCTTTTATTTTTTCAACCACCAATCTGCGCTCCCATGCAGTCCTCGAGCTCCCACTCACGATACCTCTCACGAAGCATTTAAAAGCGAGGTCGACAAGCGTTTGACAAGGGAGACGTGCTACTCCACGCTTTGTGTGGGAAACACAAGTGTGTTACTCCTTTTGGTCAAAGCATGTTGCATTGAACTGTTGAATTGTGCAAAATGTTTACACGGCAAACAGTTAGTGTGGAGTTTCAAGTTTTTCTCACTGAATGTCGCAAATGATATACTTCTTCAATTGTCCACACGGTAGGGAACACACTCTGTGAATGAGAATCCTTTGTGCTGACTCGTGCGGAATGTCTGCGGCATTGTTCAGTAGCTGCACAATAGAAAAACATTGCCTGCCATAGGAGTTCCTTTGCTTAAAGTCGCATGGAATGTCTTCGCACAGTCCCCCTCAAACGTGCTCCCTAACAACCACCAGAACCTTGCTCTGTAGCCTGTTCCTCAACAACTCCTCCTCCTCCTCCTCAGAATTTTCTTTGCAACCTCCCTCTGAACCTGCTCTGCTCTACCTAATCCAACCTAGCCTGCTCGACAACTTGCCCCGACACCTGGGGAATTGATATGTTCCGAGGCTTTTTATGTAGGCTATGCGCTGCATAGAATGAATGATTGAAAGGCGATTCTGGGCTATAAAGATCTGAATTCTCCAGAAAAGGTTCCATTCGGCTCTTTATGCATCAAGCTTCGCAGGTACCTTGTACATTTGAAGACTCTACGAAGCACTGAGAGAAATATCAAAGCCATGCTTTCTGCTCTGCTGTTTGGAGAGCCTCTATAAAATGTCCAGCCAGGTGGACCTACCACAAATCAATGTGACTCAATGATTCTTCTGGGAAGGCATGAACCGTCAATGTCTCTGTCTGAAACGACCGGCAAAAATACATCCGGAACCTGCTTCCCAACCTGCTCTCAAAGATGTTCCGATTTGCTTGATGCTTTTGACTATTCTTGTAACATTGTAACCCCAAGCTACTTCTGCTGGTGAAAACAAAAAGGACTGGACAATGTCTTATAGCGTAACATACATTAACATCAACATCTGAATGCGATTCTTCCAATGTCATCTGATGGCCCCATCTGGGCCATGTGGGAGGGAGCGGGCGCACTGGGCAGAAGAAAGCCACATACCTTGTATCATTTGCGGAGAGACACCTCTCTATATAAATGTTTAAATGCACAGCACGAAGCGAGATCATGATGCTGACGCTTCACACAAAACTGGCCGCATGTACGTTTTCTCTATGCGCTCTTTTGCACCTACACGGCCGTGGGCATGGGGAATTCAGCACGCCACTAGGCCACAATTGTGCCAAAGCCAAGCTGGATGAACAGCAACAAAAGGAGTCGTAAAGCTTTCAGTGCATTTCAATCAAGGGTGGAGGCCATCGCCATCGCTATTAGGGTGGAGGCCATCCAAGCAAGGCTCAAAAAAGGCCCCCAACCGAGGCCGTATTTCTGCGGGGATCGAATCTTTGCAACCCCCGATAGCCTTCTTGAGAGGCTGGAATTCAGCATATACATTGGGTGAACTGTGATACGGGTCGCGACGTCGACTTCCTGTCAGGGCACGAACAACTTCTATTATCTTCTATTTGGATATGATCTTCGCGAAAACAAACTCAATGACAGATTGCTATCAAAATGGCATTGAGCAAAACCATTGTTCGGTCACCATTGGAAAATCTGCTAGCCCATGGGCCAAGGGGGGTGGCACCAGCACAGAACTAAGGCGCATGCGCAGTAGAGGGTGCAGTGGCCTCTAAAGTCGGTCTCTGTGCAGAGGGGTTGTTGCTTCATCTGTGCAGAGGCCGCTCTGCCCCCGTACGTAGCAGTGATGGCCTCGAACCACTACCAATAGCCTCCAACCTTGTACTAGCGATGGCCTCGAACCTAATAGCGATGGCCTCCTTGCTTCACCTTGCTTCATTGCTGGGTCTCAGCCATTTGGGCGCAAAAGCTAAGAACGGATTGTCGGGCAAACGGATGTGAACTGAGAAGCTTTTCGTACAATCTGGGGCGCACGTTCGGCGACACATTTTGGTTTCGAAGACACCCAAAAGGAAATCAAATGAGAGAATGTTGTTCTTCCCATCACATTGTACGGACTCCAACAAACTTTTCTGATGGCATTTGATTGCTTGTCGGATCTTGTCGGCAACCAAGCATCTCAAAGCATGACCAAATCTGGAGGATGAATCAGCATCTGTTTGAGTTCCAAACAAATTGCCTTTCATGAAGGCATTTAGATTTCTGAGAAGAAGGTCGAAGAAGGCCTTGTCTAAAGGCGTTTCCGCCCAGGGGGAATGCAGCCCAAGAGGTGATGAGGTTTTGGGAGCGAGGGGAAACCATCTGTTCCAGCCAACAGATTGGTTGTGAAGAGATTAAAACACCTTCATCATCCTTCATCGATATCAAACCAGGTTCCTCTGCATTGCTGAGTTTCTAATCTGCCTTGCTTTTGAACTTGATTCTTATTCAATATGTGAAACATCCTGGAGCTTTTTTAATACAACTTATTGGTGGGCGTTTTGTGGAACATCTATCATGTCTATCACATACTGGAAACTCAGGCTTGCGTGTTTGTCTTGAACATTGTTGCCTTTTGAATCTGACTTTCCTTTCAACTCGTGCCCCTTCGGCACTTTGCGTGTGAGTTTGATAACCTTTGAGTTTCTGCCAGCTGAGATTCATTGGTTCAACGGTCATTTCCGCACTTCTGCAGTGGTGCGCGCGTCCCTTTGTCACACTTTGCATTTATGTGCCCGCTGGAATTTGACTATGTTCACTTTTGCCTGATCACACAAAATGATGAACCATCATGAAACATCAGCTTCAGTTGATCACTTCGTACAAAAGCAACAAGCTGTACATAGTGAACGAAATCTGAACTAGTTACGAGTACTGTATCCTGTGTATGTATATATATATATATAAACTGTTTTCCGTGCCAGCTCTGGCTGCGTGCC
>CAXAMN010007602.1:0-101491 GCA_963970005.1 Durusdinium trenchii
CCACACGACCCAGCGCCAAAGCTCATGAATCTCGAGTGTCTCCCAGTTTTGTGTCGATCGGTGCGTTGGTGTTGTTCGAGGTGAAGATCAAGAAAAATGGCGCCCAGACCAAGTTCAAGATCAGGTACTGAAGGGAGATTGGGAAACACCTGAACACACGCAACAAGTGGTAAAGGGTAGAATAGAGTCGCTCCTGATTTGGAGTATCCACCCAAGTGGGAAGTATGCAGCCAAGCGAAGCAGCAGTATCACCGAGTGTGATTATGTTGTTTCAATTTGTTTCATATTTGTTGTCCTTGCTTATTGTATTTTATTGTTGTATTTAATTGTAATTACATTTATAATCATTTATATATAAATATCTAGTAATATATATATATATATAACTCCTTGCTTTGGCAAGGCCAGGCCTTGGTTCGCTTGGAGGGTAACGGAGTAAGGACATGTGAATTTGTCAACAGTGGAAACAGCAAGGACTGAAGGTGTCAGTCATTGCATGACTTCGGTCATTGTTCAATGAGATCACTCATGACAGGCAAACGGGCAGCAATCACGCCCTGGAATCCCCCTTTTAGCAGGATGCTGTCCCACCAACCAACACATCAACCAGCCAGCACACCGACCAACCTTTGCAGACCCTACAAGCCGGCAAGACTCACGAAATTGGTCTTCGCATGCCACGCAGGTGCAGCAAGTATCTGTACACCCTGATCATGACTGACAAGACCAAGGCAAGTGGAGGTTGGAAGGTTGGTGAGTGTTCAGTGTTCCTGGCTGTCATTGAGGCTAACCAGACTTCCTTGTCCAGAAGCGATAATGATGTGAGCAGATCTATCAAAACGCGTAAATGCAGTTTAAATGTACGGTTTTTGATCTTTTGAACATGAGGAGGAGACTACCAATAACGACAACTATGGTTACAAGCAGGGTTGTAGAGTTATAGAGGCTTACAATTCTGGCAAAACCATAGGGCATTGCTTAGTTACAAATTCCGATGACAACGCTCCCACAAGAAAACTCCCTTGGTGAAGCATATCAAGAAGGTACCGTGAGTAGAGAGGCATGTGGGTGCATCCCAAAGTTCACATCCCTTGCGACCCAGGGTGACCCAGGGTCACCTTGGGTCCATGTGTTCCCCAAAACGTCAATGTGACCCAGGAATATGCGTACATGTCCTTTCCAATGCCATCACATCCATTTTGTCGATCAGAACGGTGTCCTTCGTTGGTCGTTAATGAACCACACATTGGAAACATCATATTGGTATTGGGATGTCTTGGGTATGGAGGTCCAGTCCAGATTGCCAGCTACAAGTTTTAGTGCTCAGGAATTCGCATATATAATAAATGAAACCGTTGTTGTCTATAACACTTGCTAGCTTGCAAATGGTAGAAGAGGGCTCAAAGCCGGGAGGCAGCGAAATGGCTACACTCCACGTCCAAGTGGCAGATTTCTGTCCACGTCTCCAACTCGTTCAGAACGCTGAACTTGCAGGGACCTCCTGGGTCATGGGTTTTCTTCGATCACCCTCTTGACTCGCCAAGTGCTACTGACGATGCTAGGCCGACAAGCTGAAGCAATCCTTGCCGCCAGGGGCTCGGATCGGTTCCGAACCCGGAGGATCAGGTCACTCCAAAAAGCTCCTAGTAGCGTCCTTGCTCCTAAGGCCAGGAGCCCCTAGTAGCGATGCCCTTTGCTCCTAGTGGCGTCCTCTACCCCCCAAACAAAAGAACTATATTTTTGTTTGTAGTCCGATGCAGCAAGGTTGGATGTCAAGGATCCTGGTTGACAATGTGGAACCCAACTTTACTGCAAAGAAGTCAGGAACCACTTGTCTTTGTGTTTCTGATGGTTTCCGGATCCTCTTCTTTTCCGGATAGGCCCTCCCTGCAGAAGAAGGAGATCTGAGTCGAAGCAACGGTGACGATGCCTACGCCGCTACGGTACAGGTGCCAAAAAGGGGTCGTTTCCCCTGATCGACTCGTGCAACAAAGGCGGCCACGGCAAGAACACGGCTTTTCAGGCTCACTGAACTACACCCAAATACATCCAAATACTACAGACATGTCCGTTCCTTTTGTGTCATACCTATAAGTTTCATGGTAGGGTCTAGGCTTAGCTGAGTCTTCCCTCACCCATCCTCACCCCTTATAATAAGCATACTTAGATATGGTCGAACACACATACACAATCGTACACACGTACAGATGCGGTGGGAACGTTACACTCAGTGGAGAGTGGAGGGGAGAATTATATAAAGTGGACAATTATTACATTGACTCGACACAGAAATTGGCTCCTTTTCATTCCTTTTCTAGCTCTTGCTCAGGAGGGGACGTCTGAGAATCCGGGGGAAGTATTTCCCCTTAAACAGGGAGCCGGAACTCTCCAACCTCTTGCTAGTTCTGTGCATCAATTTCTCCAAGCCTTTCGGCCCAAGACGCTCCAAACGCCCACGTCTCCGTCACGCGGGGGACCTCGGTGGACCGTCTACCGCAAGGGTCACAAAATCATAACACCCCCCCCTCCAACACCCCCCCCCTTCAACATAACCTTGAAACAACCCTGAAATAAAAAATAACACTGAAATAACACTGAAATAACATTGAAATAGTCTTGAAATAGAAATAACCTGGAAATAACCCTGAAATAGTGCAAAAAATGCGTTTTCAGAAAGAATTATGTACAGACATGTGAAGACATGTCTTTGACTTTTGGTGGCAAAACCATCCTGAATCTTGGTTCAACCTTTGCTGATATGTGCCACCCGCGCGCTTCCAAAAAACAGGGGTTGAGGATGACAGAGTTGGACAAAAACAGGAAGAATCATGGATGATGTTAGACATGTTTGGACAAAGTTAGAGCAGGACAGACCATGGGAGAGAGAAGCACAGGAAAGAAGTAGAGAATACTGATTAACCAAATAAAGAAAACATGGAGTTGAGTTATTCCCAAAGCCGTGCCGCGGACGGCTTCGCCGGCTAACATGGACATGGAGGTTGGCCATGTTGTCGCGGCCCTTAGGGGACTACGACCGGTACTATATAGTCAAGTAGTCGAGTAGTGAAAGTGATCATCTACAAGCTTGGTGTTGGCAAGTTTGCCTTTGACAGAGTTTTGTTGCTTCTCAGATCTTTGGTTTTGTGGTTCAGCTGTTCAGCCCGACAAGTGATTGGGCGCCGTGGGCCAGTGTTCTTCGGCCCGCCACTTGACTCACTCAACCGAGATCCACAGGACTGGCCTGACCTCAATGACACGGTACACCGTGATTGCCGCCACCTTTTTGGAAACCTTCCCACCGAAACGGCTTGATGTGTACTAGACGAGGGAGTTATGCAATTATACAATATATACAGACAGAGGGGGTTTTGACATGTTTTGGCGCATGCACAATGACCCTTCAATTATATCATTCCTTTGGATTCGGTGAATGTTTCCTTGGCATGAGGCCTTTGGCATCCTTGAACCCACGACGCAATGAGTCCTCAGCCGGGCGCTGAGCGGGTATTGTGAGCAGGTATTGCCTTTGGCATCCTTTGGAAAATCTTAATGTCAAAGGAAAATCGTTGCACACCCTTCTGAGGGCAACTGCCTTTCGGAGGGATTTCACCACCTGATGCCATCATGAATGGATGGCCCAATCCACTGGCTTTAGGGGTAGAAAGGGTCTTCCGATGAGAGTAGTTCAATGCCCAAGGGAATTTCCAGACATATTGATGATCTGCGACGTGTCCAGGGAGGTTCAGGTTTGACCAGTTTCAGTGTTTGTTGTTGCACCCACGGTATTGTGTTGGATTTGGAGAGCCAGCAGAACAGTTCGTAGAGGGTCATGAGATCGTTCGCGCAGGGTGGCCCCCCACTATGTGCAAAAGCATACGTAGATGATGGCTACTATGATGACTTAAACATGTTTGGATAAACTCGCGGATATGTTGCTACCCTCAAGGACCTTGAGGTTCGGTGTGGCGTCCACTTTGGAAGAGTTTCCCTCCTGGAGAGGGATGGTGTTTTGTACAAGCATGAGAAAGAGTCAAGCATCGACTCTGGAGTCTGTACAAGCACGCGATTGACGACTCCAATGGCCGTAGGTCGACAGGAGGATTCCTGTTTGACGGTGGGTCCCTGTTCAGCCACGAGTCCGTCCCCACCATTCAACTCTAAGAGGTTCCAAACAGATTTCCCATCCCTGAAGGAATCTCCAAAATATTCCAAAATGAACATACTCACCACTATTTAAACCAGTTGAGCGAGAATCCCCCAACTCTATCAGCGCCCATAGCTTTCTTTGCAGCCATTGCGGACAGAAACTAATAGAAACTACAGTCAACGAAAGACACGCAGAACGCCACATCAGATATACAATGATATACATCACACAGTTTGGGCTTAGCATCAGGGTTTCTTCCACAGTAGGGAGCCAGGCCGCCCCTTGGTTTTTAGCGATACCACATAGGTCATATATAAGTTAAGCCCTTATAAGCCCTTAATATAAACATTAACTGGGCCCTCAGATGTTGCTCCTTCAACCCACAGGCTGTTCTGAACGACCAAACAAAACAAAGGCAGCTGAACTTCGCTGAACCGAACTCATCGGTGCGCTGCCGAGCCCATGGCGTTTCGTCGACTCCGACGATGCCTGGCCACCGTCTCCGTCTCCATGGCCGTTTGGGGGTGCCACGGATGTCTTGGTCGTTGAGTGGAGCACGGTGAACACAAACGAAGGATGCACCAAGTCCGTTTCTGAAAAGTTCCTTCTAGTGAGGTCTGTGTGTTTCTGGGAGTAAATGTTCGGTTGGGCCACGCATGAGGCCCTGCTGAAAGATACTGTATGTATGGGCCAAAATGCTTGACCAAAGCATAGACTAGAGGATTTCTCGGACCGTTGAGGACCATCTCTTTTTGTTTTGACCATGACAGGACACCTTGATCAGCTTGAGTTAGCTTCGGATCGTCCAAACCAACAGTACAGGCCGTCGAGAAGATCCTAAATGACTTGTCCATCGTGTCATCGTATGTCCTGTTTTGGTTGGTGGTTCCAAAATGGTTGGACAATCGCTACAGAACCCACCAGCAGCAGTAAAACTTATTGCAATTGCTGTACCAGGGGCCTAGTGCTCCGGGTTTTCTTGCAAACTCCCTTTGGCTTGGGGGGGCAGGGGGGTGTTCCTTTGCGGTGAATTCCTCCTAAGATAAGATGTATTGTGTTCCTCCTATGCCTCTCACCGACAAGCATGAGCAGAATCCACTGAAGGGTGGGTTGCCCATTTGGCGAGGCGCGCCTTCGGTGGAGCGAGCATGCGCCCTCATGCAGGCCAAGCTGGAGCTGGCTGGAGTGAGTTGGCATACTGATGCATATACCGTATATAATGGTGGAATGTTTGAAAGCATGCATTTGCATATTAAACTAAAATATTTGAGGCCGCGGCCTCAGAAAAAAGGAATCACATATGACATATACTGCAGTTAAGGTTGCATATACGCAACACATGTAAGGCATCTGCAGGATACCATTTGCTTCGGGCTTAAGGAGGGGCTTTTGCCAGCGAGGCGCGGCTTCGGGAGATTCACATCGGTTATTCGCGAATGCCCTTGCTCCTAGTAGCGTCCTTGCTCCTAGTAGTAAGGCCAGGAGCCCGTAGTAGCGTCCTTGCTCCTAGTAGCGATGCCCTTGTTCCTAGTAGCTTCTTGTTTGCTATTCCAGATATGTCCAGAGAATCCTTCAATGAGCATGACCAGGCCTTGGCGCCGCCGTGCCCACGATCGGCGCGATCGGCACACCGCGGATTCTCGCACGCTGGGCTGCTGCCCAAGGAGAGTTAGCGTGAAGGGATTATATATATATATATGGAGACTCGCCTGGTAATATGAAAAGTAAGGAATTGTTTGCATCACTGGTTGGACCAGTTAGACCCACTGATTTTAGGATTCTTATCTTGACCCGGTCCAAGTCAATGAGTCAATGTTCCCTTTCGGTCGCCTTCCGTGAGTCGACCTGAGGAGTCTTGGAGGACGTGACTCGTGAGCTCCGGCGCTACCTGGACGAGCGCGGTGTGCGGCACCAGGCTCAAGTTGCAACGAACGCGTTTCACAATGGAGACTTAATATACCTGAGAGATCCTGAGAGGGTGAAACCATGGTTTTGAAATGGTTTGTGAGTTTGCAACCTAGTAAGCATAAGATTTCTGTTTGTTCCCTTCTTGAGCATGGAGATGCAATTCATTTGACCTGCGGACAGGCGAACAGGATCATTTCAACATGGGATGGTCAAACATGAGGACGGATTTCTAACGAGGTGGATCCAGGGGAAGCAGGATCCGACATGCTTTGACCATCCCTCGTGTAATAATAATATATAATCCCCCGTGATTGTGGGCTTATAAAATGCAGATCCTTTTCCTTTACAAAATGCAAATTCCAAGACACATTTTATAAACATTAGGTTTTTCTATGTTTTTAAGGATAACTACATAAGATCTGGAGTATCGTCATTTTATAAACTTTACTAACTTGGACACTGAATGACAGTAATAGAGGGCAGGTGAACCCCGTAATCTCATTTTATAAACATTCACTTGTCGAGTTGTCAGAGGATGGTCAGAACATGATTTCTCATTTTATAAAGATCATGTTCTGGACTGTCTAAAAAGGTATTGATTTTTCATATGTTTCTAAGAAACCTAAATTTTCAGAAATGCCCTCAAAACTCTTCAAACCGCAAGGAAAGACAGGGGTAGAGCCCGAAACATCCAACATCCAACACCTCAAACGATCCGAAACGGTTCCAGGTCCGTACGCCGCTCTTCCCCCTTATCTCGGTGCCAAACAGCACCGTGAAACACCCCGTGTTCTTTAGACCTTTCTTTCGACCTTTAGACCGGTCTCCCCCCGTGACCGGTCCGAAGCCTCTCGTTACCCCCCCCGTAAAGGGAAGAGACACAGAGACAGGGAGAGAGAAGAAAAAGTGTAGAAAAAGTAGCTAGCTAATTTTTAATTCTTAGTTATTTTCCTGGTCATATTCCTTCAGTTCCTGTCTTTCCTTGAGGTTTGAAGAGTTTTGAACAGTGGGTTCAAATTTAGTTGTTGATTATTGAAAATATAAATTTTCAGAATCTGAAAATTCAGAATCTGAATCATTACTAAATAATAACTATTTCAGAATCTTGAGATCTTGACATGACGAATTTTCATTTTATAAAGTATCCGAATTTGGCTTCTTACGGACATTTCCGATGAGCAATTCGCCTTTTATAAAGTGTTTCTTCCTGGATGTCGATTTCTATCTTAACCTATCACAACCTGTGCTGGTCATTTTATGAACTAGTTGTTTTTCATTTTATAAACAAAAAACCTATCATCCCACACATTTTATAAACCCACAAAGTTTATAAAATGCAAAATCAGCGCGCCTATGAACAATCACGGGGGATAATATATATATATATATATCGTATAATATAGTGTATGTCAGTGTCAAAAAATGCCAATTACACAATGGAAACATCGGGGAAACAAGTACTTGAGGATGCTCAACTCCGCTGCTCGGTGATGCCTCTCGCTGCCAGGATTGCTTCGAGAAGCAAGAGTTGCTGGAGCGTGTCCAGGAGCACATGGCACAGGAGAGCCAAGCTGGCCGTTCTACACGGAGTGAAGCGGCGGCTGCGCGGTCGGCGCTTTGGATGCTTTGGGTCGGTGCTTTGGGTGCTTTGCCCTTGTTTGATCTTTGTGTGCTCTACAAGTGCCCTGGAGAAATGATAACTGCTAGAGCTTCCATAGAAAATCATAGAGGGTTGCTGACATCGGAAGACACTTAGAGGAATGTATATACATAATTCGTAGATAAGAATCTGATCTAGAAAAATTGCTCAATTGAGAAGAGATGTTTCAATTCAACCTTGTTTCGACTGGGTCGTTCTGGACATGTGAAAGACCCTAAGGTCATCCGGCACGGCCAAGTGGTGTGATAGTTGCAGGAGATGGGGTCCTACTAACTATCTCCGGACAGTCCAACAATTTTTGACATATTTTGCTATTTTTGGATGCAAAGCATGAACCGATCTCTTCAAGGGGCTGTTAGAACATGATTCTTTTGCAATCACCCCAAGAAAGCATCCACTGGCATTCATAACTGAGGCTCGCAGTTCCACAGCCTCACGCTTTGCTCAGTTTGGGGACCTGGTGGATGTGCCCGCGCAGGGCCAAGAGGAGGGCACCTTGGCCGACTTGGCTAGTTGGTGTCAACATGAACCTGGTTTTGCTGGAGGCCATTTGTTTGATGTTCCCCCAAGGGAAATCTAATCCCCCCCAAAATGGATCATGACATATAATATATATGTTTTTTTTCCTTTAAATAGTTCTTTTAGTTGCGATGTTTGCAGGTCCCAAAAAACAGATCGAAGTTAGATGCTGAACAAGAGGTGTTCCAGGTCCTTGTGAGGCCTTGACTTCCCCCAAACCAATGACTTGTGTAGAACTTGTGCAGGCGTTTTTATTTTCCTGCACGGCTTTGGCGATTCAGCACGGGGCTTTGCAAGCCAACTTCCCAACCTGCTGCAGATGCCCCAGATGCGGTATGTGCTGCCAACGGCACCTTCATTGGGAGGCACTGCGCACAGTGCGGACCGTGGGCACGTGCACGTGGAAGGAAACATAGGTTGGCTAGATAGATTGATTAAATAGGACCCAAGGCAGAATGTTGGCTATGACAATATGGGTTTGTTTGACTTCGGCGAAGCATAGCCCGAAGCATACCTCCGAAGCGTACCCCATAGTCAAACATACGGCCTGGGAATCCTTTAAATAATGCAGGTAATATGTACTATCTCATAGGGGCACAGCGGCAACGATTTCTTCACCTTGAAAGAACTTAAACTATAACGATGAACTATATATATAGCATATAATATGATTGATACGTTTTTTGAGCATCATTGCAGACCAGAGCTCTTCTGGCACAATCGTCATTGCAGGGATCCATGGACGTGATTGTAACGGCCAAGAAGGATATGTTTGACCCCACGTCCCCAAATGTATTAGTTTTTGATTGTGACATTTATGGTGAATCAATTGGATCCTTTGCGATGATCCACTGAGCAGCTAAGCAGCTCCAAGTATAGCTACATGCTTCCCTGCGTGACACCCTTTAGCTCCAAGCCGTTGTTCATATGTTTTTCGTGTAGTATTAAACATGTTTTATTGCCATCATGTTGTTCTTACAGAACTTCAGCGTTGTCCCGAACGACTGATTCTTGACCCACAGTAAGAGTGACGGGATGGTTCGCAAGGCATGCGCTCCTGGTTTACGCCGGCTGCTTTGGGTGGCGGTGGAGAAAGCGTGGCGGTGAAGGAGAGCGTGGAGTATGTGACTTCGGCACGGAACTAGTCAACTAGTCTGGGAAAACATATATATGTGAAAGTGAAGACACAACAGAACCCACATGTGTGGGCTGTGCTTGATAGACCCTACTGTACCGGTCATGAAGGTCCACGTGGCTGAACTATCAAAATGTGAATCGATCTCACGTCGGGGCGAGTCAAGAGCAATGATTGGGTCTATGTTGGCTGTATAGGTTTTGGGACGAGCATCAAGCATTTTGAGCTTTTCACCAAAATGAACAAAGATTTGCAATGCAATGGAGATTATCCACACATACAGGGCGCGGCCCTCCCGAAAGGAAGAAACTCTCAACAAGGATATGATCCTTGAATATGTGTTGCTTTTTTCCTGCAAGGAAGATACTTTTGTGGGGATCAGGTGTGGATAAAGGAACTCTTGTAATACAGGAGAAGGTTCATGAGGATGTCAAGTACCTAGATGATCATTCATGTTACAGATTTATGTGATGATCTATATGGGTGCCACTGGGGAAACGGGATGTACTCACAGGGGTGCATTTTGTCACTGCCCACAGTCGGGATGTACTCCATGTCGGCAGTTTTTCGCCACAGAGGAGGTGGACCTGAGGACAATGGACAGATGGTGTTGGACGTCTATTCCAGGTTTATGCCAGACATGAACGGGTTTCCTTCAAGACTCCTTGGAGACAAAGAGAAAAACAAACACAGTTCACTAGATAGTTGTACGTTATTCTCCAGGTGGGAGGTGGTAAATATCCCAACATATCCCAATCTTGTTGCTGGCCAAACTGTTTGTTGACGAAAGGTAGCGGTTACGCTACCTGACCGAAAAAAGACCAAAAGCCAGGAAAGATTTTGTCGGAAAGGGTTTTTTAGGCTTTTGGAGGCTTCAAAATTGCACAAAGCTATGGTATTTACAGGGTTTTGTGCACCTTCCCGGCAGAAAACGCCGGTATTTACACGGTTTTCTGCGCTTTTCCAACGCCTGATTCCCTGCTACCTTTCGTTCACCCCCCTCCTCTCTCAAGTTTTCTTTGTGCCTGCTTTTCTTTCTCACCACAGCCTGGGGCCACGCCAAGGTGCACGAGTTGATCCGCCAAGAAATCACGCGTGGTGTCCGTCCAGGGCAGATTTTTGTGGGTGGTTTCTCGCAAGGCTGGGCAAAAAGAAACGACGACTGGTCGAAGGTCTTGATTGGAAAGGGGTTGTTAGTTTGGGCTGGGCCCGGGCCCAGGGTGCCCCCCAACAAGACCATGTTGAGAGGGATCAAACATTTTTGTGAGAACCTACTTGGGAAGAAGAGGCTTCCTGTGGATGTTTGTTTCCTGAACCCAACGATTCACTGATTCACATATGACCAACCCCTCCAGCTTGGCTGGAGTGCGGACGTCGAGACGAGCCAGGGCTGGTTTCAATCAGGCTGGTGCATGTTGGCATTGAAAGTGTGCCTTCTATACCAAATACCTTTTTGGTGTTTGCACAAAATAAACATAGTTCTCTCGTCCAGTCATCCAAATCAAAAGAGGCGGCTGTGTGGCCGTGCGGGCTGCCTTGAGTTTCCCGGATGCCTCACTGGGTGGTGCAGTGGCGGCTTCCACGTTCTTGAGCATGAGCAGGCTGGTAGAGGTGGTTTGGGCACTTGGAGTAGTTTTTTGTGCGGTTGAGTGGTTTTTCGTGGTGTGTTTGGCAATTTGCTTATACGTTGGTCTCTCACTGAGGGCGAAAAAACTCATCAAACATGGCCATCCGAAGAAAGACCTTTGTTTGAAAAAATAAAGACATGAGATGAATCCATAGACCTTATGGCCTTAAGTTCTTTCCCTTGATTACGCCACGATCCGACGAGAGGATGTATGCGTTTCCGAAAGCAACGGCCCATCCAATCTTGGCAACCTGCACTTCATCCCATGACCCTTCTTCGTGCCGGCAGGTGGTTTGCAGAGAACCTTCTAGAATAAACGGTGGAGATATGATACCTCCTCCCCAAAACAACGTCTCAACCCACGCACGACAGGAGTCCGGAGGCTGTGAGCATTGCAGAGCCCAACAGGCCTGATGCTGGGAGTTAGCAATGATGGCGGGTGCATGGCAAGTGGCCATCACGCAGATGTCATCTTTCCCCGGGAGGTGAAAAGAACCAGAAGAGCAAGACGAGCGCAAACTGAAGAGAGCATGAGATGTTGAACATGTTTGTGGGATGTTGGTGTTTATGAGTCTCAATCAGAACCTAGGCGGCTCCGGCTCATGCATAGCTCAGCTTGTCGGGTCATGCCGGGTCTCTGGTCTATCAAGAAAATGTGAATCGGGAGACCAGAATAGACGATATAGTTGATTCGTTGACACCCTATCGGTTGCAGGATGTTCTATGTGTGCTCTCCAGACACACGGACTCCACATGACTCACAAGGCGTTTGCCGGTCCTTGGCTGCCACGGAGATGCGGATGGGGCTGTGCCCAGCTTGGCTGGGAAGCAGCTCGTGGAGCAGCTGAGAAACCAAGGCACGGGCGTGGCAGGGGGTGTCTTTGTTTGTCTATTCCATCTATATATTAGTCCTAGTTTTACTTCCTGTAAATAAGAAATATACCAATATATGTATATATTTATTTATTTATACAGGTGTCTATACTTAGAAATCCAACTATGCTTCAAAAGCGGACCTTGATAGATCGCACTGCTCACCGCTGGCATTTCAAGGAAGCAGGCTGACATAGGCTGACCCTTAGGTCTGAAAACCGCCCTGTAGCAGAAGACCAAGGAATGTCTCATGGACCGCAACCTGATCACATGTATACAATAAGGTGCTGGTTGTATTTGTTGGAACAGCTTTTTGCATTGTGAACTCTGACTCAAGAAGACCTGGCAACGAATGCAAGCAGGTCTATCCTTCTGCCCCAGGAGTTCCATGCAAAAGGACGCGTTCGTCGTAGAACGACCCACGTCCGGGGTTGTTCCCCTTACATCCCCGTTACCAAGTACAAGCTGGATCAAAGGGAGCACCTCAGGAACAGCCCTCACTTAGTAAGGTCCCTGCCAATTCTTTGCCTCAGGTGCCCCGCGTTGGAAAGGCATTCTCCTCTTGAGCCTCTTAAGTGTTCATGTAGTCATGCTTGGCGTTCGTTTTGCCGTTCACAGCGCCCTGAAGAAGCGAAGAAAGCTTCCCTGAAAGAGCCCTGGGGACCGCACTTGGCCCGTTGTCACCATCTCGTCGGCTTTAAACAGAGGCGTTCCAGCAGAGTTCAAGAGCTATCCCACCATGGGCCATGCCTATTGCCCGGAGGAGCCAGCGAAGCCGCCGTTTGCATGGAAAGCACAGCTGGCCCCAAAAAGCCAAATATGGAGGAAAGTCTTAGAGTCACGCATGGCGGCGTTCGGACGAGTCAACCCAACATGTTGTGAAGATTTCCTGCCTGTAGATCTCTCTGTCGAGCCATCTCTGTTTGCCCAAATCATCCAAGCAAATTCTGCACTCCATTTCAATTGGTGTTGGGCAACCAGGGTTTGCTGGGTCACACTCCTGGACTATCCTGGGCTATACTCCTCATTTGCTGAAGGAAAGCAGCGCATTGGTATTGGGGGAATTGTCCACTACTGGATGGTTTGTTGCCGTGCCAAAGATGGAAAAGGTAGGGGTTGTCTAGGTTGTCGTCAGCATCAAATCTCCTTCACTCCTTCACCCGCAATGCTCCTTCAAGGACAAGAAGGTTCATAGCCTGGGACAACCTGGATTGCTGTTTCTGTTTGTGTGGCTTTGTTCCAGCTGGAGGCCACCCCTGAATCCGATTGGTCGAACAGGTACCCAGAGAAAACGCATCCACGTCTCATGCTGTTGAGATGGTCGAAGGGGAGTTGCTTGATGTTGCTTGTATGTAGTTACATGTAGTTACTTTTGATTTGCATGCATGCTCCTCAACCCCTACCAGGGGAACGAGCTGACCAAGGGCAAAATGAGATGACACCCTTCTACCCAGTCGAGTTATAGATGTTCCAGCCCGGAGAATGCATCTCGTTGGGATCCCTGCACCCCAGGAGGCCCGGGACGTGGTGTCCTTCCTGACGCAACACCTGCGGAAGTCGCGCCCGCGCGGGGCAGAAGCCTTGGAGCAGATGTCCGCCAAGGAGCGGGAGAAACCCGAGGTGTGTTTGGATGTTCTTGGGTCCTAAGTCCTATAAGTAAGATATACCGTCAGTGTATAGCCAATATTAACAAACAACTAATATTGACTAAAAATGACAAATATTAACATATTAACTAATAATAATACTAAAATAATATGTTGATCGATCCCAGATTTTATTCTGCACCGTTTGGACACACAATCCGCTTTTGACGAACTGATCGTCGCAGAGATTCCTGCTGCCACTTCACACAGGAACTGAAAGCCTTGCTGCTGGAGAATGGAGTAAGTACCCTGGGTTGCTTTGAGAAGTGGGAGCTGCTGGAGCGCGCGAAAGAAGCGAATCTGTAGCAGGGCCATGCGGTGAGCAGCGCCATGCAGGGCCTGCAGTCGAGTGAGAATTATGCTCGACAAGAAAGCTTAACTGTTGGATGGAGCTTAACTGTTGTCTACTTATCTTGCCATTTGGGGTATGGTCAGTCGAGCTAAGCTTGGGGGTCAGTATCCAAAATCAGTTGTGTGTGTGTGTGACCAGTGTGTTCAGCTGTTTGAGAGTGAACAGATTTGTAATATTTTGTATACTGGGATATGCGGATGTGCAAATGATTATTTGTCATAGTGGCGCTTCCTGGCGTGGCGTCCCTCGACTGCAGAGCTATGGGCGACTACTATGCGATGTCTCTCGGGTCTTTGGGACTGCAGTCACCAAGGATCTGAGCGCAGTCGGTTCCCCAGTAAGGGCCTGGAAGAGTAACAGTCTAGTCCCGCAACAGGCGGCGGAAATGTACAGCCTGCTTCTTAGCAGGGTTGTGTTTCGATGACACCTCCATGGCGCCATAGCTCGGAGTATCGTGCACGGTGGGTTTCCTGCAAGTCCAAAGGTCGAACAGCTTCAGCTCGGTGGAGCACGAGGAAGATTTGAATCTACTCAGTGTCAGTTGTGAAAGTCTTGGGTATCTATGGGTGTGTTGCCTTGTGTTTCCTATGGGTTTTCCAGAACGATCAAACACCCGACGAGTTTCGCCACCAGACGGGGGACCCCGGACCCCGACGACGTTCGCGGCCATTGGACCCATCTTCAGCGTCGATGCGACGCTCCGTTCGCTGTACAGCGGCACAACGGGTGCCAAAAAGCTGTGTCAAGCGTGGATGTGCGACTGGCACTGGTGTATAGAACCCTCCATCTTTGGTTCCCTCACAGGGCGCTCGAACCCGGCTGAATCTAAGAAACTAGAAGTCAATTCTGCAATCAAACAGACTCTGAAAAGTGAAAGTTGTGAAAAAAGACAGGCCAGTCTGGCTAGTTTGGCTAGTCTGGGTTTGGTGAAGGATTTGGCTGCTCAGTTTCCTTGGGTGGTTTTGAGTAGCCTGATGTTCAGCCATTCCCAAGGTCAAGGACCCTAGGAAATCGTTGAAAGACCAAGTTGAGCTGCTTCGTTGAGTCAAACATGCAGCCCGTTACTACGAGGTGGGTGTGTAGAAGGCCACTACTCGAAGCTTGGCAATCTGGTGCTCAATGAGCTAACAGTGTTGGCCAATATCTTTGGAGATTTGAAGGTCATAGAGTTGATCGAGAACATCCTGGAGGGATCGTTGGCTCCCTTTGTGACGAACATCCTGTGGCCTGTGGCCCGTTAAAGTTGCTTTGTCTCGCTTTCTGCGCATGTGGTTTGTTTTCGGTTCTTGTTGCAAGCAACTCAACGATGCATAAAAGCTATAGGCTAATAGGTGTTCCATTCATGAGGGAGCCACACACGCGCTGCAGAAACTGTTCGAGTTGTTCCGTGCGCAGACTGGGAGCTCATGGTAGCGCTGGGTATTGTGCAGACACATGCAGACACAGACCCCAATATAGTCTTTGTGCACTGCCAAAGTTCCAATATCGACATTATCGACACTCGATCAATTGGTTGGAGACATGTGCCGCTGTTGAAACACCCCAAACAACTCAAAGTTAATCAAATTTAGATAAAATTGCAATGCATCTTGAAGCATTCCAATGTTCATTGACAATTTCTTGGCAGAGCACTGGAAAGCATGCAACGAGGTCTGAACTGTCTCCTTGCGCGAAGGACGGTTGGGGGTTTCGTGAGGTGCTGATGTGAGCCATGCGAACATTGTCGTGTTGCCAGCAGTTTGGGTAGCCCTGACACAGGGATGCCGATGTTATCCGATGTTTGAGCAGAACGAGTCAAGTTTTGGCATTTCTTCATGTAAGAGAGTGTCAAGATCTCCTATATCTTGGAGGTAGTTTGGGTATGACATGGGGGCATTCATCACACCTTTTGGAGTAACTTGCCATATCAATCGTGTGCCGCCTGTGGAGCAGTCAATGACTTGGCGCTTCTTAATTTGCGATGCCCTTGTTACTACTAGCTCCTTGCGACTTGGGAACGTGGGATGTGCACGGCTGGACTTTGGGAGATGTTTCCACGATGCTGGTGCCACATCCATCGTACACGGCAAGTCTCAAGTTGCTCCTGTCCATGTCCATAAATGGGTACAACTCTCTGGGCTTTCGTTTGACCTGCAATTGAAGTCATTATTTGGCCTCATTTGGACCATTTGGACCACCCATACCAAGTACGATCGAGTACATGTCACGAGCCATGGATTTGATGGGATAACAGAAGCATTGGTCGCTGCCATTGGTCGCGACCAACATGGACCAAGTCAATTTCCCGTGCACGGCTTACTTACTTTTGTCAGAGTTCCCTCCATTGCATAGGTTTGTCCTGCGTGGACGGTCAGAACAACTGTGCATGAGGAGGACGGATGCAGCTCAGAGATGGATGAGAGGCTCTACTATTGCAAGAGGCGGGGCAGGTTCCTACCCAGGCAGGCATGTTCACCTGCAAAATTGTTTGCATGGATGGGTTTCTGATGATATCAAAACTGAAGAGGTTGAAGCAAATTCTCTAGGCAAACGGATGGGGTCACAGGACATGTGAGAACTTAATTAGCGCAATGCAATAGGCTTTGCCATCAGCCATACCGCCTGCTTAAGTTTGTTCACACCAAAGTAGCTGGTGCTGTCCGCAGGTGTTGACTCATTGCTTTTAGGCCTTTCCATTTGTACTTTATAAAGGATATTTAAGAATTAATAAACTTTAAGAATGTTACATGATTTAGTGTTGAAACCGAGGTCAGTCATTTACACGCATGTGTGAGGTCCTCCGTGAAACAACTTTCTCAGAAGCCATACTGAAATGTTTTTTTGACATTGGAAGATGTCCTCTTGCTGCCGCACTGCTGCCAGTCAAACATTAGGTTGTCCCATGTGAGTCGACAGTTGGACTGTGTGCGGAGCCTGCACTATCAACATGATGTTGAAGGACTTTTTGCACCTGTTATTGACAAGAGGTGGTCCAAACATGTCCTAAAACATCCTAAAACCACACTCACGTCACCACATCGTGAAACTCTGGAATCCTCCAAGAATCTCTCGGAAACGGCTTTCTCTACTGACGACACATTGATCATGGACTTGCTTGGCTTTGCCCTTTTCCACCCCAAACACAATTGAACCATCCTGATTCTGCCAGCTGGCCCTGCCGGGTCTAGAGCGGTGCCTCAGCCGCCGAGCCTGGTTTTTGGAGAAGCAACATGTTAAAAGTTATGCTCACTTGGTGGGGGTTGTAAAAGTTTCTTGGGCTTTGAGCCGCCGAAGCTTCTGAGGGATCTTGATCGAGGGATCTCAATTCCTCATAATGGGGTTCCCGTGATCGGAGCTTTGTTCCAGAAAGCCTCCAACCTGCAAATGCTATGGGCAAAGACCAGTTCTGGTGCCATTGACCTGCATGCAGGAAGCGGGCCTTTGCTCCCCAGACTGCTGAGGTGGCACTGTCGAGTGGATTTGTGATGGTTCAGGCATGTTCAGGCCCACCATGGTTCCACCACTCTATGACAATGGACCCCAGTCACAGGACCGCAGATGAAACCGATAAAATGTATGGTGCCAAGTGTCCGTTGGCCCATGTTGTTCCAATGCCGTAGCATCCTTCTTCGATCCTTTTTTCTGATTAATTATCCTTTTAGCCCCTTCATTGTAACGGGTGAGACGGGTGACGTCCCACGTGCTTGCAGCAAACGGCTTTGCTTCGCCAGGCCCCGGAGCCACCAGTTCTGCCGCTTCGCGGAGTCACTGGGCTTTTCAAAACGGCGAACATTGTTGATCGGTGAGGATCCGTGAGAGGTGGATATTCGATCAGATGGTCGGTCTGCTTGTATTCCAGTTTTGAGATAGTTTGAGCCACATGTCAGATGTTGATGTAAATGTTGATGTGAATGAACGACATGAATCACGGGGTGTTGAGCCACATGGCATGCCGGCGAAGAGGAATCCCAGATCAAAAGATGTTGTGTGACCAGATGACTAAATATATTGTTTAAAACAATAGTGCTGCCGCCTCCAGACATTTTGATCTTTTCTCCTGAGTTTCTTTCTGGACAAAAGAAACCACACAAACCAAAACCACACCGGCACCAGTGACTGCGGAAGAGGACCCTCACCGGCCGAGGCGAGGACCCTCTTGCAGAGCATGCGGACGAAACCTAGGTGCTTGATGAGCAGCTTTGGTTGTTATTTTGTGTCTCCGAAACGGAAGTCATCGCTGATGGAAGGCATTCACACCCACACCATGCAATCAACAAACGATAATAGAACGTATGCTGCTAGTATTTGCTAGTAATTGACATGACCTGGGTGGTAGTAGTGTACATCTATGTCCACATTTGTTTTAAACAATATATATATATATATACATTGTGCCCGCTTTGTCAGATGTTCCTTGGAATTATTCGTCAATCAGGCCATGGATCGAATTAAAACCCCTTTTCTAGCCGCATCACGTACAAGAAGCACCCCTGAGAAACTTCTGTAGTGGACTGTGCATCTCGTGACCCTAGAAACAGATGAATCAAACAGATGAACTGGACTGAGAGCTCTTGGATGCACCTGGTGAATTCGAAGGAATTGTGCCAGGTCCAATCCCAACCTCCCAGTGGACGATGGCGAAGCCCTTTTGCTGGTCCGGAAGGCGGAGTCCTGACGACGACGTTTGTTTGGGCTCTCGATGTGGTCAACGACGTTTGAATCAGGAGGGTAACAGCTTCAACATGTTGGAGATCATATCTAACATCATATACTGTGCATAGTCGGCATGGACATCTCCCAGCTAGCCAACAACCATTCTTTCCATCAGCTAAGTATAAGTCGACTCCAAGTGAACTAGAAAGAACCACAAAGGACCCTACTTCATCACGGGAAGACCAGTGGTTGCGACACTGCATTATTTTTGATGTGTTGCTTCACAACTCCAAAACGCGGCCAATCGTCCAAGTCCAGGTCACAACCATTTGCAGCGGCTTGAGCTTCCTATACAACATCTCAGACAGTATATGGAAGATGTTGTCCACCCAAAAACGCGTCCTTTGTTCTGTTCGTAGGTTGCGGCCAGGAGCCCCGAACTCGGTTCACGTCCGATCGCCGCTCCGTTCGAGTCGTCGCGATGCCCGCTCCGTTCGAGTCGTGATGGCCTGAACACATCGAAACGGAACAGTCACAGAAGAGGACCAGTTGCACAGCTGGAGAAGAGGGCCAGCTGGTGAAGAGTGGAGGAAGTGTTGGTTTCATCTAGCCTCGGTTTTTGTGTACCAAGCAGTCATCCATCACAATCATCCGCAATCCCTTTGTTGGGGGTCTGGTGCGAGTGTCTCTTGGACCCTTTTCGATCAATGAAGAAAACAGGTTTTCACCGATGTGGTGCACACCCGGAAGAAAACAGCACATTCTCCCAGTGTAAGACGAAGACTTCGCGGTTCTGATCCGGTTTCGCCATGCCATGCCCCGCTCCTTGCGGGGCTCACGGGCCCTGGCGCGAGCAGCCAAAGTTGCTGCACAAGCGCAGGGGTTGCACAGCCCGACCCGGGTCGCGCCACCCAAGCGTGGGGCGTGCCGATGTTTTGCGGCCTTGGGCTCCAGTGGAGCTCGTTCGAGTCACGTGGGGATGTTCCTTCACGCGGTCCGGGAGAACAAAGAGAAGTTTAGCTTGGCAGCAAAACTGCAGAGCCTCGAATCAAAGAAGTGATTCTGAACGTCTGGAATCCTTGCAAGAAGAAAGGACAAATACAATCAAATACATACAAATACAAACAAAGGCAATTTGCCCAAACAACCATTCTTGCAACAACCTTTTTCAGTGTGCGTTCTCCATTGTTTGCCGGTGTTTCTGTTTTTTGTTTGTTTCCTGCTTTACGATCCACGTGAACTTCCCCTTGACCACTTGATGTTTGCAGGACGTACAACTCCTTCATGGGCCACCTGCTTTTGTGGGGTACTGGTACCTTTCCGTTTCTGAATCGACAGTTGGCCGGTGAAACACCGATTCTTCGAACGAGACACACGGTCAGATCATCCTTGGCACATGGCGAGCTGGCGAGCTGGCTAAAGGGATGGTCTTTGGACGTGGAGTGCCCAGCCGACCAAGGCGAAGCCCCTCCAGTGCACGACATCTGCGCTTCTTCCGCCCAGCTCAGCTGTTGAAGGAAACGAGATCGGGGTGAGATGGGGCCAGAAGCCAGTGAGGTCAATTGGAGTATATTATATAAGGGGTAAACATAGACCAAAGAGGACCAAAGTAAACTAAACTGAACACTTTTTGACTGGCAGGTGAACCGAACTTTGATGACGCAAAGCAACCAAAGTTGTGTTCCAGACAAGTAGGAGTTTGCTCAGCAATGCCGCCAGCCACCAAACTTTGGGTCTCTTGGTCTCTTGGTTCTGCACTGAACTTGAATCAAAATCATTGAATCATTGTCATTGTGTTTACCTAAGCTGTTTTTGGATTTCCAGGTCCAAACTTTCAAGTGGGTCATGTAGAATCATGGGTTCACAGTTCACAGGTTTATGACTCTCTTGAGACTGGTGTTTCAGGAAAAACATGCTGATGCATCCACGAGGTTGATCAGTGCTCCTTCCGTCGATAATCATCAACAAGCATGGCCCTTAAGAGCGCTCATTGCTGTGTAGTACTGAGTTGTTATGACTTGTTCCCTCCTTTTCAATTTTGCAAACTGAGCTTGTCCCACTCAATGATGAGATAGCCTGAGACAGCAGGGTCCTTGGCGTCTCCAGAGTGGCAGGCAGTGGATTTGGCCATTGAGACCTCCACGTCCCTGGCACCGTTCACACCGCTGCTGGCGCAGAAGCGTTACGCGCGGTATCTGTGTGGCTCCGACTGGAGGGACAGGGACAGGGACAGAGCACCTAGTGCTGCGAGGTCGACCATGTTGCGAGGAGATGTGACGACGTATCCAACGTATGGATGGTTTAGGGCCTTTCGTATTGGGTTACAAGGGAGCACATTGGGTTCAGAAACTTCCGACTCGCAGAACCAAAAAAAGAATAGAAATGAAAGGAATCGCAATGAGTGAATATGACTGTATGACAGTATGATCTGCAATGATCTGCATGAATGGGGAAGTTGATCCAAACAGAGCCGCCAGCAAGCTGAGCAAGCTGTCAAATTCGACTCAGCAAGCTGTCACGTCCACAGTCGAGGATTTTCGAAAGAGTCGAACCATCCTTTGGTCGAAAGAGCTCGCTAGAAATGATGACGGGATCGTCCACAGTCCACGGTCGATTTCTTGACGGCAGTGGTGACCCTTCTGAGGTGAACACCCAGCAGATTTGGTGAAGACCATCGAGAGCATTTTGGGAGCCTTGGAATTGATGAAGGTGATGTCTTGGTGTCCTATACTGGGTCACCCAACTAGATGGTGAAACAATGTGAAAGGGTGAAGGATGTTTCACCGGTTTCAATGTCTCAGGAGCCGTGAAGATCCAGGGGGACGACCGCTACAGCTTCTTCCAGCAAATCGCAAGGCTCTTGGTGGAGGAAACGCCCTTCTTTGGGGACCAGGCGGGTTACGAGAAGGAAGGAGTTGGGGATGAGTGGCATGGTCTTTGGAGAAGAAGAGATCCAAAAAGCAATGACACATATCGTTATGATTTTATAGCATATTATAGCCTAGCCACAATGTATAATAATGTAGAAGCTCCACTTGAACGTTCCTGTTCTGTACCTGGAAGATCCTGGAGGCAACATTGAAATGGATGAATCATAACAAAGACCCGGCGATTGTGGGGTCTACTCATACAAGCATACTGTACCCGTTGTTGGACAAGTCTCGAGATTGTCGTTTATGAGGGCTGCCCCGCATGGAACCACATGGTCATGACTCATGACTCATGGCCAGTTACTGTAGGTTGAAAAATAAAGAACCCTAGAACCACCCGGAAGCATTTCTTCCGGTTCTTGATGATCAATTGCGACCTGACAGGAGCTCCAGATCTTCTGTGCCTTGGCCAAGGCTGGGCGAGGCAGCTTCCGGAAGCTCCGCGAGGATGAGGCCCAGGAATTGGTCATTGAGATTCTTGGCAAAGCACTGGCACTGAGCCCTGGTGATCATCGCTAGTACTTGTAGGTTGGAGGCCATTGCTAATGGATCACCCCTGAGGACAACAAGCACTGGGACCACACGACAGAAGCAAGCAGGTGCCCGACCAGACGCGTAGTCGACCTGCATGAGACGGTCCCCATCCCATCGGCAGAGAGCTAAAAGGAACAGGGAAAATTATGGAAAATGAACACAAAAGGTACAAATCAAAAGCTTCACGGCGATTTGCATGCTGGCCGCATGTCAATTCTGCAGTGTCCTTTCCTTTCAAGATTAAAATGGACCAGTGGAACAACGCAAGGCAACAATAATTTAGAGAGTTTTTGACAGGTTCCCCCCTAACCAAAGACCCAGGATGATCCACCTGGCCACTTTCCCCGCCGACCAGGATCTTTGAGCGCCGGTCCAGCAGCACGTGGGCGCCCGACCAGGCGGCGGAATTCTTCGTGGCCGCCACCCGCGTGGGCGACACACGCGCGACAAGCGCTGTGGCCGAAAGACTAAAGCTGCTGATCAGTGGCGAGGCCGCAGGTGTGACATGATGCACAGAAAAGAAGTGTTGCATTTCACAAATCCAGGAAGGTGGTTTGGGTAGTCTGGTCCCAAAAATTCATCTTGAGTGCTGTTGATTTGTAAGGCCAGTTGCTGCCCGAGATCAGTCCCAAATTATTGGCTGGTTTGGCACACTCCTTGCGCGCGAGCAGCCGCCCGGACAGCGCGCATGGTGACTTTGTGTTGCTGCACGCGATTTGCCGGCGAGCGGCCAAAGCCTTCAAGGAACACCAACTGTCCCCGGATGCTGCAGTCACGCTCCTGCTGGTGTGTAGCTTGGATGTCGATTTGGGGCAGGTCTTCATAAGTTGTACCAGATATGGGTGTTTCTTTTTGCCAGTATATTCCAGTATAATAGATGACGCACAGACGGGGACTGTCGAACCCTTTGTTTGAGGGTGACACTTAGAGTACTAGGTGCTCACAGTGTTGTTCCACTACGGGTCTTGACTAGCTGAATCTGACTGTCCAACATGTTTGACACGGAAAGACACCGATCCTCAAGTTGGACAGGACTAGGAATCAAGGAGCTGGCCAGTCAGACCCAGTCCCACTTGTTAGCAGTTTCCCTATCGACGTTTGTCCGTTCAAAGTGCAAGCTTACCTGGCCCGGCGCTTGCTTTTCAAACAAAGGGCCAAAGGGCTACTGCATCGATATGTATAGCGTAGAACTCTGTATACACCCATTGATTCTTGCTCAGCAATGAAATACTTGATTCTTCCTGGTGAAATCCCAGGAACAGTAGAAACAGAACCTCTTAAGTTTCACGGACGCCCATTATATACAATTTTCCACATTTGGGCTTGGGATCACAGTGTGTGTGATGTGTGTGTGTTTATTTTGCACAAGAAAGGCACAAGAAGGAAGTTCATGTCGAAGTGGACGATAGGATGTTTGACCCGCGCCAATTCCGGGACGCGGAGGTTGCAAACTTGCCATCGTAAAGCTTTGCAAGTCAAGATGAAACCTATAGACTCATGCAATCTCATATAGCCTCCGAGAGAGAGAGAGAGAGAGAGGAGCCATTTGCTTAGGATGCATCATCCTGTTGTGTTGCCTTAAGTCATAAGTCTTTAATGCTGTGTCCTGCCCCTGGGCCTCCACTGGGCCCCGGATCCCTGGGAGGTAGCCGCTGGGAGATTCATGACGAAGAGCTCTTGCAGAACGCCTCACAGACACTTGAGGAAAAAGCGGAGGAACTCCCAGTACGAGATCTTTGCGAGGTGATCTATGCGGTCACCTGGCGAACTGAAATCCAAGCTACCCAACTTGTCTAGTTGTGTTGTTGCACATGGTGGGGTTTGCGAATGGTGGTTGTGAAGACAGGGAGGCTGAGAGGCTCATAAGGTATGTTGTTGCATTAGGTAGAACCTTTGGAAACATAATCCTGCTGAAAGGTTGAAAGGACCGGGGTTTCTACTTGGAGCAACAAGCAGTGTCCACCACCAGTGAGCAGTCATTAGCCATCAAGGACCTGATAGGTAGGTGGCCAGTTGCGTACCCTGCATTTCCAGGCACCCATGAGCCAGGGTTGAGATGTTGGGGAATCTATCTCCATGTCCACCACAATACCACAATTATCCAAGTCTTCCCTTCCCAACCTGAGTTACCCGTGCTGACTGGAGGAGGCCTGTCATAGCTTCTTCCATCCTTTTCAACATGGTTTAGACTCGTCGGTTGTTGACAGCCATTGAGAGCTGATGGCCAGTTGGTACAGCTGGAACCTTTGGAACCAGGTGAGTAGCATGCACGTGAAGGATGTCATTGGCCTGGAGGTGGGCAGCTGCCGTTGAAACCGAGCCAATCCCATGCGTTTCGCAAAAAGATGCAACATATCATGAGTCATGACAGTCATGAGTCATGTCTCATCACTTGTCACACTATAGAGATCCGAAAATAGAAGTAAGTGGAGAGCGAATACATGTATAAATATATATATATAGATGTACTATAGTATATGGTAGTATAGTTCAAACATGATGAATATATATATATATTATATATACACATGTTGCATATGATATATAAAATCCTTTTTAGACGTGTTTTGGAAATCAATTTTTGTTTATTTGGGACCCACACTATCCTACCTTGGCTGCCCGGCCTGGAGACGAGGCCATTTGTCGGCAGCTCATGGACCGTGCAGCGGATATGGCGGAGCCGGACCTTGTTCGCTTGCTGCGCGGCCTGCTGAAGCTCAGGCATCATGATGAGGCCGTGTGATGTTGGCATGCAAATCATGAGTGTTACTGTCACTTTGTCTCTCTGTTCGTCTGTCTTTGTGTGTGTTTTTGTTCGTTCTTTTTGGATTTTTTTGGTGTATTCTCACATCTTTTCGGGAGGTTTGAGTGGTTGTCGAAGTTTTTGGTAGGTGTCTCAAGTTTGTGTTGCTGTGCGTTGCTGGAGTTTTTCTTTTGGAGGACAAGGAGATCCGAAGCAGCAAAAATTAGTGTAGGTACTCCACATCAGAATTTTGCACAGGCGCAGGACTAAAGAACATTCTCTTTCTACTCTTTATTTATGTGTCCAACTTCAACTTGTTGTTTGTTTTTTGCATCAAACTAATGCAGCTTTGATTGTTTGCTTTGTGACAAAAACTGCTAGACAGTGACGTTGGGGTTGAAGGAATATATATATATATAGATTATAGATCTCACAACCTTTGTGAGGCGCTGATGGGGGTCTTGGCGCCACTGGTTTTGGCGTCTCAGACACGAATGCAATCGGTGAGTTTGTGCCACTTGGCGAACGTTGCGCCGTCAAAAACTTGCGAACCCATTTGCCGTGGCGCTTGAAATGGTGATTGCCACAAATAATTCTACAATTGAGCTAAGAGTTCTGAGGGGTATATGACTTAGTAGTAGGATGTGATTCTTTTTCCCGTGTGAAGTCTAGAATCAATAAGTCAGTCTATACCTTAGGGCTCACCGGTCGGCTGCTACCCTCACCAAAAGGGACACAAGATTCCACAAGGAAGATCCAGAATCTTTGAGGTGGGAAATATTGGCTGGGTATCTCCAAAAATAAATATCTCCAACAGACATAGCAACCACCTGGAAGATGAGAACTTCACTTTCCTCGGGATTTGCAACATGTTGGCTTGGGGAGGTACATCAGATCAGAGGGTCGAATGATTCTTCCAGGTCCCTACAGGTCTCTACGCTTTGCAACCTCATCTAAGGCAATCTCATCCAGGCATTATCCTTCTTCTTCAGCTCAGAGGAGCCAGCAGGGCACGGCAAAGAAAACATATAACTGCCTCCCAAAGACCACCAGAACCTCCAGATCCATATCTTGACAGCCTTCAATGCTTCGTCTCAGCTGTCCAAGGTGGATAGAACACATCGAACCATGTCCTTGAAATCGTCCTCCAGCAAGGGTCAGTTTGCCTTCCAGTGGGTGTGTGTAAAGAGGCAATTTAAAGAAGATGATGGTGGCTGATGCCCGTTGGGTTCGATCCCTTCTCACGTCACCAAGTTCGCATTGGCATTCGCTTTTGCATGTTTTTGCCGAACAAATCTCCGCGTTTCTCCATTTGAAGCCCACCTGTTGGGGTTATAACCCTAACATCCCATGGTTTATCATTCGGGATTCGACACACAGCGAGGCGACGAGGTTGGTTGTGGTGTCCGCTGGTTTGCTCCGTCTCGCTCTAGCTTCAGCAGCATGACATGGTAAACGGGGGTGGCAAGATGGAGGAAACAAGAGCCTCATCCATTCGGTCACGAGTCATCCTGATTCTTCACACTTGTCAAATGTTTGAAGCTGATGAACTCATTGACAAGTGTGGAGAAATCCCCAACCAGGTTGTTTCTCGGTTCATTCCAAAACTTAAATGGTCGCACCTGGTTTCGCGGACCAAGGAAAGGCCACTCCGTTTCAGGCCACTCCGTTGGTTCACTCGCAAGCTCGTAGGAGTTCTTTGTGGAGCTCTTGTCCACTGCTACGAGCCGAGAGCTGCAACCAATCTCGGTGCAGCACATCTTGTCGGCGCTCTGCCGGCTTCAGGGACGAGTGGCCAATGAGAAGCTGAAACCGTCCTTGACCCTCGAGCTGGACTGGTTCTGGGAGACGGGATGTTCATGTTGTGAAATGGGTTCTCCACGGTTCGTGTTCCTTTTCCAAAACCAGTGTCTTTGGGATGTAATTTGTGCATCGTTTCTCCTGTACCTGAAGATGTTTGTTTGCGAGAGATACGCACACTTTCTCATCACCAAGATCTTCAAGGGGTGTCCCGAGCATCAGTTTTCAGGTGGTCTATGGAGAGGCATTCTGGGCCTTTCATCAAAGAGTGGATCGAGTTGTTGTTAAATATAGATTGTGTTAAATTAATAGTCCTCGAAACGTGCAATATCTGAAATTCAGTGAATGTAATTGACTGTGTATATATATGATATATTTATATATTCCGGAACTGAAAGATGGAATGCAATTTTTGAATGAAAAAATATCTGAGTCTCAGGATTATCCATGACATATCCTGAAGATTCCTGAAGTTTGAAGGGAGCAAGGCCTTGCGGTATTCATCGATACCCATTATCAGGTGCATCCCAGCTGCAAGTTAGAATGCCTTTACCCAAAAAAGCTCAAACACGTGCAACAAACAGTACTGTAACTTTTTGTTGGGGCATGCTAAGTTTCAATGCTATCGTTTGGATAAAAGTCGGCATTCTAAGTTTCAGCGTGGGAATATATATATACTACAATTCTTGCTCGTGGCTGCTTGTGCATCGAATGTCCTGATGGGTTCGTGCTTCGCTTGGATCGATTTTTCTAAGGTAGACTTCTCATCAGGCCATTCATTCCTTTGCGACAATTCTTGGAGCGCAAATCCGGAGCTCCAAAGGAATGGATTGAACATATCTTTATGGTTTCTCTCGGGCTTTACAATTCAACATGCTGGCAATTTCGAAGCAGACCAAAACGAAGAGCATCATCAAAAAGACGACCTTCGTTGGTTGCAAATCCATATGCATTTATATACATGCACCAACGAAGACGTCCCGTTGATCCCTCACTTCTTAGCGCCTCAGGGACTCCCTTTTCGCTCAGATCGCGAAGATCGCTCTGGCGCGCCGATCCGTGGAGCAGTCCTTGTCGCCATCCTTCTCGCCTGTCCAGGTGGGGGGTGGGCCGGGTGGACCTATGGCGCCTATGGTGATAGGACCTTTGCCATACTATTTGTACAGGTGATGCTGAGATATACTGAGTATATGAGTCAACAACCCAAAGGTTAGCAGGAACTTTCAATCACATGTAAATGGTCGGTTTGGCTTGGTGAACGGGAAATCGCTATCAATCTAGCAAAGCATCCCTAAACAAGAAACGAACGTCCACGCTAGTGATTTCGATGGGGTCGTGTTGTGTATTTAACGCTGCACACCCTTAACTGCAGGGGTGGGGTAGTGGACCGCCTGTCCGCCTAGTGTTGCACCCGGGGATTGAACCCGGGTGCGACCATGAGGGATGCGTCATGGCCCATGGCTACTAGACCATACCAGCCTGGCGCTTTGGACAAATCTTTAATGGGTTTCTCACTCACGCGGTAAACCTTGAAGCAACACATGTTCTACGAAAACTATTTTCGTTTCTTGAAGCCTTGATGATGCGCGGATTCCTTCAAGGCATCACTAGAGGGTGAACCCCAACAAACCTCAATCATTACATAAGACATCCCTAGGAATCCCTTGTGAATGTTTGAGGATTGTGAGCTAGAGGCAAAAACTGAAAAAGCAATATTCAATAGTGAGATGACATGAGGTAATTACGATGGAATGGGATCCGATGGGAGGAGATGAAGCTATAATATATAAATTAACATAAGCAAAAGAGAGGAGAAGAGAAGCGGGTCGGAGCTGCGCAACTTGTCATTCGTTAATTGAAACATCCAGGCACCAACGCAAAGTACCGCTCCCTGGTGTTCCTTTTTGTCGTACAGGCTAAGCTTATTTTACGTATTTGTACGTTGTCTCCTCTTACAGCATCTCGCCGAGCTGATCGGCCGAGCGAAAACCTGTCCTGCCCCGCCTCAGGCCATGAGCTCCTTGGCCGCTTTGGCCAAGCTCCAGCAGCGCAACCTGGTGGCTGCCTCTGTCTTCACCAGTGCCTGAGTTGTGTTTTCACCGAGCGTCGCGGACAAAACCTGAGACTTCGAAGGGGCAAACCTGGGGATACTTCGGTGGCAGAAGGGTGCAGGTGAATGATCCAAATCGACACGGAGGAGTTGAATCCCCCAAAAGAGGAGAACTCAATAATGCATTTAAAGTGCTGTGTACTGTATAGTAATAATATATTAATGTATTTAAGATATCATATATATGTATATGTATACATTGATACGGGCGATACGGCGATACGGGGAAATTTTCTTGGCAGGGGGCTGCCCCCACTGTGTAACACTTATAATTGTTATCCCTATACACACCCTGCTCTGTAGGCCTTGTCTCCCAGGCTCCAAGGCCTCATATGTCTACAACGGATTCTTTCCGTTTATTTTTGGTTGGGACGGAGACCGGGCCGCCCTGGGGCGGAAAAGGAAGGATTTTTTAGCCGTGCACCGCTTGTGCCAGCTTGACACCTATAGGGAAAAAAAGGACACACAAGAAGACTTTCTGTTCAGATCTGTTCAGCTTGTGAAGTGGCATGAGGTCATGACCCGGACCCTTCCATTCCAGGTCAGGTGGTGTGCTTAGGTGTGTTTGGTGATGTCTATGGCCTCATTTTCCAAAACATCGCACCGCAGTCCAAGAGGAGCACGTGACTCGAGAGGAGCACGTGACTCCTCGGAAACTATAAATCGCTTCTATATGATGGGCCCGTAGAGTCTGCCAACCCCTGCACAACCAGTTGGTAGATGGCTACAATTCACTTAAACCTAGTGAACACATAAACATCTTTGATCCGCTCAGTCGTGACTTCCACATGGAAGTGGATTTGACTTCCAGCACAAGCAGGAAGTTCTTGGTTCATATTGATTCAGGTTGATTCTTGTTGAGTCTTCCCGGCGCAAGGTGTCCTTTGTGGCATGGGTAGCAGCACTGTCTGGCACTGGGCCAAGTCGCCCTACTTCGCCAAGCATTTGGACACTTCGATTCAAGTGCCGAGATTCTCCAAGAAGCGAGGTGCTCCCTTCGATCTGGCCAAGTGTCGCACTTTCTTGGGAGCCTTGGAGGCGGGAAAAACACTCCATGCGCAGCCAAGCGATTGGCGCACAGCATGATCTGGTGGAAGCTTTGGCTTGGGACACCTGCACAGCATGACCTTCTACTTGTACCTGCTACAGTGAATAGACGGTTTCGAGCCCGTGCCTCTCAGGTCCCCTCTCGTGTGGCAGGGGAGCATGTGTGGTCAGCTGACGTTCAGGGTGCAAAACTGTTTAAAGAGATCATACGACCATCCCATCCAAATTAGTTTTGGATGCAAAGAGCACTCGCAAAGAGAACCTGTTCATTCATGTGTTTCGAGCTGCCATACTGACCACTACATTCTGTCCTTGTTCAAGGTGTTGGCTCCGGGTACAGGGTTTAGACGGTTTAGGCTGACACCACTTTTGGGCTTGCTTCTAGGTTCCAGAGGCCATTGCTATTAGGTTGGAGGCCATTGCTTGCATGTTTTTACTGTTTGATTTCTCCATATGAATTTGTCTCACTTCCAGCCACACACCTAAACTTCTGGCCCAAACGGTGAGGCCTCCAAATGTGTGGAGATCTTGCATAGTTTGTCAACTTTGGAGCTCCACAGCCGCCTCACGGTGCATCTCACGGCCATGCTTTGCAGCATCCTGGCGCCGCAGATGCACGAGCTCAGAGCCAAGGAGGCGAGAGAGCTGTTCGAGAGAGAGAGAGAGTAGAGTTCGAGAGAGAGACTGGTGGTCTTTCGCGGTCGAGAACATAGCACATCGTGGTTCCAGAATTAGCTTCTGAAGGCGAAGAGCTTGTATGCCTCTTGCCCAGAAACGAAACCAAACCCCTCTTAGGAATGTAGGTCAATACTCTTTGAAACTTGTAAAGACAGGAACATCCAGCCACAATGATCCAATACAAAATCCACAAATTGATCCGGCCCATCAGTGTGAGAATCCGTGTTTTCTCTTCAGATTGTGGATAGTGGATGGGCATGGATGGGCTGTTATGAGGATTCCTTGGGTGAGGAAGAATAGTGGTTGTCCATTGAAACGACCTCAAAAGTCAAGACATAGAATACAGTAATCATCCATGCCTCAAGTGACAACATATTCATATCACATACAACATGTATGGTTATATCATGTTATATCACATATATGGTTATCACATGTTGTTTGTTATGAAAAGCTGTTAGCTAGATGAGTATGTTCTTGCTTTAGTGATTAGTGATCTTTCGCTCGGTTCGAGGAACATTGCAAATACAATGAATAACAGCAAGCTATCGTTCTGGCATTTTTATGGCATCATTGCTGCTAGATAAGGGTAAGCCGGGTAAGCTGGCCGTTGAGGCTAGGCATCGTTGCTTCATTGAACCAGGGTTGCATGGTGATCACTGTTGCAACCGATCGCCCCAGCTTCCGTTTGCCCCACTGGCCTCAAGCATAACATGTAAGTAGATAGATACGGCCGATGTCCAGTACGCGTTGAATGTTGTTGTGGCTGGGATTTGCGTGCCTAAGCATCCAAATACTTGCTGTGGGTCACTACATTAAGATTGACTGTGCGATGTGTTCATTGGGGTATGTGGACAACACCAGTAGTGGTGAAGTTTTGCTCCAGCTGCCTTGTTTAACCTGCAGTTGGATGACTAGACTCTGATAGATCACAAGTTGCATGTTCCACTTAGCCCACCATTTGGATGACAGCCCCACCATCCACAGAAAGCTTGTACAGTACCTTTTGCGCTTTACTTTCTTGACACGAGCTCCCACGAGCTCGTTGGGCGCAGGTCTTGGTGGTGGCCCGGGCCTTCAGTGTCTTGGACCGAACCGATGGTGGCGGTGGTGGACGCGGATCAACCCATGGTCCGATTTATGGGGGTTTTGACATGTAAACAAACACAGGAACCAAAAAAAAGCAATTTAACGATATGTAACATAAATAATTATAAAAAAGCACATGTGTTTTACATGTATATAGATGTTTTTTACCCGTAGAAACATGCATTGATGTTTCCTTCCACTCAGGGTTGACCAATAATCCTTTCTGAGCTGTGTCAACCCCCGAAAGGACGCCTCTCCCCAGTCGGTGGAGCCAATCGCACGGGTCCGGGGGCTCTCCGAAAAATCTTGTTTGGTGTCCTATCTCAAGCATCCTATTGGACTCTAACATCATTGTAGAGATGGATTGTCTTAAAAAAATGTGTTCCTGGTGGAATAAGATGTAACCATCCATGTATACTCCATGTTGTGGTGGTCCAGGTTCTTTTTTGTATTTCGTGTGTTCCTCCCATGTCCTGCGCATCGAGGTGTGGACCGTTTGCCAAACTTCCTTTGGCGCGATGCGGCTGAGGGGCCAGAGGGCTGGCGCGAGCGGGCCTTGGATTTGTGCTTCCAAAGCCTTCGGCGCCACGAGCACTTCTTGGCGACTTGGAGAAGTTCGGTCTCGGACTTTGGTTCCTGGTTTGGGGATCAAACTTGTGCCGACCTGGGGTGAGGCAGGATGAAACAAGTTCGAGCGTACTTGTGTTGAATCCTTTGGATGCCGCACTCCCGCGAGCACTCCTGCCAGTGCAGCCATGTTTCCCCCAAAAACTTGTTTGTCGGGGTGGGCTTGGTTCCCCAAGAGCCACAAACTTCAACATGTGTGTTTGTGCGATGTACCACAGTTTTCGAACACGTACTGCGTTTCCATGGTGTTGTAAGATAACACCGGTGACTTTTCGCAATCTGGGTGACTTCTCTCTAATGACTAATGCCGCGCATCCATGCGGCCGGGTGGATTTCCGCAAGACCAGCGGCCTTATAACACTTACACTATTGAACTATTCTAGAATATTCTAGAGGACTTTGCTTTGCAAGGTGAGTGTTGGCTTCGGGGAGTAGTCAGATGGGCCTCAGGTTCCCAAAGTGGGACATGTGTGGAGCGTTGGGTTTCTTTTGGTAGAGGGGATCACCAGGACTCCAAGCAGAGAGTTGGGCAGTGAACTTGATGTTGAAGTGAGAGGTGAACCAGTCATTCAACTGGTGTTACATTGGTTGTGGTTCACTCATGCTAAGCCGCCAAGCTGGGATTTGGCCTGTAGGCTCTGACTGAGCTGTGAGCAGAAAATTTGAACTGGTGTTATGCCACGGCCATGTTTTGACAGCGCAATGCGGCCCAACCAGGGCAATGTCAAGGTTCTTTTCATTGCCCTTTGCTTCCACAGGGCTGCCTGTTCATGACCAAATTCTAGTCTTGTTCCTGTCGTAGTCCCTGCTTCGACCATTACGCCATGCCGTTTCACTAGATTTGAGGATTCCAGCTACGAGAGTTTGCTGCCCTTCAAGCTCTTGTGCCTACAAGTGAACTTCGGCACCTTTGGCACTCGACGCCTGCAGGAGTTCCTGATGCTCGGATCCGCACGTTGGGGAGAAAACATGCGCTTCGGGAGGCTTTCGGAGCATGAAATTCCTACGGCGAAAGTGCAACTTCTGAGCTTGCCAGGTAAACTGGTGCAGTGGCTTTTGGAGTGCGGTATCTTTGGGCGTGGTCGATCTGACCATTCTGGGCAATCTGTTGATTTGCCACATATTTTTTGGGGTTGTGTTCTGGCAATGGTAGGAATTTTGGAAGATGGGATGGCGGAACCACTGCAGGATGCAAGGGGAGCCTGCAAGATGGGGCCACCTCCCCACCGAGATTGCTGTGGCAGGTTTGTAACCAGAGCAGAACCTCTCGATTCTGCAGGAACGTTACAGTCCAAGTGTTCGGTCATAAACGGGGATTGCCGGATGGTGGCCCACATTTGCCCACCATGTGCGAAAGCATTTTGAAGCATCCTGGTTCCAAAGGCTTGGGACGGTGGCGGTGAAGAATTAAAAACAAGACAGCCATCAGCCATCCCAATGATAATATGGCAGATTTAACTCTAGCACTGCCCCATCTTGAACCACTCCAATGAGAGATGTCAGAACATGGTTGAAACATGTTAAAACCAGGTCTCCGGCCATCCATGCCATGCTCCTGGTTTTCTACGGCCAATCCCAGCCCGTTCGCCTGAATCCACCAAGATCCTTAATCTCAGCCCCGAGCATCGTCTCCCGGAGGTATTTCTTTACCCGGAGGTGTTTTGAACCGAAGAATGGGTGATTTGGGACCGTCCAGGAACCAATGTCGCTCCAGGAACCCTATGCTCTACCGCTTTGTGGACCGTCTGAACAGCTTGAGCTTCGAGCAGTGTGAGGCCAACCGGGAGGAGCGCCGCGGCCTCACCGAAGAACTCACGGAGGAGTGCCGGAACGCACGTTCGAGTCATGCCGAGGTGGAGAGAGTTCAGCTTGGGTGATTTGGATTGATTTGGTTATTTTGATGTTGTTGGCTTTTGGTAGGTGTTTGTTGGTTGTTCTTTGTATTCCGGAGGGAGCAGACAGCACAGAGATCGACGGGTCATGTTCGATGAGTTTGGCAGACAAATAATCTCCATATAATATATATATATATATATACACCGGTGAAAACTAACATTTTCACCATGTTGTTTGCATATGTTAGCTAGTTTCCGAGCGGACACCGTTGAGACTAACCTAGACCAAATTCAGATGTGCCATGGTGGGCCCTACGGGTACTTGGCATGGTCCATGTTAGCCTCCACCGGGCTATGTTGACCTCTACGGCGCGGTCCATGTTAGCCTGCGTTCAGTTTATGGTCAGATTTGCAGTTGGTCCATGTTAGTGTCAAGATCGATCATAGACTGAGAGTGGGAACGGTCCGTGTTAGTGAGGGTCCAGAAATTGCCCAAAAAAAGCGCTAATTTGTGATGCAAAAGATGCAAGGTGAGCCCCGGCATCACTTGCAGCATCACGAACAATTTGTTTCTTTTTGAAATCGGACCACAGGTGACCAAACGGGGTTTCCAAAAAAACACAAAGCGTTGCTAAGATTTATCGACTCGCGAACAACCCCACCTCCGAGTCGTAAAGACTCGATGACGACCAAGGGGGCGCGATTCGATACCTTGTGCAGGGTGGCCCAAAGAGCACACGTTGGGTCAGCTGCTTTCCAACTCACGTTGCGCAACTGGCGCTTTATGTTGCTCAACTCCGTTGCAGTAACTTACTTATACCTATTTGCATGAAAGAAGAATGGTTCGTTTGTGGACCCAGTTGCTTGCAGATGCTTTTACTTTTTCTGTCTAATAGCATTGGATAGTTGGCATTCAGAGTTTCAATTCTGTCTAATAGCATTGGATAGTTGGCATTCAGAGTTTCAAGGGTTCTTCCCATTTGTTGGAAATGCATCCAGAGGCAGGTTTGCCCGCGATTGGCTCAAAATGAGAAGGCCTTACTTCACAAAGGGCAAGTGCCTGGGAAGGAGCAGGCCATGTGGCTACACCGGCTGTCATTTTTACTTTGGCCGGCTGTCAAAAGCACTGGTGGTGCAAATATATCTGGATGTTTATTCTCTCAAAAATGCATTCGGGCCCCTGTTTTGCCCACTAAGCCGGGAGTCCTTCAAAAAGTCCCGAATGTTTTCTTTAGAGAAGAAAAAACATCCGGATATAATTGTTCGACAGTCGAAGATCTGTGAGGTGAAAAGGATTCGTGTCTCGAGCTGTCATGTTTCAACATGGCCTAGGAAAAATGCATCCGGCAGCATCTTCCAGTTTAAACGCGTCAATAAACAGCTGGCACCTTGCCAGATGGGTTTTTCCCAAAAGAGTAACTGCACCGATAAGAATTGATAGGATGATAAAGCCCACTGCGTTGCGAACATACACTCACCGTTGCACGCTGCGGGGCGCCTAAGCACATTGGTATACTGCTTTAGCTCAAGAACAACCGCGTCTTCGAGTCGTAAAGCCTCCATGGCGACCAAGGGGTCTCGAAATCTGACTCGGGGTGATCCAAAAAGGAGTTGTTTAAAAACAATGTGAAATTTACCCTTGGCGCCTTCGGCAGGGGGTTCATCTATGGGGCGTTGGAAACCTAAGCCTGACTCAGGACACCTGTCCTTTGCAAGATTGTTGTTATGGAATATTATAGAGCCAGTTTATGCCCACTTCCTGCAGTGCTTTGCTCCAGAGGAGGGGTGCGGCCGGTCCCAAGTCCTAAGTCTGACCAAAAGATCCAAAAGGGGATTCCTAAGTCGCGTAAACGTCCACTGCCTTTCGTTTCCCTCTATGATTTAGATATATTTAGATCTATTTAGAATTTTTTTGTTGCTGTTGGGGAAGGACATTCTTGTTTCGCTGATTATGTTTCACGACACTGTAAAGGTATTTTCCACACTGGGAACAAGTGGCCATGTTATATCACACATCGCGGAACACCAAGTTGAAAAGGTACTGTGCCATCATGTACGGTTTTTGTGTTGAGACAAGTACAGTATTAGTTGAGGCAACCATCTCTACCTCTCCTCCACCCCCTTTCAGGAGGCCGATGCCTCCAGCGCAGGGCCACCAGAGGCACGCGAGGGCCGCCCTGGGCCGGAGGAGATCCATGGCCGCTCAGAAAGAGATCGCAGGCAATGCATCATGCAAGGGACAGAAGATTGGGAAACAAAGGCACGCAAAAAAATTAAGAAAAAACACATGCGGAATGAGATGGAATGATGTGAACCAATTAATTAGCCAGGACAGAAAACGTATTGATCCTTGTTGGTTGGTTTTGCGTGTGTTTACGACAGATATTGTATTTTTATGTATTCATTTGTTTTGCTAGGTAATAGCTGGCGAAGATGAACCACGATAAAGTATTGCCCTCTTTTGCCGCACCTGTTTCACTCGTTACTACGTCGCCGTTCTCAGATGCCAACCGCTCAACTATTTGGCAGAAAAGGAACCACGACTAAGGCGAACACTGCCGGATTTGGCTGGGCCAATACCTGGAGGAGCTTCCAGTGGATCTCCTCATACAACCCATCGTTTGACCACATGCGGGCATTCCTGAACTTTTCGTTGGGCACTTTGGCCGCACAAGACGGGGGAACGAAGGGTTTGGAGGAGAGGGAAGTGTGTTGTTGCAAGGGTCATAGAATGTCAGTGTTCTGCCTCGCAAATCATAGGGGGATTCTTACCAGTTCCAAGACTTCTCACGATCGGTTGATTGAAAGTTGATTGATTGCATTCACGTTTTGAGGCGCTACTAGATAGGATTTCATCTCTTCTGTCCAACGCAAACCCAATTCTGAGCCCAGTGCTGTTTGTTTTTCCATGAGATTCAGTCCAACTGTGCTTCTCGGGCCATGCACACGGCCATGGACTCCCAGGCTATTCCAGGATCGACTTCAGCTTCTTCACGTCAACCCGACCGCCACGGCCGAACCCGACGCCAGACCAGCCAGCAGAAAAAACGAATCGCTCCGAGTTCTTGATCAAGTCATCATAATATGAAATCATATATAGTATCATATATATATATATACATACACAGTATACATGTATTACTATTACATACATATATATATATAATCGTATGTATTATTTGGTGGGTTGTTTTGTTTTGTTGCTTTAACCGAACCCTCAACTCAGAAACTGAAATTGAGTAATTTGAGTGGAACATTTCATTGAGGAGGATCCTTCACCTTCCATTTGGATGAACTTCTGGATCCAGAGGTCCAACACTGCAACAGGGCCATGAAACCATTTCCATCTATTTCCGGTATGCGCCCGGTCCCAATTGATCATCATCGTTGTCCTCATCATCATCCCAGTTGACCTCCCTTCAGTTTGTTCTTGAACGATCCCAATCGTCCTGCGCCAGGCTCGCGCCTTCCGCGGCGAGCAGTATGTCGCTGGGTGTCAGAGTACCCCGAAAGGAGGTTGTTGAATTGGACAAAAAGCAGAGGAAGGCTCTGTTCTGAATCTATTCTGAAACGCCCACAACAAGCCAATGACACAGCTCGCACTGAACATTTGCTGGGAGTATATAATGAGGACGCCTTCACCATTCTTCACCCCTTTGGTGGATTGCCACTTCACTACTTACTGGATCTATGATGCTCCGGCTGGGATTTCCCAGCAGCTTACCCCATGAACGCCTTTTTGTGCGCCAAAACGGATTTTGGCAACCCTTTTTCCGGTAGATCCCGGCGACGCCAAGGGAGGGAACTCAGCAGTGACGCAGCCGCTTTGGAGCTGACAACCCCCCCGACTGAGGCCCAGGCGTTTGCTGCCCAGCTTCTTGCAGAGGCGAGCAGTGGTTTCTTTTGTTAGGTGAGAAGGATTTGACAGCTTTGGCCCCCGACTCTCAATGTATCAGAGTACCTGGTACAGCCAAAGCTTTTGGAGGAGCACACACACTCTGACATTGGTTTTCAGTTAACTCAGTTCCCAGGTGTAAGAAAGGTGGAGAACCGCAAGGTGAAAAGGTCAGCGAAAACAGTATGGTTTAACCTTGTTTCCAGATTGCACTCGATGCATTAGCCGCTTCACTGAATACCTAGCAGACCGCTTATGCATTAGCCGCTTTACTGAATACCTAGCAGACCGCCTATGCATTAGCCGCTTCACTGAATACCTAGCAGACCGCCTATGCATTAGCCGTTTTACAGAAAACCTGGCAGACCGCCTATGCACTACCCTCCCTCAAAGAATCATGGAAGCTGAGCAGACCCCCCTTGTAGAGGACAATTGGTCTTCCAGGGGCCTATGTTCCACTTCCATGATTGTTTCAGGGAGTGTAGCCGCTTTAAACAGTTTTAAACAGTTTTCCAGGTACGTTTTCACACCTGCCACTGCCGGTCTTCGTTGGCCACAGCAGCAGTGGCAGGTCTGTGGCCCCCTGCTTCTTTTGGTCCTAGTAGTAAGGTCAGAAACTACTAGTAGCACCCAGCCTTCTAGTGAAGCCGACGGTAAAAATTACCAAGTAAAACCTTAGAAACAGGTGTTGACGCACACATAGTGCCGCTATCGGCGCTCTGTGTGCAACAACTTTGTACATATAGCGCCAGTTCTGGCGCGGCGGAAAAATTACTAGCCACCTAAAAAGCCTTAGAAAGACAGACAAAGAAAACAAGACAAAAGCAGACTAAGAGGGCAAGAAAGAAAGATAGGTGTAGTTACGAGGCCCACTTAGTTAAATGAAAGTAGCTCGCGAGCGGGACCTTTGTCTTAGACCGCTCGGGTAGCTAGCAATAGATAGGAGAAACAGAAGGAAAGGCACCAACACACAAGTGTGTTGAGTGCGATTTCCTGCCTGGGGGTAGGGAGGGGTGCCGTGTCTCACCGTTCACCGTGGAAACTTGTTGAAGGGTCTCCTATTCGAGTCTCCAGTTCCAACGCAACCCCATGCCATGAGGGATAGCAGGACTGATGTGTTGGAAAATAGGACGCGGTACACGATTGAAAGTCAAAGCAGGCTGCAATAAAATGCACATGGTCATGCAAACAGAGAGGTTTATCCGTACAAGCCCGGCGGCTGGTGAAGCAGTCAATCCAGTAGTGAAACAAAGTCCGTTAAGAATCCAAGGAATGAAAGACCCGAAAAGTCTGTTACACGATTTCCAGCATGAATTCAGCGCCCCAGTGACGGGGATCACACCCAGCACCCAGGTGGGACGGCTGAGCGGGTCACGCTCTGACATTGGCTTTCAGTCAACTCAGTTCCCAGGTGTAAGAAAGGTGGAGAACCGCAAGGTGAAAAGGTCAGCGAAAACAGTATGGCTTAACCTTGTTTCCAGATTGCACTCGATGCATTAGCCGCTTTACTGAATACCTAGCAGACCGCCTATGCATTAGCCGCTTTACTGAATAGCTAGCAGACCGCCTATGCATTAGCCGTTTTACAGAAAACCTGGCAGACCGCCTATGCACTAGCCGCTTTAAACAGTTTTAAACAGTTTTGCAGGTACGTTTTCACACCTGCCACTGCCGGTCTTCGTTGGCCACAGCAGCAGTGGCAGGTCTGTGGCCCCCTGCTTCTTTTGGTCCTAGTAGTAAGGTCAGAAACTACTAGTAGCACCCAGCCTTCTAGTGAAACCGACGGTAAAAATTACCAAGTAAAACCTTAGAAGCAGGTGTTGACACACACACACACACTTTGTTTCGAGTTGTTTTGAACAGCAAAGCTGAAGAGCCCCAATTGGACCTAAGAATCACACTGGCGTGGCCATTGAGTTGTCACTTGGCGGATCATCCCCCTGCTTTGGGACACATCACCGGACTTTGACAAGTCAAGATACTCAGAACTCTTGATATGGATCCCAGAGAGACTTTTTGGTACCCATTTGGTAGACCACCCCTTAAGTTTGAAGAGTTATGGGCAAGAACACCCATACTTCACGCAAACAAAAATTTACGCTTGTTAGCCTTCTTACAAAACACTCTGAGGTCAGGATCGAATTAACAAGTCTGGTTTTCGTGGCAGGTGTGGGACGGTCAATTATCACACCGTTTTAAGTTTATAATAAAAGGCTTTCCGGGGTGACAAATGACCGCCCACACCTTCCGTTTCAACGTCAAGAAGCGCAACTTTCATCTGGCTAGTGTATGTGACTATGTCAGAAGCGATTTCTTGCCGAGGTTGTTTTGGGTGCCGGTGCTATGCTAAGGCTTGACAATCCTTGATAAACCCACCGTAACGTAGAGTAACTGTACCAATATGTAAATTAGTGATAGTTACTGCATTATGTAACGCTACTAGCTACATAATGCTACATATATATAGATATATGTACCAATGGCAACAGGTTGTTGACTGGAAACGCAGATCGATCACATTTGTGCAGAAGAATTACCGGCACCACACGTCACAGGCCGTCCCTGCCATTTGAACCAAGTGAGGCCGCTGCATTCCTACTACGGTCCACACCGAACGAAAGACGGTGAGGGCTTTTCGGGGCATCGAAGGAAAGATGATTAAAGGCCAACAGGTCTCGGAATCTAAGTTTGATATGGAGCGGATCGAGTTATGTTTAAGATGTGTAAGTAAAAGTGACTAGAACTGACCGAACTGACTGTGTTCGGGGCAATTCCACGTTCTTTTGTTTCTTTTCATTGCAGCTGGTCACCTTGATGACCCCTTTCTCAAATTTGCAGGAGTTTGCTGTATTTGTTGTAAGTTACAGTATAATTATGGAGGTGTGTGTGTGTGTGGCAATAGACAGCTCGTTGGTGGAAAGGACTTCAGAATGCCTTCAGCAGCATTCTGCGATGCCCTCAGCAGTACTTTTATCTTACTCTATCCCCTTACCGGTGGCAGATATGGCAGTGCAGATTCAAGGCACAGGTATGCTATGCGGGGGATGTTTTTCTGGGGGAATCCCGCTCGGTTTTGCTTGGTGATGGACCGAGCATGCTCAGTTGAGTAGGATGAGCGAGGATCGCTTCTCAAGATTTGCTGTCAAGACTTCTCTCGAAGATTCCAATCTTTCGAAGTATGACTGGATGTGGTGTGGCACTGTTGAGTTCGAACACCAGTTCCGTTTGCAACTTCATCATTTCATCACTTGAACCTGCAGGCGTTACTTCGCTGGGTGTGGCGGCGTCACGTTTTTTTTGTGGTTCGGTGGTGTCACGTGTGATGCCAGATGTGAATATGTATGATGACAATTAGTACAAGAATAAGACCAGTACTATAAGAAGCAGCTTGTCATAATACTATATGACAGAACCAGTACTATATGACCTGACCAGTACTATATGTATGTATGAATTAATGACCAGTACTGAGTCTCGCAGCTTGGCAGTCTTGAGTCTCGCTTATCACATGTTGGAGCGATCGGAGGAGGGGTCATTCTTCCAGCACTGAGATGCGGACACCCCAACGGTACAGTTTTGGGAAAACTATGACATGCTATAATGACATGCTATAACATGTTTTACATACCATGGACGTTCCTTTAAGATCTTTTAAGGTCTTTTGTTTACTTCATGGCTTCACGGCCTTCATTGGTCAACTTTAACTTGAAAGTTCTATGAAGCTCTCCAACTGGGTATCGATCCGCATTCTTTCTTGGAACAGATCAGTGCGGTGACCCCCAGTCGACGGCTCACTGTACATCACAAAACTATGCGACTGCGACCCTTTTGATTTGGAAATGTCCAAAGGCTCGAAGGTTTTTTTGCCTCCACATACTTCCACTAGTTCACCAGCTGTGGCTCGTTGTCCAAGATCAGCCTTCGATATTTCTGTCGCGAAGTTTAAAGTTGCTTAGGCTCTAAATTTAGTTGCCTTGACACATTCTCGTTGTATAGAGCCCAAACCGGGGCGAGCGGATGAATGTGCCTGGCGGCTTCTCTTCTTCGCTTGGCCGGGTCACTTTGGCCCTTGTCCACCGAAAGGAAATTGGGGAGGCAGACGACTGTGATCGTTGCGGCAGAAATCAAATGTGTAGAATAGGTTGTCACCCACAGTCAATGTTTTGCTGTTTGTTTGTGGTAGTAGTAGTAACAAGAAGCTAGTAGTAACAAGTGCCACGCTAGTAGTAACAGGTGCCTTACTAGTAGTAACAGGTGCCTTACTAAGTGGGCGGTGGTGTGCGAGTTGCCTCCCCCGGCAACCGGAAGTGTGTGATCCCTCAAGTGTCTCGACGGAACTTGCACTATGGCCGGCCATGGTGCGTCCTCCAATTAGTCGTGGAAGTTGCCTTTTATCCCAGGATGACTGGCCACCTGGCTGGGTAGCATGCACGAAAACCTCCTTTTCCGATGAGCACTCATGACCTTGCCGACAGGCCCACTTGATTGTTTTTGCCCCTCACTATCCATTACTGTAGCTGTTTCAATAAGACGCTTTGAGGAGCCAAAAAGCAATGACGAGAATAACCCCGGTTCCTTAGGTGATGTAACGTTAATGTACTGACTGTACGATATGACATGATATGACATGCTTGTTCAGTGGTGAAATACAGTTATAAAGCCTCGCCCGTTGACTAGATCTATTTTGCAAGTAGTTTTTCTACAGCTGTATAGATTGACCAGGATAATTCACAACGGGCTCTGACTGGTTCAGACCCAAATAGACTCTCCGAAACCTGAACGCAAAGCACAAAAAGGAAGAGCCAAGCACGTTTCTTTTTACTCTGTGCAGATGTGGTGTTAGTATGGGTCAGACACCTGTAGCTGCTGACAGCCTGTCAGAAGACGAGTAAATGGGTTACTAGATTCGTCATTTGGGATCATTTGGGTTTGTCAGTATTTCGAAAACCGCAAATAGATCGAGCCAGAAGGCTGAAGGCCAAGTCATGAAGCTAATCAAGGGTCACCCGCTCCCGTATCCATTTGGCGATGCAAAAAAGTTTCACGCAGATGTCCACTTCACGCTGATTCCAAGGGGACCAAGCTGAAACACTTATTTAATTAAGATAAATAAGTTTTTTGAGGCTCCAAAGCAACTCAACAATAGCCTGAACCACAACCTGACAGCCCCTGGTGATGGGCTCAATGATGGGCTTCGGGGATTCATACTGAGTCAGCGGACGGCCTTTGAGGATTCAGTCGGCCAACAAGGAGAACTTATAGCTACAGTAGCTATTTGCTACTAGTAGTAATGCCCTTTGTTACTAGTAGCGATGCCCTTGTTTCTAGTAGCTTTTTCTTCCTAGTACTAAGGCCAGGAGCTACTAGTAGCGTCCTTGCTCCTAGTAGCGATGCCCTTTGCTACTAGTAGCTTCTTATTACTGCACGCTTCCTGTAAAAACGTATTTGCCCGTTTCAACTTTAGTATGCTGGGCCCTAGCTTCTAACTAGTTGTGTTCTCCCACACGAGTCTTCACAGTGTGTTGAAACTTGGCGACTGATTCATTGCCCCTGATGTGGAAAGACGATTCGTATGAATATAAAGAGGTTGCCAGGTTGCCATTCATTTGAGTTTGCTGCCTGATGTGCAACCACGAGGCTGTTTGGGTATTCTGCAAAGTTGACAAAAAAACATGGTAAGTAGTAGATGGGATTATCTCCTCCAGCAGACCAACATAGACATCCAAACACTTGCTCGGCTTGTGGAAGGATGCAACCTTCCCAGAGGCTGTTTTGCCTGGTCCATGTCAGTTTGCAGGCTTGTTCGTTGGTTTGGTCCAACGGGATGCAACGGGTACCAATCGTGCGTCTCCCGTCCCCTGGGTGGCTGCAGCTGGTGGAACAACATCGTATGGTTTCTTGATGTGCTTTCAACGTCAATCCGTTCGAGAAACGTCCTGTTTGCTCTTTTCTCCACCAATATGTTCACGCAGACAGACACACACACACATCAACCTTTGCTTCATCGCCCGGGACACCGCGGTGTTTGGGCGTTGCGACCTCAGACCGGGTTGGCAGATAAGTCAGGTCGAGCGGTACAAAGTTGGAGACCAGGAAGAACTACATGGCTTAAGAGCTGATCATGTAACAGCCAACCAGCCAACTGTGAGAGCTCAATTGAAGCGCAAGTGCTTTTGTTGTTACATACTACATGATAAAATCAACAATATATAGAGGACATTGTTAGTAGTTTGTGTTCAAGTGCCCTTTTGGTGTCTCATATGATACGAGGTGAGCAAATGGTGTCAGGTCATGTGGCTGCTTGATTCATGGCCGCACTCTGTAAGTTATTTTATACACTTCGACATGGCGAGTACACTTGACCTCAGTCGCAATACAAGAAGCACCACATGTTGGCGCCTTGCAGTGTATGAGATCCATCAGCCTGACCGAAGAAAAGTCCTGGTGCCACGAAACAGTCGCTCAGAACCCTAGGACCCGACGAGAACCCTTTTGGAAGTATGCTCCGCTCCGCCGCGGCTGGACAGCAACGGTTTGGTCGGGGATGTTGGGCGGGAGAACAGGGGTGGAGAACAGGGGGATGGTTACACAAAAATTGATCATAGGGCAGCCCCACTTGACTGTGTCGGGCTAGGTGAGCATGGCCCCAAAGAGGCCTGGTTGCATTGTTCACTTACTGCACTATACTGCACTGGCACGTCCAAAGAGGCTGGTTCTTGGGATTCGCTTATTTCTGATGAAAAGAGTGGGCCCAGGGCCATCCGACTCGTCCCCTTCTTCAAAGTATCAAGCAAGAGCCGAAAGTAGGTGAAGACCACTGGAATTGTCCCACAACCTCAGACTCCTTATTTCTACTTCCTCCATGATTTAATCGCATTTACCTTGAGAGAGGCCCTATCATATTGGTAGGACCCTATCTAATTGGGCCCTTTGCCCATGAACAGACCTGGTTTGGGAATCACGGTCCGAAGTTAGCCCCCCTTTCAAGAGACCTACAATAAGGTGTGCTGAGTCACTGAGTTGGATGTTGCATATTTGCATGCGTACAACACTGAGTCAAAAAAGAGCGTAAAAAAGCAAGATCACTGTCACTGGGGGTGGGCATAAACCAAGGTATCCCCTAGGCAACAAAAAGTGGCATTGGACAATTGACCCTAAAGTCATTTCAGTCTCCTATGTTGTTGAACCACATCCCTGTTCTTAGTTGTATAGATCGTGACAAGTGACAAGCCATTCCATGACAGCCAGGAGGGCCGTGAGTCCCGGAACAGATGATATCACTTCTGCCAGCATTGACCCGTTCGGGGACATTTCGACTGTTCAAGGACTGTACAGTCATAATGATACGTTGTGACTGGATGTTACTATATAGTCATAGTCTTTATTGCTCCTGGATTTGAGGTTCGAAACCTCATACGACCAACGCTGGCCGGGTGCCCAAGTGTTTTCACAACAGGGAAAGAAGAAGGGGTTCCAATCAAGGATCGGCTGATCAGGCCTCAAGTGGCACAGGATGCTTCTTCATAAAAGAGTACCGCGGGCCTGTGGCCCTGCGGTATGGATCAATAAATGATAGTAATATGTAGCAATAAAGACGAGTATTGATTTGCCAACTTGGTTTGATCATGTTTGGTCAACATGTCGGATATATTTGGTCAGTCAGTAGGGCGGTGGAGATGAGTACACTCACCAAACCTTCTGCAAAGAATATGCTTAGTGTAGAGACTGTTGCTGAATGTTGCTGAATAACATTGAATAACTCATAATAAAACCACCCCATCGAAGGGGCTTTACAAGACCCACCTGTACTGTACCCATCACATTATATAGAGCTGACAAGCGGCGGTTGTCGCGTCGAACCGCAAGTCCGTGCATCCAAGTGGGGGCAGTTTTAATTTATTGTTTCTAATAGCTTCTTGTTACTAGTAGTAAGGCACTTGTTACTAGTAGCGATGCACTTGTTCCTAGTAGCTTATTAATTCACCTGTCTACATGACTCTTTGTGTGGCCGTCCTTTTAAGACTTTCGGATGATCGAAGGAAGCTCTTGGCCCTCCGTCTTGGGGGCCGAGAGCCGAGAATGCCGACAGACAGAAATTGTTTTTTTTTCCCACCGAGAATGCCAGATAAAAAGTGAATGACCTCTATGTGTTTGATTGTTTTTGTGCAATCTGAGATGACCCTTCCATGAAGTCCAAGCTTCCTCCGCTGCGCAGCGGCCGCGCTGGAAGTGGCGCGTTCCCTCGATCCCAGGCCGCTACAACGGGGCTGACGGCCGGGGGAGCTCGGAAGAACCGCACGACCGGTCCGCGGGTCCGCATGGGCTGATGTATGCTGATGGTGTCCAGCATGAGACATGAGATGTTTCAGCGATGTTCAGCGTTTCTGGTGTTTATGGTTAGACATGGTTAGACATATCAGAGCCGAAGTTTTGTCGTTGATCCTCCCGCCCGAATATGGTTTTCATATGGTTTTCATGGCAGGCGCAGTAGTAACATAGTGGTGATGTCCTGACTCACTGTCATAGCTTTCACATTTGTCTCACCAAAAAAAAAACGACCACGGAAAGGAGGGTTTTTGTGGTTGTGACTGGTCGTGAACCATGCGGCTGATGGGGGAAGAGTATAGCATCGACAGGGTTTGTATTGTGCTCCAGAGGAACAGCATGCAGGGGGGCTGGGACCCCAAACACCCCAAATGAAGGAAATATGATGAAATATTATGCATTCATCATGTGATACGGGCAACTTGTACTTGATGGCTGACTAGCATTATCTGAGGGTCAAATAACCTGCTGCATATATTCTGGACATCTATACTGACATATTTTTATAGGGGAAAAGGACTACTCGAAGACATTTGGGGGACCCATGACCTTTGCAAGCTCCGAGGTCTCTGCTTTTTACGCGCCATCTCCGTGGAAGGCACCGTGGGTTTGGCCGTTTCGCCGTTGTCCTTTGGATGATTTGTCACGTATAGAAAGTGCGCTGAACACACTGCATGAGGCATTCGAAGGCGATTGAAAAAAAGGCCTGAATATCGTCACCGTTTGTTCATGAAATGAATTGGATATGAATGGAGTCAAATCATTGGAGGCACCCCATCTCAAGAGAAAGAAAAAAAACGGCAAATTCGGTGCATTGGCGGACCTCGGTTCTCTTGACCTGGATTCTGGATGATTGTAGAAGCGGGCATTCTATGCTTGTAAGTGAGAGCACTGAGTGGGGGTGTACAGATTGTGGTGGTTGGGCACCCTCCCCTCCTGTATACTACTGTAATTACCTGAAACCCTGAAACCAGTCATTCACAGGTGGCCAGGGTCAGAGGTATGCCTTTTTTGCTACCTTGCTACCTGAAGGGAACAGCAGGGGTAGGATTTATCATATGCTTTCTGGTAACCTATTGTTTGTATGGGCCTTCCAACACGGGAAAGGCTTTCGTGTCGGCTTCCGGTACGTCAGACCACCCGACGGTGTCTCGATCGGCCGCAGCACACGGTGCCCGGCCCGCCAAAGCCACGTCCACGCCATGCGTCGCGACGGTGATTTGGCCGATGGCGGGGCGTGGCTCAGATGGAGCTGCGCAAAGATGTCTTGTGGATGCAGAGTTAATTTTTTATATAGATGTTAGATGTTGTCTTTTTAAGCATGCCCTTACTAAATTAATCTAAGTAGGCGCCTACTTGATTAAGTAAGAAGTAAGCTACTAGGAGAAGTTCGCTCCTAGCAAGGACGCAGGATAGCTCACGCTTCTTCAAGGAAGCTCCCCCGCCTGAGTGCGGGGGGGAGCTTCCTTAAAGAGGCGCTCGCACTAATGATTTGATTCCTAGGTTTTGGGGGGGAACTTGACATTGGGATTTTTAGAGAACTATGAACACATGGGCAAAGTGGTTCTTGTACAAATTTTGAGCGGGAAGATCTCCACGGGGTATGAACCTATGGGTAATGCCAAGAAAGATATCGGCTGTGGTGTTCATTCAACAAAATCATACTGGTGCAGTGCGGAACACCAGGAGCCTTCTGGTGTCTCACGGAAAACATTGACATTGATGCACCAGGAAGCCTCCTGTTCTCAACAGGTCATGGGGGGGGCCATGGTTGGGCAAATTGGTTGAGTTGATGTCAAATAGTTGTCCATCCTACTTCTTAATGTCCATAGGACATGGCCAAGAGAGCAGACTTGAACACTTGCACACGGTACACCCTGTGCACCATCAAAGGTCTTGGATGTGAGACTGATCTCAGGTGGCTGGGAACAGAGCTTGCTGCGTCCTCAACCTTCGGTGCGTGACTATGGCCTGGCCTTGCGCAGCCTGGCGCAGGCGCGACTGTGACGGACTCGGAACCTTCGTGTAAACCGGGGCGAAGAAGTAGGAAGCCCACAGGCACGCATTGTCTTCGAAATCAAGTGGTTCTTTGGATTGGGTGAGGTGTTTGGTTGGTATGTTTTCATTGGACCCCTTACAAGATTGGCAAGTTTGCTAAGTTCGCCCCCCCTACTTGTACATCAAGAATCATCAAGATTTCACTATATTCATAAGGTGTGCACTTCGAGAAAGACATAGAATGAGTATATTGACTACTGCATAATAGAAATATATTCGAAACATCCTCTGGAATGGAATTCTCATGGATCTCAGAGAGAACTAAAAGAATCTCAGCATCAGTGGTTGACCTGTTTGTGGTCAATGTTGTGGTTTCACAAGGCGCTTTGTTTTGCTTGGATCAGTGATCAGGGTTGCCGATTTCAGGGTGTTGCTTCTGTCGATGCTTTTTCGTAAGTGCTTGTTGAACGATGGATATTCACAAGTTCACACTATTTCACTGTGTCATCATAAGATCACGTCTGACAGTTGGGAAGATAAATTCTTCAGATTGGATCAACGGTTCCACTATGTTGCAACGGTCCAACATCATCCTCACTTGGTTCGCATTGCTGGCTGCCTCAGGGCCGATCTTGGAGAAGCACTGTGGAGCTCTTGCAGGTCCGGTCAGCGGGGCTGCAGTTGACAACGTTCATCAAATGCATGCCTTCCTTGCAAACTCAAACCTCGCGGACCCGGGGGACGCCGGTTTTTCACGCAGTCGAAGGATGTTTGGGCATCGTGTTCTTCAGGTGATTGTTCTTGAAAGTACAGTGACAGAGGTCCAGGGTCCCACCTCAATGCCAGTCCTTAAGGGAGGGGAGCATGGGGAGCGCGGGGCCTCAAAGTTGAGACTCCTCACCATTGACCATTGACATCAACACATCTATTCTTTTGCTTGGGCATAGCGATGTCGACTGATCCAGAAGGACAAATAAGATGTAAAGGGCAGCTTGGACAGGACCCCCGTTTACAAGGGGGCCTGATTGAAGGATCCCGTACGTTCCCCTACTGTCTTTTTGTTCGTCTCTTTGTTCCTAAGTAACGAGATCCGGTGTGGATGACGCTGTGAGATAGTCGACCAACTCACCTGCATACCCAAGGAACCGTTCCCCAGATTCGTCCATGCTGGGCCAGTGCCAAATACTCTGTTCTTAGCTACTAGTAGCTTCTTGTTACTAGTAGTAATGGCCTCTAACCTTCTAGCGATGGCCTCCAACCAAATAGCTTCTAGCTTCTAGATGCTTCTAGTAGCTTCTTGTTGAGGATCCAGATTGAACCGTTCGGTTTTGTTGGCCCACAGCTCATGGCAGGCAGTGGAGGTGCGCAGAGTGGAGGCTCGGCGGGGGCCAGACACTGCCAATAGACTTAGGATGTCGGAAGAAGCGTTGTGAAGCAAAAGGACGCTACAAGTTGGTGCTTGTGGTGCTCATGCAATTGTTGCCGGAGAACTTATGGGTTCTTTTTTTGGTTGTTAGGCTTGACCATCCCAAATGGCCACCGGACAGAGTTTCGGGTTGATGGTGTCGTGCAAGATCAGTTGCGTTCTAAATTCCTTTGTGTTGCAAATACTACCTGTTTCAGTAAAAGCACATATATATAGATAGTCAAACAGGTGATCTTCTTTCACTGATGTTTGTCAGTTCTCCGGAATTGTTGCCACAAGGATGTACAAAACACGCCTCCCAAGCTGCCCGGAAGCTCTGGCCGACCACATACTTGTAGGAGCTACCTCGCTGTAAGCGCAAGGTGAGGCCTTGTACGCATATGTTGCCATAAGCCATAAGCAAAGCATAGGGGGGACATTGTAGGGTCATAGTTACACTGCAGAAGCATAAGCCTCTCATTCCAAACGCCGTCACTCCCCGAATCTTCTTTGCTTGTGTGGTGAGGCTTGCTTAAGCAGTTGATCCCTTGGTAGCGCATCAATTTCTTGCACCCTGCTAGGGTGTTGAAAGTTGCACTTGCGTGATGCTGCAATTGTATTTCACGTCCCGAGAAATGCTTGGGGAGGAGGAGGAGGGTCAGCCGGCTAAGCTGACTGCTGTTTGCAGCAGTGCTCAATTTGATTGAGAAAGGGGAACAGGATCTAAGGGAGTGATGGAACAGGAAGAAGCTTGTTATCGCACATTCAAGAAGCTGGTTATTTTTGTTGCTGCAATATGAAATATGCTGCAATAGCTTCACCCTTGGAAACCGGACGAGCACCCGCTTGTGCACTGGAAACTATACTCGCTTGTCTCGCTTATGCACTGGAAATGGAGCATACTTTCCGTTGCACAAGGGCGTGTTCCTTTGAGTATACTTTGTTCAAGGACGGTGCTTCTCGAGAGACACATTTTAATGGGGTGTTCTGAACCATTGTCTGGTGGTTGAATCTCCTTTCACCTTCTCCCCCCACACCCCACCCCACCCAATAGTCCGGTGGTTGTAGATTGCCTGTTGCTTGGGTCTGTGTTCTACTCTTCCGGGCCTGTTGCCACCCTTCCCCCCCCCCCCCCCCTTAGATTGTTTGGTGGTTGAATCTCCTTTCACCTTGTCCCCTCTGAAAGTGCGCAAGTGAGTGTTCGGTTCGCAAGTGAGGTAAAGTGCGCAAGTGAGGTAAACTTCCAGTGCCCAAGTGAGTGCTTGGCCTTAGAAACCTGGTGAAGCTCTATCCCGGTTTGTTGCCGATTTTTGTGCCGTTTCGGAGGCCAATTTGGTGATTTTCAACACTGCCTTGTGCCTTGGACAGGATGGAGAAGAGATCATATCCCCAATTGCCCAATGATAGCTCGAAAAAAACAAACATAAATAGAACCAGAACAGTGTTTTGCACGACAACCGGTAGAAGTAGTAGCTCTTCGTTCGGTGTCATGCCTGATGTCCCAATGCATGACTTTTCAAGGTCCGGTGCTTTCACCGCTAATAGCTTCATGCTTCCAAGTCATTTGATTCAACAACTGGGTGCTTGATGATGTTCAGGACGACTGAGCAGTGACAGGTAAAATAAACCTCTTCATACATCGAATCGTCTTCAGGATTCATGTACGAATACGAGCTTTGGGGTCAAACAGTAATTCCAAAGAACAATAAAGAACAGCTACTATATACAATTCCCAAGAACCGTTGAATTGGAGCAAACGTGTTTCATTGTTTTTTCCATTGGGATGACCGGGCCGGTAATTACACTAAGCGGGAGGGATTCTAGGCAAAGAGTTTTGCCGCGGAACCTTCAAGAAGTGTTGTCCTGGTGGTGTGCGAAAGGGGATAGACCCACAGCAAATCGGACATCTCTTTGTGTTTTTCTGCATTCGGGTTCTAAAAAGGAAACCAACACCCGCTGTCTCTCTGCCTAGGACGGCTCAGCACTGGCCCCACGCGCTGCACATGCTGAAGGTTTCGCCAGTTTCGCCACAAAGCTTCGACGCAGCGACGTGCGGGGCATTGCTGCACCGTCGCTGCGACGCCTGGCGAAGGGAGCAGCGAAAAACCGGGGTTTGGCTGGTTGCCTAGAGACCGGCTGGTTGGTTGTTTGGTTAAGGGCCTAGGTCCAAATTGTTCGGGTAGACTCTTCTGACTGTATACCAGAAATGGGTCTCGCATCTATAAATATATAGATCATCAATATTATACACAACCTTTCTCGCCTTTTCTCGACCCCTCCACGTTCAGCCACGGAGCCTTTTGAGGATTGGCACCGTGCTTTTTTTGTGGTCGCCTGGGCTTTGCAGGTTGGACAAAGATGGGACCCGTCCGTCGGGCTTTGTTCATGGTTGACAGTCTTGCCGATTGAAAGGATCTGATAGGATTCTCAACTGGCTGTCCCGTTCTTGTATGTGTCGCCAGTGGTTGGAAAGGCCCGAATTCTATCCTGTAGATGGAGATAGATGGAGGCACCCTGGTTGCCTCCGTGGTTCATCATGAACAGTTCATGTGCGTTTGTTTCTGGTGTACTTTTTCGCATTTGGAGGCGCAGATCCAATTGAATCTCCTGATCTTCAATAGCCTCCTCGCACGCTCTGGACCCGCCTGGCCTTTAGCAGCCGCATGTTTGGATGGGTCCTTGGGCTCCTCGAAATGGTCTCGGTGGGTCCGCGGCGGGTCCTGGGGAAAAGCCCGACAGATTCGTTTGGGACGTCGACATCACTTTCCCCCCGCGATGGGAGTGAGGAAGGGAAGGTCGACTTAGTTCCCTCGACTTGTTCTGCAAGAGGTTTGACTTCGTCTTCCCACCCTTCACCCGTGACGCAAGGGGTCCAGGAGCTTCGGATGCTGTCGAAGTAGCAAGGGAATATAGGGAATGGTGAGCAACCGGAGGCTCTGATGATACACGTTTGTCCAAAGCTGGGTGGAAGAAAACGATCTACACTCTGACTTATTAACATGGAAGCAGAAAACCCCTGGCTTGTATACAAAGGAAAGTAGTCTTCCAAGGGACCATGCCATCCACTTCCATGTGATGTGTTCCTCAGAGTGTATCGTTGTTGACCACTGTGTGGAGGCCACGAATTCTCTATGTCAGGCAGCAGCTGCACATCTGGCCCTTCGACCCTGAGTGAAGGGAACCCCAACAGCCTGTGGCTGTTTCCAGCTGATATGATCCTGGCTCAGGCTTGGTGCCCAATCTTACCAGCTTCAACACCTACATCAACGAAGCAGGTGAGACATCATGTGACATGGTGGTCCAGCATGTGTCCAGCCATGAAAATGGCCACGTGGAAACGTCGAAAGGTTCAAATGTCACTGCATGCACAGACCCCATCATGCACTTGTTGTTGCAAACGTTTTTGTTGACTTCACCTCATACAAAACCATGCCATGTTCAAAGATTCCAGCCTAACTTGCACTGCCTTACTGGAAGTCTGGTGTGGTTTATTTGGCGTTTTTGCATTGCCTTGATCCAGAGGCTGCAATCATCATAATTTAATATACTTTGTACATCTTTGTACTGTCATGGGGCCGCAAATGTATAGCCTTAGCCAACATCCCTTCCATCATGAGGACTGGCAGCACGTTTGTCGTCATCGCCAGGCGCTTCTCTCAGTGCCTGGTGGCATGCCGGACAGAGCCTCAAGTCCATGGTCACAGCGCAGGTGGAGCGTGACAACATAAGTTGCTGGGCGTTCTGGTTTGAGCAACAACCCATGAAGAACTCCCAGGAAGGATTCCCATGCATCGCTACTAGGAGCAAGGACGCTACAAGGGGCTCCTGGCCTTACTACACTAGGAACAAGAAGCTACTAGTAACAAGGGCATCGCTACTAGTCACAAAGGGCTTGCTACTAGTAGCCAATAGCTACTAGGAACAAGAAGCTACTAGGTATCATTAGACAGGAACCCCAGGAGGCCAGGTTGGATTGTCGAGCAGCGGATGCCTATGAAAGACTGTACCTGTCAAGGATTCAAAGCAGCAGATGGCGGTTTAAACTGGGAACCACTTCCCTTTGGGTACCTTGATGTTCCTCCATGAGGGAACGACTTGAAGTGAAGTTATTTCCACACAGTCTTCTCAACTATCAATGAAGGTTCGTGCCTTCCAGTGTTTCTTCAGTTGCTTCCGGGGATGTATCACACTGTGAACTGCGGGGCACGAAGACGGCATCAGGCTACAACAGCGGCATCAAGGCGTGTCAAGACGGACACTCGACCGCAGATGAAGAACTCATGTGACTCATGTGCATCAACTATTCCGCATTGATTGGTGTATGTGAATGTACTACCATTATCAAAAGCACTCGAGCAAACGACTACTTGCACTGGGATAAAGCCTTGGATCCTATATTTACTTGAGGCAGCTGGAAGGAGTTGGCCATTCTGCACAATCTCAATCCTCACGCGTCACGTCGCCCAGACGATTTGTTCAGGCGAAAGGTAGCCAAAGAGTAGCTACTTCAGCAAAGGTGCCACTTCGGGATGTGTTGCACCTTTGTACGAAGCCACTTCCCATTCCGCTTTTCCGGCGTTGAGGAAAGGTGTGGCGCTCGGCCTTGCACGTCTTTCACCAGATGCCTGCGGAGGGAGTCTTCACATCTGCCTGGCCCTCAGATGTTGGAGCAGATGGGCAGGATTGGATCAGAGCCCATTCGTCATGGTTAGGAGTTTAGTTATTCATTTATCCCAGTTGTACTGCGCACTCGGGCGCACTCATTGTGGGCACCAAACACTTGTGCGGGGATCTCCTTGTTCTGTGGGCTGCTGGCAAGGCAGCGATGATGATGATGATGATGATGATGATGATGATGATCGCCCCGCAAAGAGAAGATGTATTGTTTATCCTAAAACCATCTTCCAGCAGTATCGAAATGATTTCTCTATATGGTTGCTATACAATGCTATATATGTATGTAATATGTTGGTTTGAGGGAGTGTGATTTTGTTCAGTGCAACTCTGCATGACACAATGAAGAGATTGATACATGTTCCCAAAGGACATTTGGTGTTCCATAGGCAGAACACCACCCAACCTTGCCTTTGCCTTTACGTCTTCCGCTCGAGCGGGGTGCAATCTGGTAGCCAGGCCCGCAGTTTTGGCAGCTCCATTGCAGCAGCAGCGATAGCGACGCAGCTTGGATTTTGCGAGCGAAACGACCTTGGACCTTGGGTATTTATCCAGAGGTCCCTCCAAGTTTGTTCGACTCTTGTGTGAACCTCTTTATGGTGCATGGAGGTCGCAAGGGTGCCATGAGCAAGGGTTCATGTGTCCCATCCTTATGACGGGGAAGCAGTAATTTCCCAATGAACAAATACTTTTGCGGAACCGGTATCGCCCATCTTCAAACTTTCTGGTTGGTATCGCCCTATCCTACTGGAGGTTCATTCAGGCCTCCAAAAAGCGCTTTCCGGTCGAACCCGAGGCATTGGCCCAGTGCGCTGTCCTTGCACAGCTCCGGTGGTTTGACGCTCTCCTCGCCGATTTGTGGCAACGCAGTGCCACGGTGTGATTCGCTGGGCTAGTGGATGGGTCAGCCAGTCAAGTGTGATGAGAAAGGTGTGTGTTTGCTTCCCATAAATGTAAGCTCTGCCTGCAGGTTTTGTCTAAAGAAGTGAATCAGTTTTAAAGCATGTTTGAGTGTTGAAGCGTTGGTTTGGTGGGAAAAGATGAGATGAGGCAGATTGATGGGCCACCCGAATTGCAAAATGTTTGCATCGAAGACTACTGCTTCTCAAAGCGAGGGACAACGGTGAAGTGGTTAGCCCGGATCAACGTGATAGTCACTCGGAAACGGGGCAACAGAATAACCTTGATCATGGAAACATTTTGTTCAATCAATAAATCAAGTGTTGTTTCTCTATATTTGAACTCACTACGACTACGGTATACTACGTACTTGGACACGTCACAAAGAGTGCTCCCCTGCTTGAAACGCCTTTCAGTGTTTGGTCCGCATCTCACCACCAGTCGCCGGTCGCCATACCGGTCGCCATACCGGTCGCCAGGTCCTCTCCGGCATGGCGGACTGGACGTTGACGGTCAGTTTTTGGCAGCAGATGCGCCACCGAGAGGTGAGGGGATTCGTCCATTGCTCGATGCCAAGAGCTCATGGGACGGTGGACGGTTGCTCCCCTGCTATAGCAGCAGCCATATACGCATGGCATCGCATTGCTATGCAGGCTAATTACGCAGCGAACTATTCTAGTTTGGTGGATGAATATCCGTCTACTAGTTTTGTTGATTTTATATAGATAGCGCGTTTAGAAGCACCATCTACTGGATTCATCTATAGTCTATAGGTTCATTTCTTGGACACTGCCACAGGATACGGGTATAGACGGGGGCAAGGATCACCATCCACACACCACCCCCTGCCAAACCCGCTTGCGTTTGAGCGCCATATGTTGTGTTTTTTCCTCGTTTCTCCACGTGGGTTTTGTCTTGTTTAGGCGACCATTCATTCCAAAGGTATGGTCCAGGACAGTGCATGATACCAATGTTACTATGATTATGATGATCTATTATGTGTGTACATGATCAAATTATCTCCTGCAGGACGAGCCTGCAAAAAGGCGTGTGTCTTCAAATCAGTTCTCCACTGTTGTCCAAGGAGAGTCAGATGGCTACACGTCAGATACTCGTAATTATATATTATATATAATGACTTTAAGTGTGTTATCAGGTTCATGAGAGTTGCCATCCCACCTGCCTCCAGGTTGAACACAGCGTGGTGACCTATGGCACTGTGCTGGCACAGCTCGCTTGGCGTACTGGGGCGCTGCTGCTGCAGGAGCTTTTGTCGCAAGCAGCTCCGCTGCAGAGGATGACAGCGTCCAGGTCAAGCCATTGGTGTTACTGTTGGAAGCCGCAAAGGTTTTCCAGGCGTTATCAGCAATACCCGTCTATACCCATTCCCCAGAACAAACCTTGTCATAGGCAAGAGTCATAGTCAATGCCAGACATGAAGTTGTTGGGTTTGTCCAGAGTTTATGAAAGGGAACATGTCATGTCATTATGTAATAAATGATCTTCAAGGGATTGGATGAGGGTTGAAATTTAGGGCATGGAGACTTAGGGCATGGATGGTTGTCAGATGCTATTGACAAGTTTGACTACTGCCAGCAGATAGACAAGACAGTAAAACTCATGTGAGGCAGCAAACAGACTTGCAATGCATGATGTGTAGGGTTTGATGTTGGATGATTTTGGTCCATACCTCTCAGTCTCTATATCATTGTACACATGTGGACTTGTGCATTCTTGATGTTCCTGTTGCCATGTGACAGAAAAAACTCACTGCAGGTGCGGTTGGACCCAAACGTCATCAGCTACAACTGCGTCATGAACGCTTGTGCCGAGGAATCTCGGGTGTTGAGCGAACGTTGGGAGCGAACGTTGGCTTTGAGTGTCCAAGACGGCAGGGTCTGGGATCATCCAGGGTCCACCGTGAAGTGCTTGCAATGGCACAAGAGTCCCAGTGGGTCCTTCAGGTCATTCTGGAGGGAAGTTGGACTCAGACAAGTCAGATGATCACTTCGAGGGAGTTGGAAGTTGGAAGTTGGAAGTCAAATATGTCCAGCTATCGATGATCCTATTCATTGAGCTCAGGATGCGTGCCCGGGAATACTACTCGGGTGTTGAACAATCGATCAATGCTGATTTTCCGTGATATGATATAGAATTCACAAGCGTTCATGTGCCTGAGCTCTTCTTCGAGTAGCTACTTGTATCAATATTCAAAACTACAAGGGGGGTGACAACGTGTTACCCTATGAATCTAGCTCCTTTCAGGCGGTTGGCAAGAACTCTGCCATCATTCCATCCACCGACATCATCTCCATTGGCGTCCTTATTGGTATGACTGAATCAACGGCGAAAGGCCCACAAGGTGGTCGTCACCCCAGTGGTCACCCCAGCTCAGCGTCCCAGCCCAGCCTCTTTGGTCCAACGAATCACCCCCACTCGACCGCTACCTTGCGCTCGGGCCAAAGGAAGGACTTTGGGTCTGGGCGCTGCATCTTCTCCAGGAAATGTGCCGCGTGGAAGAAGTGTTTCAACTTCCCAGAGGGATATGGATCTGGGAATCCCCAATTGTCTGGGTTCTAGAAGCAATCCATTTGTTGTACTATGTCGGACTGTGCTTTGTTGATCTTGGTCGTAAAAAGGTGCCTGGAGACTCTGGAAAGGATGACTTGTCGGTGGCCTCCAAGATGGGGCACAAACTCCATCACTGCAGGGCTGGGAAACACAAATGCTCTAAGTACCGGTGACGTTGTATATCTCGGATAGAGCTGGTGGGTGGAAGTTTGAATGCATACAGATGCAGATACAGCTTGAAGATGACTTCTAACATATGATGGGAGGTGGCATGTCTTGTTTGACCCTTGTAGTGAAGAAAGCTTTGCCCCGCTTCATGAGTTCACCTTTTTGCTTTTTGCTTTCTTGAATATGGATCAGTGGGGAGAAGAAAACAGTTGTTGCCAGGGACAGAGTTCCTGATTGTTTGATGCTCGCTAGTCAGGTGAGTTTGAACCTTCAGGAAACCGATCGGTTGTTTCCAAGCGGGATCCACAGGAACCGGGACCGGTTTTATTGGGAAATGGGCCTCATCCGCATTCATCCCACAAGATGACCCACCAATGAAGAATTCCATGGGAGTGGTCTGCAAGGGATGTCCTTTACCATCTTTACCGGGGAAAGAGAGAACCTATTCCGCTCGGAATGGAGACTCATACCCTTCCATAGCTCCGACTCGACTTTCACAGTCGCAGCGTGTAGCATTAGAAACTGCCTCCAGATCTCCCAACCAGACCAATTGCTTTCCACATGCCCTGATCTTCATGGACCCGCTCGACACACTGGGGGTGTTGCCTGGATCTGAAGACCGAGGTGCCATGGAGCTTTGTCCGTCCCTGGTCAGCCGAAATGTGGTGCCTTTGCATGCGTTCGGCCTTGGGGGGCGGCCCGGCGAATTGGTCGGATTGGCTGCGAAGCTCCAATTACCTCAGCACTTCTCAATATCCGTTGCTGGTTGAGAACCCGAAGCCTGATTCCTGATGGTGAATTTCTGAATGGGTGCGTGGTATATTTGCTAGCTACTCTAAGCCTGATGCAACCAGCCAAATCCAATAGATATAATGTATATGAATGTATATAATATATATATATATTTACTGGAGTGGAGATCACCTCCTGAACAATATCTTCTGCAGAATGCTCTACAAGTAAGCTGACGGTGTCCCAGATACAGCTTTCAATCAACACTTGGCTGGTTTGAACTGGGCATGTTGGCTGCATATTGGCATCAACTTGAACACCACAACCAACCAACCAACCAAGGACATAAGTGTCCTGATAGGCAAACATTTGGCCAAAGGATTCTGTTCAATGTTTGGCTTTTACCCGCATCCTGAAGACATGGACCACAGACCACTGGACATTTTGCTTGTTGAATGCATCCAAATACCCTAACCAGTTGGCTTCAGGTCCATTTTGGGCTGCAAGGGAACCCTCGGGACCCCTTCGTCAGCCCTTCAATTCTGCAAACTGGCGCCGGCGCCAGGCTCCATCATCTAAATCCAACAAAACGACACAGGCACACGCAAAACTGGTTTGCAGACCGTGTGCTCGTTTTTCGATCATCGGTTCATTCCAAGTGTTTGTGATGAATCTCCGTGCACGGAGTGGAGTGTAAGGACTTTGGGAGGGGCCAAGTGTCAGTGTTGATCCTTAAAGATCCAGACAGACGGATCCAGGTCTATGGGCCCTTTCACCAAACGAATCCAAACACATGAAGCCCTAACATTGCGAGCTGCCATAGTTCACCCCACGAAAAGACTCATTTGCCAGGTGCTCTCGGCTTTGGCGAAGGCAGCGGAGTGGCCGAAAGCGCTTCGTTGGTGGGAGGAGATGGCAGAGGTGGATGAGCAGAGCGGCAATACTTTGAATCTTGGCAAGCAGCATATTTACTGTATATGAATTTCCAGTCAAAGCAGTGAAATTGTTGACCAAAACTCGTCAGAGGGGTTTGATCCCTTGTGGCTCCCATTCCTCATTCCAAGGAGAGATCGTTGGCCATCCTTCCGAGGCGAATTCAGCTCGGATCATTCGGTGAGGATTCGATCAGCTGAGGATCGATGCTATGGCAGAAGCGAAGCAATGGCAGCGAGCTCTCTTTGCCGCTTGGCGGCAACAACTCTTTGGGACCCAACAGGGAGGTCTATAAACCACCCAGCTGACATGTCCTGAGGTTTTGGAAGCCCTCCAGGAGATGCATCGCCGTATCGGGTGTCGGAGTCGTTCGCGTTTCGGTGCGTGCCGTCTCACACATTGTTTCGGTTTCCCTTCACCGAATCGTCCACGATGAGGTGGAAAACTAAGACCAGCTCAGCCCAGCCCAAGGAGGTGTTCAAAACACCAAGAGAAACGACCTCCTGCGGCATTCGTCTCTCACCAGGAGCCCGTGGCGCCTGTGGTGGCCTTGAACGGTGTGCTGAAGGCCATGGCCCTGGGCGTCGCTTGGGCGCAGGCGATCAATCTGTTCATCACCTTCATGGAGGAGCCTCGCATGGGCAGAGCAGTTGAAACGGGAAGAGCGGAGGCTGAATGTCACCGTCATGAAAACACAACTCTGATGTGCACAACAGTCCAAACACTTCCCTGTGAAGGGGGGATAGTAATTTGCTCATGAACAACCATGAGCAACCTATGTTTTTTGCTAAGGATATCCTCAGAAGGAGTTCTCACCGCTGTTGAACGACCAGCTTTCGTCATGTTTGATGCAGGGTTCGGATGGCTTTGCTTTCTCTCCTCACGTGCAGATCGGAAGTAGAATACTTGAAGTGTCAGCTTTTGCAGAAAACATATGCAAATATACATATATATATATATATATTTATCGCTTAATTATATAGATGGTTTAACAAAAACACAGATAGAACATGGAGGTAGAAAAAACAGAGTTAACACAACTCATGATAGATTTGGAAGCATAGAACATCCCGGGTGTTTGGCCTTGCATGGCCTTAGTAATTCCTTGGTTTGACCGTGTTGCTGTTCAATTCCCAAAAACACGGTTTCCTGTCGGTGTGTCGTATTCCCCCCCCAAAACACAACTTTGCCCTATTTGCCGTATTTGTTGTTATATTCAGAAAAGTATGTTGTTATTCTATGCGTGTTGTTTTGTTTGACCCGAACAGCTACTACTCTAGGATTCAGTGGAAGGAAACGGCCGCCTGCTTTTTGTCATAAGACTAGGTGATTCTGTTTAGTGACTGAGTGCAAGCTTATGTGTATAGAGGAAACCACTCGTGGAAGCAACCCTTTCATATTGTAGTTTGCTTTGGTGTTTCCCTTGCAGTTTGTTCTAATTCTATAGATACAAGGTGGCTGGGCCAATGGTTCTTGCAAATTTGACGGGGTAGGTGTCGGCAATTGAACATTTGAACATCCAGTAATCCAAGATTGACCCGCTCCACAGGAGACCCCAACACTGACAGGTTGATAGGAATTAAACCATTTGAACCTGAGATTCCACAGGGCAAAGGATTCTGCTGCAACGATTTGCTGATGGGTTTGCAGGAAGAAGACAGCCAGACAAATGCCATCAGCTTGAGTAGTGCTGTGAACGCCTGCGCTAGGGCAAGGAAATGGCACCTTGCCCGAAAGGAGATGGAAGTTGCTATTTGCTGAAGAATGTTATTGATATGGCTTGATGAGATTGACAGGGACAAGAGCTTTTCCATTTGAGTATCGCTCGACAACATTCCAGCTCGAATTGGTTTGAGCAGTTACACCTACCTGTGGCAGAAAAACCCGGGAAACTGGATTGCCATCGGCAATGTTTTTTTTTTTTTTGTGGAGTTCATTAAGTGATCAGAATGTGTTGAAGCCAGGTTCTTGAGAAGGTTTGGAGAAGGCGACCTGGTGTGAAAGGGTACGACTGGAAAAGGAAGGGGGGGACCCATGGGGATCCTGATTGCACTGAGACATCTCCATGAACAGCTGGGTTGGTGACCTCTGACAGGCAGATGGCGCTGTCGCTGCTTTCTTCGCTGCGAAGCACTGAGGTTTGGCACCATGATGGGTGGGGGTTCTGAACCAGGCATATAACTTACAACCCTAAGTTGGTTGGGAGGGCGGATGGTAGGGAGTAGTTTAGACAACCTCCTAGAGAAGGGCGGTAGTACTTATAGATAACTATAGACTATAGTAAGATATAGTAAGTAAGTAATCCAGGAACTTGAGGACAGTCTGGACTCCAAAAAGAATGCGTATCGCCATATAGCACTCAGGGAGCGCTTGGTAGGCCCAAGGAGCGCTTCACCCATTCTCGTGTTGTGGAGAGCGTTTTTCACTAGGGCCCATATTTTGTGGCTTTTTGTGTTCATGTCGCATTCTTCGGCCCCTTCCCAGTGGCTCAAAATGAGTGAACCCCCAAGGAGGCCAACTAGTGTAACTAATGACTAGTCAGGTTGTACAGTCTTGGAAGTTCCATCGAAGGCTCTCTTGATTCTTTGCAGGTGGTGCCTGACACCACAACCTGCAACAGTGCCATCAACGCTTGCAGCAGCCAATGGTGGCATAGCTTCGATCTTTTGTGCCTTGAAGCACATGAGCGGCACAATGGTGCGCGGCTTGTGTTGCCGGCAGATAGGCTAATGAGTGTGTTCATGAGAATCCCGGATACTACTCCCGGCAACCAAATCCTGATTCCATCCAATTCCAATCTGAGGTGTTGCATGCCCTCACCAGATCATTTGACCTACGGCAGCATGCTGAGTGCTTGCGCCTCCCAGGGCCTTTGGCCCACATGTTTGGAGGTCTTAAAGTTCCAGCAGAAGCGCCTTTTCAGCACCGTTGAACCCCTGTACAGTGGGACTGAGAAGATGTAAAACATCGCAGAACTACACTGGCTATGGGGTCGTCGCCGGAATGTGCAGAGGGCGAATGAGGGCGCGCATGAATGATCTAATATATATATATATATAATATATACTATTGAAGACCATTGATATACCGATCAGAGTGCAGTTCTGATTATTGAGCGTTGCCAACTTGCACAATTTGTGGTAGTTATTCGGGACCCTGAGATTAAGGATCCTGTGATTTTGGGAGATGTGTAGTTTTTGGTGCCTGATTTGCACAGCGCCAGTCCGTGATCTGTTTTGGCAGTTGAGCTCCGGATCACAAGTGCCTCCAAATCACAAGGGAAGCCTGTGATGAAGCCTTGTCAAGGCACACATGAATCCTAGACATTTGTTATCATTTGCTTTTAACAATGGCAGGTAGAAACCTCAAAAGCATAGAAGTCACCAATTATATACACCAACTCACCCAGAAAAAATGGGTATACAAACATGTGGTGACTGACCCGTTGGCAAACCTCGTGTCAGCCGCCGTGCTTGTTTGCCTGAGCGATGCAGCCGTCATTGTTTAACAATGTTCGAGCTGCCTATGAGAGCTTCTTGACTGTGAGCGGCTGCATCTTTAGCAAGGGGAGCTCTGAACTGTCTGAAGTTTGCAAAGGTGCAGCTTTCAGGATAAGCTGTAAATTGGGTCCTGTTTGGAGTAGGGGCCTGTCAGAAACAGGAGGGTTGGAGTTGGAGCCTGAAATTGCAAGTGCGCATCCAAAAGCAGAGGACCAGGTGACGAATATATGCGATGATGGATCAGTGCAAGGGCTGAGAAAACAACCTGTTGGCCAAGCTGGCTCACCTGCATATCTTTTGAAAGAAGCTTTTCTGCGTTCACTCGTGGCTTGAAAACAAAATCCAACAGTTGAAATACCGTAGGACCGTAGGTCAAACAAAATCTAAAAGTGCTCGGGCTAGTTTGCTTTGTAGATACTGTTTACCAGCCTTCTGGGTGGGCTAGCTAGCTGCCCAGGACACAAAATCTACGAAGAGCCTCTAAGTTGCAAGAGACTGCGGAGGCGGTGATTAGCCTAGTGCTAGGGGAGAAGATTGGGAACCTTGAGGTTCATCACAAACCAAAACTTAGCTGGAGCAAAGCGAAGCTGGATCTTGCACTCATGTTGATACGGCCAAAAAAAACTTGGAAGAGAATGTTTTTGACATTACAATACAATTGGGAAAGAGAGGGGAGCGCCGTGAGCGGTGCATTTTTTCGATGAAAATGATCCATTTGACTATTTGGGTTCGTTTTCTTGAGACAGATTGATGTGTCTGATTTGTCAGCGCAAGAACATTTATGAGGGTCTGCCTGAGGCATCTGTTTGCATTTGGCCTCCTTCAAGGCTTCAAGGTACAACGCATCCTCAAACGGCCATGCACTCCGAAGACATGAACCACGACGACTTCCATGAGATTGTGCCTGGTCCCATCTGTAAGAGCATTGCAGCCATGCGGGTCCTGCAACCTCCTGACCTTTCCTATGAGAGAGCTGAGCGGAGGGGAGACGAATCTGGTCCATGCCTTTGACCTCATCCGGAACTCTCAGGGTGACATCAACTTTTCTGACCTCAGCAATTAGCTACAAACTGGCAGGTCTCAAGGTTGAAGTCCCCAAGGAAACGACCACCCAAATCGGCATCATCAAAAACTCCGATGATGAAACCACTATCTTGAAACATGTGTCTTTTCTGTGAAAAATCAAGGCAACCTTCTTCAAACAGCAATCTATGTGAATGCAGCCTTCCCTCAACGCTGGCAGGAAAATCTTTAGAGAGCTTGGGAGGGCGTATATATCTTGAAGTGTTTTGAGCTCACCTCCAGGCAATTCGGAAAGGCCCAAAGCCAAACAGTACCTTTGACGACAAAGATGATCAGGACATCGACGAAGGCCTGAAGGTGGCTCCGCGCTCTTCCTGTGAAATGGCTCAGCTCCGTCTGCCACCAAAAAGCTTGGTAACAAGTCTCCTCCAATCTTTGGATGGATTGTAGCTTTGGTCAGCCAAGCTCCTCGGAACTTGGCTGCCGACGGGGCTTTAGCCCGCAAAGAACTTCAATGGCCATGCCCCTGGCGCCAAAGTCCTTCCACCAGGAAGTGTTGAAGGCTTTGGAGGCCATTTGGGACTTTGATCTGGCTGCCTTAGTCATGCTCGGAGGGCCGCGCTCGGTGAGTGGCAGGCCAAAGGAAATGCCTGAGGAGTTCGTGGAAGAGGAGGAAGGAACAGGAGTGGGTCAGCGTCATCGTGAACAAGCGATTTGAGGAAAGGCGATGAGCAAGCAGGGGGGCGCAGCCCTGTTTGGTGGCAAGCCAAACGAGGAGTCTGCGCTAGATACCGTGGAGGCACGTGAGCGTCATATTTTTGCAGTAAAGAGGGAGAAGGAAGAGGGTGCAATGAACCATGTCTTGAAGAAAGCTCGTATGTGGGGCCGCGAACTGGCCTCGTCTTCCATTGTCATTGACCTAGATTCCGGCAGCCAGGAAGAAGCCCGTGAACCAAACCATGACGACAACCCAGAATGCGCACATGAAGGAGAAAAGGATGCAGATCGCTTCAGGCACGGCTTCGCCATGTACCAGGAAGAGTGAGCTATCTGCGAAAGGAGATTCTTTTGCGGACTGTTCATTCTGTAGGCGCCGAGGTCCGTCAATCGGTCTGTGGCAGGTTGACTGCGGAATCCGCTGGCCACTGTGGGGCAGTGAGGGGGTGTTTGTTTGCATTTTTGCTTCAGTCTCAAAATCTGGAAACATACGCAAACGCATGTCATTGAGAATGATCTCAGTCGTCTTCTTCTTGCGTTGCTCCATTCGCTGCGCACAGCTTTTCTCACACCAACTCGCAACAGCGGGAGTCAACCAACCACAGCACTGCTGCATCCGATGCTGCTGCTATCCTTTGCGATTCTGGTTCTGAGTGTGACGATCACGCGCTTACTTGATGGCAGCTCCTCTGGCTTCAGGATGGAGGACTTTGAGATCAAGCGCCTGATCCTACCTCCCTCAACACTTGGAGGAGGTCGTGCCTGGGTGTTCATGCAGTGTTCAATGTTCAGATGTTATCTGTGTGTTAGGATATTGATATTGAGCGCGCGCGTTCGTTGTCGTCTTTTGGGCCAAGTCATTGCCGGAGCGCAATGTATGACACCAGGGTGATGGGCTCATGCGCCCGGTGGGACACAGCGACACCCCTTAAGTTAGGACGGAAGGCCCCCCACAACACAGCGCAACGCTCTACATATGTTCTCAAGTCATTGCTGGAGGGCAATGTATGACATCAGGGTGATGGGCTAATGCGCCCGGTGGGACACAGCGACACTCCCTTAAGTTAGAACGGAAGGCCCCCCCATACAACACAATGCATTGCTGGAGGGCAATGTATGACATCAGGGTCATGGGCTAATGCGCCTGGTGGGACACAGCGACGCCCCCTTAAGTTACCACAAACCCGATTCCTTCAACCCATAATTGTGCCAGTTGACACTGAGCGTGGCCCAAGAGGATCTAAAATACCAGTATCATATTGTTATATCTATAATGGTATGGGCCACGCCCTTTGAGTCCACATGAATACAGTACACATGAATTTGCGCATTGACCAAACCCACCTAAAGTGAGGACCCGCTGCGTGACCCGTGCTTCGTTTTGCTTCCCTTTGCTTCATTCGTTTTGCTCGAATGATTTGGGCAAAAGAGCATCCCCCAAACACAAGTTTGGCTCAAGGCCAGGGTATCTACAAAGCCACGCCTTGGCATTCTGCATTTGAGTCGCAACTACACTAGATACATCTAGATTTTGAGCCCCATTCCACCTCCTTTTTTGTTAAACTGTGCTCCTTCCAGCTCCATTTTTTTTCTGTGCCCCACACTCCACCAGTGGCCGCGTCTCGGCCGCGTTCAGCGCGACCCAAGGCATCGCGTTTCCCCACAATTGACCTCGTACACTTCCACCCTCGCAGCTTGCCATCGCAGTGGCCAGTGGTTGTTTGCAATGCTCATGGTGGTTTCTTTTTCGAGCTTCGGCAAGGGAAGACGCTGCCGGAAGAGGTGGGGGTTGCTTAGAAGATGAGGAATTGTTAATATAGTTTAAACATATTTAAACAAAGCCATCTGGGATCCCCTCTTTTGTTGACTCTTTGATTCCAGGATTTTCCAGGTAGACCCAGGCTGGAGCTCGCTGCAGTCTGAAAATTAGGACACCGCCATAGACCCCTGCGATCAATTAACACATTTGGACTACACTGGATGCAGTGTCTCGTTGATTCGTTTTGCACGTGCTACTGTTGTTCCTGTTGTAGCTAATTGTTGAATTTAAAGCCATGTTTTGAGCTGCCGTGGTTCAGATTGGACCAAGGATTTCTGCTGACGTCGTCGGCTACAACAACCTCATCAGTGCATGTGCGCAAGATGCCCAATGGCGTAGGGCTATGCGCCTTCTACATACAGACATGCCGAATTCAACGTTGCGACCAGATTCCATCAGTACCTTGGCAAGAGATATTCGAAGACCGCATCAATTCATCCGGTCAAAGCTCCGCCACAGCAGTGCTTTAGGATTTTAAGCAGCAGACTTGCAAGATCTATAACTTTGTGTCCTAGCGGAATACTGTATCCGGAAGACTGTCAATAGATATGTAGGTATGTTTGTACTGCCAAGGTTTTCCACTTGGGGCTCACACAAAGACATTGCTTGCCAAATGGATCAGTGAACGCAGGGCAAAAGATGATCCTGGCCAAACTCTCGAGACAACTTGCAATTAAGCAATGGTTGAATCTTCTGATTGAATGGGGAGGTTGGTCAATTATGCTCCTGCCGACTTGCATGTCATTATAGCATGAGTTTATCATAGTCATCCTCAGGTAAACCGACAAATATCGAGCGTGTCGTGTCCATATTCGGATTGAGTTTGTCGCACAGTCTACGTACTGGTTCCGAGATGAGTCTAGTTTGTTTGTGTTTGTCCCTCAGTGGACGCATCATCGGAGAAGCTCGGAACGAAGCAGGTTTTGGTGGCGTGATCCATGCATGTGCGGAGCGGGCCCAGTGGCAAGCAGCCCTTTGCCTTCTGGAGACGCACGTTTCTCCTGCGATTGTGGACATGGGTGGTATGGCGAAGTCAACTGCAGCTTCAAAATCACACGTTTGCATGTGATGCTCCCGTAATTAATCAGAGGGTGTGATTCATTCGGAGACACAGTGATATGGGTGTGCAAAATCTAGACCTGGTGGACCATATGGGTGTACACCATATGCACCTGAATCCCCAGCGTTTCATGCCGAGGAAGATGGGAAACATCCTGTACTGTAGCCTTGGCATGGTCCCTGCATGAATAAAAGCCTATATATAAGATCGTGGACAATGAACAGCACACACTCCACTGAACAGCCCGATCCTACACGGGGCGAAAGAGATCGCAGTATGATGGTTTGATCATCCAGTTGGGTCCTACCATGAGAACATAGCCAACAATTTCCGCGCGGGCGTTGGATTCTCCCATGTTTATTTGTGTGATCTACCGTCCACAGTGGATGACCAGGAGCAGCTCCTAGTCACCCAGCCGCCCTCCACAACCATCGTCGCCTCCTGTATGGCTGCGTGCACCCGAGCAGCGCAGCTCCTGGGCATCGGCGGAGCAGCTGGGTGGGTGGGTGCGGGTCACAACTATACCTCAAACGACTGAAGTGGTGGACGTTTTCCTTCATTGTGTTCATTTCCTTTACCAGATATGCAACATGCACAAAAGGCATATTCACATGCAAGTCCATATAATTACAATCGGGGTGCTATGTGTTTTTGGTGTTCTTATGTTTTCGTCATGTTTCCTGTCCATAACTCACCCTGATAGGCCAAACCGAGAGGGCAGGTATAGTCTCGAAGGAACTACCGCGCATCCAACTGCCGAGGTATCGAAGGTCCTTAGACCTCCTGTCATTGGTGTCTGACTTGGACCCTGTGCTGCTGACCCGTGCGCTGCTCGCTGCGCCAGCTACACCAGGAGACCTAGAGGGTGGCATGGAAGAGAGGTAAGATATGGGAATCATTTGGAATATCGAATAGATCTGATCTTGAATATCCTCGTTGAGATTCTAGAGTCTAGAGTCTAGAGCATGTCGTTTGCTTGTCCACATTGTCTTTGGAAAATCTTCTCGCAGCTTGGAGCTGCTACATTGTTTCTATCCACACCCATCATTTGTTGTGGTGGCACCCGCTCTTGGCAACCATCAGAAAGGTTTGAACCACCTTCCCAATCGAGCAGATGGTAGCAGAATTACCTACCTCAAGAATACTTCAGGACCGCAACAAAAGCAGGGGCGAACTGTTGGAATCCGTTCTGTTTTGGCGACTGAACAGTGACGACAATAAGCTGCGGTATTTATGCTGTCAGGGATGCTTGTCATAGAGGATGTGGCATGTTGTGGCCGAACTGGCCCTGAACAGACACCACAGGTAGCGTTTTTGATGCACTCAATTCTCCAAGCACCACAGGCTCGGTGCTCCGGCCAGCGAGCCCTTACAATTGTGCATAAACTCTGATTCTATCTATACTGGGGAGGCCCTCCGTGGCGACACCGGTTTTGCTAGTGTTTTTGGACCCCAAAATGAAGGCCACACATTCACCCGAAAATGCAATTTAACTTTGGACACATCAATGGCCAAACCCACGCCCAGGCCTTTGTTAAGAATGGTTGAGCGCGAAGAATACTTGGAATGCCTTGGCGCAAGTGTGGAGCGCCCCGTTTGAAGAAACGCCGGGACTACAATGTTAAGGTTGCGTTTTGTGGGTTTCTGTTGGTCTTTGTGTTTGCTTGGAAGTTCATCACTCCGACCGAATTAAAACTTTGTAAAACGCAAACGGGGTGTCGGCACCGCGCATTGTAATAGAGGGCCCGAGCGGTACCGAAGCGGTACCGAGGCGGCACCGCGCATTGTAATAGAGGGCCCGAGCGGTACCGAAGCGGTACTGAGGCGGTACCGCGCATTGTAATAGAGGGCCCGAGCGGTACCGAAGCGGCGCCGCGCATTGTAATAAAGGGCCCGAGCCGTGCTGAAGTGGTACCGAGACGGTACCGTGGGCTGTAATACAGGAGAGGTACTTGGATTGGTCATCAAAAAACTCCTGTTTTCGCGATGCCACTTTTAGCTTCTGTGGGGAAGAAGATCTGTTTGACGATGCGCTGCAGAAGACAAACCCTCCGATTGAATCCTGCGGCAACTGACAATCTAATTTGATAAACAGGCTGTAAAGAACACAAAGAAAAACCAACAAAGAGAAGCTACCATGCTTCGCGGCCCAAAAAACAATTTGAACAAGCACAAGCTGCCGCACGAAACAGAAAATGGAACGCGCGCGGAGAAGGCTATATTCTCTCCCCAATGGAAATGAGCACGGAGTTGGTTTTTTGGAGGGACATGATTGCTGCGACCAATAGCAGGCTTGCGGAGTATTTTCGCCCGGAATAAGAATACACTGTTGTTTGTCAGCAAGGCTAATGCAAATACTACTCCGCGGCCTCTTGCACATGCAACTTCATTTCCCACACTAAGAGTCTATGGGGGTGAAGGGGTGGCCCGCTTGCCGTTGCCACGTCACCCAGAGCTTGATTGTAGCCGCAAAAACCCTGTATAGCGCGTTGCCAGGGAACGTGTAAATGTTGATGCTTAAGATGGAACCGGGACCCGGGCGGCAGCCTGGCGTAGCTTGCAACAAACACCAAGGACGTGAGCGCAAACCTCAACCATATCTTTTCCAAACCCCATCCTTCACAACATGCATCAAACAACAACGTCAAAAAAAAGTAAAACAAGGTTTCCTTGCCATACTGAACGACCAGAGATGGCTCCTGAACACAGGCCTATAAAAAACATACGCAAACATGACAGGCTCCACGGCTCCACGGCGCCAAACCTTCGCTCAACATCTCCCCACCCTTCTTCCCTCTCATCCAAAACTAAGACAGACCAAACAAATACAAAGACTCAGGGCGCTAGGTCGACTCACGGCGGATGTCCACCACAAGCATTGTAGCAAACAAACATGCACCAAGCGTGCAAGGCCGCAATCAGACTGCTGAAAGAAGCAGCTGACCATTGATCTGTAAGCTTGATTGTTATCATACACACCAAACGCTTTCTCCCCAGCAATTCTCAAATCTCACTGGTTTTCCCAACTTCTTGCTCCTTCACGGAATGGAAAAAAAGTGATTTTCGTGGGCACCAGTTTGGGGTCCAAAAACCACAGCAAAAACCGGTCTCGCCACAGAGGGCCTCCCCAGTTCAAGAGCATGTGCGGACATACATGCTTGCAGGGCGCGGCGAAGAATTGCTCGCGGCGCTGCAAAATCATGGAAACCCAGCGGTATGCAAAACCTGTCGCGTACCCGCGGAAACAATCGAAACTTGCACTATTTTTCAAAAAATTTGCCGACAAAACGACCCCCGTTTTGGGGTCCGTTTTTGGACCCCAAAACGGGGGCCAAGTCGCCCGGACAAGCAAATCAAATTGAGACTGAATGAATGGACTCCATTTTGGGGTCCGTTTTTGGACCCCAAAACGGGGGTCGTTTTGTCGGCAAAATTGTTGTCACCGAGCGAAAAAAAGCACAAGTTTCGATTGTTTCATCATGTACGCGACAGAAGTTTCCCATACCGCTGGGTTTCCAGGGCTTTGCAGCGCCGCGAGTACTTGTTCTCCACACCCTGCGAACATTTATGTCCACACATGTTCTTGAACTGTACGTACATTTACTGTACAATAAGTATGCATGATGTGCGATCACCTATTCAGTCTTACTGTGTTCAGCTGGTACCAGCGAGACGTCCACCAGTACGCGCGTTGGCCACTGGCTTCGTTTCAGCAATTCGCAGCAATTCTCGCCAGGAGCCGCTAGGCGCTTGGCAGGTCTCCAGGAAGAGACCTTGCATCGGCTGCGGAAAAGAAAGAGGCCTTGGAGCTCTCAGCGGGCTCTCAGCATGTTGCTGATCTGCCCGGAGGGTCCAAACGAGCAGATTCACCATGGTTCACCACGGAGCATGCTTTGAGTTGTGGCACAACTGAGGCAAGCTGGTTACAAGAAGTCTTTGGGATTGACCGTGGAATCTCATCTTCCACAATTTGGGAATCACTACACAAGAATCATGGTGAAGCCATGGGAGCACACTGAGCACACTAGAATGCCCCAGATTCTGCAGACTATGATTGTGCTTTGACTGTGAGAGCAGCAAGGTTCCTGCAAAGGTTTGAGGAAGGCAGCAGGGACCATAAGGGATCCACTTCTGGGGCTCCTCCATCGGGGGCCATGGTCTAGACTCGACGGAAGGGATGGAGCCAACCGACATATGTGATATGGCTCCTGCTGGTACAGGACGCTTGTTTCAAGATGGATTCCGGAGGCCAGTCCGTGTCAGTCGGAGAGTAAGAGGGTCTTAGTTGCACACCGGCCAGCCTGTGCGAACGATGTCCGTGGATGAATAGATTAACCATGTCACCATGTCCCCAAACAAATGATTCATGTTTCTAATCCCAAGTGATGGCCTTTTGGTCAGTATACACCTGGTTTGCGCTGCCTTACAGCCTGTTTGGGAGATGAAAGTTGCTGCACCAGGGTCCCTGCATTCTCCAGGCCGAGGGAGCAGCTGTGCGCTGCCATTGCCAGGCAGGGAACGGGTCGATCGTGATGCTTTTGCATTGTCTCTGAAGCCTTGACGGAAAAACCAACAGAAATCAAAGGACGTGTCGAGGTCCAAAATTGACCTGAAAGATTGATTTTTGTTGAGAACCTTGGCGACCCTTTGGTGAACCTTTGTTCGAAGCTGCGACCAAAGGAGAATGGTTAAGCTTGAAATGCAAGGGAAACTGAGGGTTGAGCTTATACACACATGGATTTGGCAAAGACATGCTTGTATAATCTTGTAGAGCGAAGCGGGACTTTCCTCTTGTTGCCTTGAAACGCAGACCAAACGCCGGTGGTTCTGCAATAGTTGGGGGTAGATGACACACACAGAGAGAGAACAAGAAACACTGCGCAACTCAAATTGCTCTGTCCTTTATAACTTCATGTGAGTTTCTTTCACTGTCGGCTAACCATTGTTAAAGCAAGGGAGCTCCCACACTGGCCTCCAAGAGCGATTTGTGCTCACAGAATCTGTGGTTTTTATGTTTATATTTCTAAATTTGCAGATGCATTATCCCACAGTGAGGGCATGTCCTGCTTCCACGTACAGGAACTTTGGCTAGTTGCTCACAGGATGGTTTGGTTGCGGGGAGTGTAGAGGGTCCGATTTCTTCACAGAGGTGAGATTTAGGATGTTTGGACAGGTTTAGGTTCTTGTTTGGGTAGGATCGACTGTGAAATGACCTAGTGGGGTCAAGAGTTTGATTGGTTGTCCAAGAATTGTGGGTGGCTTGTAAGGTTGCCATGTACGTATATAGTCCTTCACTCCAGGTATTTAGATGTATTTAGTTGGTGCAACCACTAACTACAAGCCGTTGTTAGAAAATGACTTGGGTACAACATGTTGGGATGCTTTGTTTATCGAAACCCATGGCCAAATGATACAATGTCCCCATATGCCCTGTGGCATGGCCTAGCCCTGTGTCGCAACGCCAAAGGTTCCATGCGGAATCTTCCATGATGATGGTCGCATCGCTGGCATTCTGGAGGTGAGGGGTGGGCGATGCCAGGTCCCATGGTCAACCACTAGAATCCTTGGCTGGATATCCCTGATTTGGAAACCCATTCCTTATATGACGTATATAGTAGTTTTTGATGTAACAGTATGTAACAGTTATATCATATTATATCTAATTTGACAATTATATTTCACTAATTGTATTTTATGAACAGTGAATTACTATACATACTACTATTATTATCATATATGGTTGCATTAACAATATCCCTTTTTGTTTAATTATGTATGACATTTGGTGACATTTTAACATATGTCAAATATATCTAACATGGTGGTCATCACAAATACTGATGAAAAAAAACATGTATAATATATTGCATGTTTATGTCAAACAAATTTACAAAACGTTGTTTGATATATACTGGTTGTCGAGTTAATCCGTTGTGTTTTTTCGAGCCATACAGAAGCAGGAGGAGATAAATGAAACAGTATACAAATAAGTTTAGCAGGGGACGAGCTAGACTGTCAAACCTGCCTAAAAGTATCCTCCTTTGTAAGGTCCCAACTTTGGAAGCTAATTACTGTATCATATAACCACTCAGAAGTCAAAAAAGGATACCCTCCCATAGTCCCCTGCTCTTCTTGAAAAGGGTAGGGCTGCACCACTTCCCAAACACGTGTTCCCACTGTCTTCACTACTTTGCCGTGAAGATCTGCGAAGCACCGCAACCTGCCGCTGCTGGCAGGATGCCATGACGATTCGGAAGGCCGTGGCACAGTGCCAGGAGCTTTGCAAATCTGGAAAGCTCCAGGACCGAGGCACGATTCAGCCGACACTCTTGCCGAACATGCTGATACCCACAAGGTGTTCATAGGAAGAAAATGGACCAAGTTCTGATGTAGGGCAGTGACCCCGCTGCGCCCACGCTGTCGAACCCACTTCAATGCCCAAGCCCAGATTGCAAGTGGTTTGTCAGTGATACCAAGTGTGCACCCTGCTTTTGAAGTGATATGATGATATGATTGAAATGTTTGATATTCCTTTAGACAACCGCTAGGATGGGACCTGACGCAGACAACATAAATGGAAATTAGACTAAACCCACATGTAGAAAATGCTGTTTGTGCGGTTTGTGATTATATAATACCACATAACACCCAGCTTGATGCTGTTTGCCAACTCCGTTTTGATCCATCGCAGGACACACATCAGTGGTTGCCTCAGAGCATGCATGCTTTTAAACTGAGGCAGTTGCAGAGCTGTGTCCTACCAAACAAAGTACAAGAACTGATGCATGGTACGGTATCTATGGGCTTTTCTTCATGTAAGTTTTTTTTTAGAGGACAAGAATGGTAGTCGGTAGTTTGGATGGGTGATACTCCAAAATCGGGTTCACTCAGATCAGGTTCTGAGTAGCAAAGACATGCAAAGACCGTATCATACAAAATCACACAACTGCTAACCAAGAAATGATAAGACAGTTTATGTATACATGTGTTTGTTCCGTGAAAACCAGTGTTTAGATGTGTCACAGCTATAGCTCTGAGCGAAACAACGAGTTTTCCGCGACCAGTGCCTGGTCCATAGGGACTCGCCTTCTGCGTCCGTGCGTCCGTGCGAGGTTGGTCCGGTGGATCAACACAAAGGAAGAGCATGTACGCCCCTCAGAAACCAATGTTTGCAGAGAGCAGCTCTTTTTAGGAGAACGGTTCTGAGATGTTGACGTTTGATCCAAATAGTGGGGGAAGCTCAGTTGTGGATGGATTTTCATGAACATTAGCAGATTAGCAGACTTGTATTAATACATGTTGAGCCCTGAAATGATGAGGCTTGGTGAGGGAAACTGTGATTTAACCAACCCGGTTGGTCTCAAAATCGGGGGAGCCTCGAAGCTCGCTGCTTGATAAATGACTGGCCACACCCATTAAGAGGCAGAGTGTGATCCATTTCACTGCAGAAGAATGTGTATCATCCCCAAAGACTTAAAGACTATTGGTTCGTTTCGTTTTCAAATTACATGACACCAAGAGTCACTGTTTGCATGTTTTGTCATGACCGATCTGTGCATAGTGATTGTAACGCAATTCCACAAGCCATGCCACAGAGCCAGAAGACACATTTCCCATCGTCCAAGGCATCAAAGCTTATGCACACGATCGCGGAGTGTGGCACTCAGTCTGACCGAGGAGACATCCGCGACTGCAACTTTTTGGACCAATAGAGACATGGAAAGAGTTGGCAGTCTAGCTATGCCCTTGTTTTTGGGAGCGTGGCTTGAGGGTGTTGACAGATCATGTGTTTTACTCGAAGGCTTTGTCGAGGTCATTTTTGCAAGGAAGAGATGCAAACCACTAGACCAAGGTTGTTGGGAGGGTGATTCGGGTTTTGGGATATTCCAACAATATGGTATATGATGGTCAAAAATGTTGGAGCTGGCAGACATGAACCGGTCTGGTCAATCCTACAGCTGCGGTAGTGGCGGCGTTGCTGTTGTTTCGCTTTTCTGGCAATCCGAAAAGGCGGAAATCCACGGTCCTCCCAGGTCCCGGTCAACTCTTTTGGATCCTCCCCTTTGTCCAAACGGACTCCAATACAGTGGTTTCAGAGTAGATGGCACTGGCACCCGAAAATTTCTTTTAGATGGGGATCCATATAAACCACCTTTTGGGAAAAATGCAATCTATTCTGAAACCACTATATGTGTTTGGTCTAAAAACTCCGCCTGAATTGTTGATTTCGTCAAACTTTCTGGGTTTGGAGCCATCATAGTCTTACGTGTTACATGCCCTTGCCACGACACGCAAAGCTGGTTGCCAGTCTCTAAGACTCAAAGACTCAACACTTTGCAGAGAGCAGTCCCATAGAATTCAATACACGTTGTTGCTGGCCCAGGTACTTCTTGGCGCAAAAGGTGAAAAAGGAACAGCTTTCTGAGCACGACTACCTGCAGGCGCTATCCCCACAATACCACAACAGGGTGGGCGCTTCACACCAGGTGAACCGATTTGAACCGATGTTGCGTTTCGCCAAACCTGCGCAGCCGCACGCACTTTGCGAAAGAACGTTTGCACACCCGCACTGATGGCCCGAAGACGAATTGAGGATTGGATATCAAGGGCCCATCGGCGCCCGCTATATTCCATCCGTTCCAGTGCCACTTTGTCGGATAAGTTGTGCACTGAAAAGATCTTTGTTCCTGTCATATTATGATGAGCACCACAAAAACCTCTCGAGATGAGCCAGTAATGGTCTTGTCAAATGGAACTTGGGCGTATTATAATTAAGCGAAAAACTGAGAAGCATATGGTGGGGTGGAGTCGTGAGTCGTGCAGAGTCATGCATGTTGCGTATGCTGTGTTTACGGTCTTATTCTACTTGATTCAAACATGTATATCCTATGCCTTCCAGTCAACCGTCGCATAAGCGATTCCGTTGGACTTATGGTTGGCATGTCATGGGGGTTCAATCATACCTGCAGAGCTTATAATGATTATCGTTGACCGAAACATGGGGAATATACTGTAAACAATAGCTAGAGCGTCCATGAACTGTACATTTTGCGCAGGTCTTGGCATTGCACCATGCTGTCCGAGGGCCTAGAGCGACTGCTGGGTCACACACCGGCGAACCTGTTGGTGACGGGGAACCACAGTTCGGTAGACCGAGTGTTTGTCCTTTACTGTACCGGTCAGCTCGATATCGGGTTCACCGAGTTTTGACCAGCGTTTTTTTGGTCCTTTGGGAATGGGAAGTCTGCAAAGCTGCTAGGGCGCGGCGCGGCGCAGCATACCTCAAGCCAGCTCAAGACTTACCCAGCTTACCGTTGAAGCAGACTTCGGATGCTCCGTGGACTGTGACAACTTTGGTGCGGTCTCCAGTGCCACGCACATGTCACTAAGTTGGAACTCTCCACCCGGTCTCAGTGATCTTTGTTTGCTTTCTTGACACCAAACATCCAGCATTTCCCCCAAAATGTCACCTGAGCATACCTGAGCATCTTTCAGGGCCTAGGTGTTGAAATTTACTAAAGACATGTTCAGAAGGACACTGTGCACTGTGCGTAAGCAAAAACCCTTGCGAACCAGGTCTTCGGCCCATCTTGGTCAGGTCTTGGTGGCCGCCATGAAGACGAAGCAGTCCTCGGAGATGGCACCCGCTGCTGGGCGACGAAGCTCGCAGGTCGACGCATCACGACACGAAGCATCGCTGATTCCAAGAAGGGGGTTCTGTTGATCGTTCCTCACAGGCCTGATAATCGGTACATCACCCCATAGTAAAGTCAGGAAATAAATACATGAATATTTGGGACATTTTGGGACTCTGTGACCATTTTTTGAGAGTTTTCATGGCATGGGGCAGTTATTGCCATATTACTATATTTATTATTGTATTATCGTATCTTTGCACTTGAGGAAACCCACAAGAATTGAACTTAAACCCTATTTCAGATGAAGCAAGCCTCCTAAAACCATGGGATTCCTGGGATTGTTCAAAGACGCGAGTGGCAGATTCACAACCGCTCCGAGGTGGATGCGCTCGACAAAGCCATCCAGGCACCTCATGCACCCTCCATGTCGACATTGTTACCGCGTGGCACGGCGGCGCCAGGCAGTTGGTGTGCGCGTGTGATCACGACCAGCGTCCGATTTCGACCACATCTTCCAACCACCGACCTTTGCGGTCGGGGTTTCAGAGGTTTTTGGACGGTCGATTGAGCACTCGGGGCACCCCACGGGAGAAACACCGTCGCTCAGATCGACCGTTTGGTTAGGTTTAGGCAGACGCTGTGCCTTGGCGATTAGACGATAAGGACCGACAAATAGCTGCAGACACTGACCATTCCAAAGCTAAAGATGCGTATAAATATTTGCTACAGAGAAAATATGGTAAGGGATTGGTAGGGCCATTTTTGTTGAACAAACCTTCCTGTTTTTGTGCTGGCAACCATTGATGTCAAGCAGCATGTTCGTGCAACGGAAGGGTGTCTCTTTTGGGGCGCTTTGAACGAAGGTGCACAAAGCAAGATAAAACACGATAAAGCAAGACAGACTGCCTATAGTGTCCATAGTGTTCTAAAACATTCTAAAACTATATTTCAATATATTTCAATTGTATGAAGCATCAGCAAAGCATCTTTAGAGGTCTCGATCTTTACATTTACATTTGTCAACATCGAAATCGAGGTCACTAATTTCGGAGCTCATATATACTGAACTTGCCATTGGGGCTTGCCAGGGGCTGCCTCCCATTATTCGACGCTGTGGAAGTTTTCTGTCCTCGTTCTGCGCTCCGAATCGAGGCCTTGCGCCCAGTCTACGAGAAGAAGTAGCCCACATCTGTCCGGCGATTGCAACAGGCTGAAGAGTGGTCTTTGCGGGTTTTCGGGGAGTAGGGGCATGGGTGTCATCTACCGCACAGCGAACGCATGCGAACGCCGATGTATAAAATTTCTATGACTGCATGATGCAAGACTTTAGACACCTTTAAACCAAACTTGCAACAGAAGCTAGTATACAATTATCATCAAGTATTTTTGACTAGATGAAGATGGTGGAGTTTCTGCACATTCTCCGGCTGCATTGACCCCCTGATCGAGTTTGATGGTCGAACCGGTCTATGGAACTGCGATCCCAAGATCACCGACGTCGGTTCTGTGGGCCTTTCGGACTTCTTGTTTGCTTCTACACCTGTGGTGTTGCTCCAGAAGATGTAATGGGGTGCATGATAACCTGGTGAATCGCAGATAACCTGGTGAGGTTTGGCCAGTAACTGTACTTCAACTATACGACAAGGTGGCTTTGAGGTTTGGGGCAAGGTCGAGGTGCAAAGATGATCTTCACAAGGTATTGTTGACGTTTTGATGTCGAGTCAATCCAATGTTGAACGAGTTTGTCTGTAGATTCAGGCACCAAGGCACCTCGGCGTTGAGCCAAGCATGCTAATCAATGTAGTTTCATGTAGTTTCTAAACCGGGGATTATGCTGAGCATTGCAGAAACATCCATCTCTTGTACTCAGATGGATGGATAGTTTATTTTAATATATATATATATTATATCACGATTGCAATCGCTTCAGCTGCTTGCTGTGTGCTCAGTTTCGGCTCTCAAACTCCAATGGGAGGCTACCGTTCTTCGTACGAGTGCAGCTCGCTGCGCAAGTGCGACATGTCCATCCTTCATATTGCTGCCTTGTTGCTTGGAATCTGCCCGGCTGGCACTGATGGTGTAGATTGCGAGATTTCTCCCAGCCATGGGAAGGCATTGATCCAAATGCGGCAGGCGATGAACGATGCGCCAATGAAGTCATGTTTGTCATTCATTCACATTCCCAAGAACATGGGTGGTACAGTTGAAATTGCTGGAAACATTGCCTTTGGCGTGAACCCAGCAGACTCAAATGACACGTGTGCCAACTGGGCTGCTGGCAACAGAACCTCATCCAACCAGAGGTTCTGGGGATACTGTGATGATCACCTCAATTGCTCGAATCGCATTAACATCAGCCATTGTGGTGTTCCAGCTGGCACAGATGCTCCTGTCGATCAATGCCATTTCCAGCACTTCCCACCTGCCTGGGATCCAACGCTAGCAGAATCTTATGTCCAGTGCGACACCTTCTGTATCTTGCGGCATCCAGTGGATCGATTCATCAGCTCATTCTTGTGGGTTCACCGGAACGAAGACGACCTGTCTTATTGCAGTCCTAAAGCTTTGGAGACCTATGCTGTGAAGCACTTGAAGGATTTGAGCGTTCTGGATTGCTTTAAAAAATTATTGATTGTTTGATAGTTGGAGCCCCATAAGAGATTTGACTTCACCTTAAAATACTAGAGACTTGATAGAGACCAAAGCTAAGGTTTGTTGTTTGTTCTTCCCAAGAGCCTTAAGCAAATCCAAGGTGTCCATAGGAATAGACTCAATGGTTGTCTTCTCGTGCCGCAAGTCTACTACGTCTTTGAGAAAGGTGATCCCCAGCAGCCGCAGATTTGCCGCCATGTGCTGCACATGGATTCAATCGACCATGAGTTTCCTGCCTTGATGAAGAGCTATGGCTTGTCCGTTGACCTCGAGGGATACTGGAACCATCGGTCGAACGATTGCCATGACTTCTCTCCCACGCGAAAGACCATCAAGCTTGTGGAAGACTTCTATGCTCAAGACTATGAAGCCTTTGGCTTCTCCCGAGATGCCTAGCAAGCTGTGCCCACCAGAGACATTCCTGACGACAACCCGATCAGACGGCGCGGAAGACAAAACGGTGCAATGCTCCGTACCTGTTTAGATGGAGCTCATATCGAAGACATCCTGGAACATCCATTGGCATGTGTCTAACTATGCATACAAAGAAACCCCGGGCTGATGACCCTGAAGTAAGTAACTCTTCCAGTCCCATGGATGGTTTGGGTATGTCAGGCTGAACCTGTCGTTCCTTGAAGGTACAGACGGGTGGAGCGGATCGGGGGATTCATCCCACGCTGGTGGACGGACGGTTGGGTCTTAGGGGTCTTTGGAACCCATCAATGAGTCAGTTGATACATGTTGATACAGACCAACGTCAAACATGCTACCTTATGCCACGTTTACAGATTCGTACCAACCAACTGGCGGTTCTGCTGGGCGTGATTTGGCGCCATGGTCTGGTTTTGACATGTTTTGACCTCCCAAACAATCACTATTGATTCATCTTTGGATCGTCCATTTGCCGGATGACTTCCACCCGTACACTTGGACTAGGACAAAGGACATAAGAAATTGAAATGGCCATTCCTGGCTTACTGTTTCAGATCTCGATACACCCCACGCACCGAACCTTTACTTGCTGCGGGCAGAAACTGCCGGAGAATCTGCGCGGAAAGCCAGGTGGACTGGAGCCGGCCGGAACCGCTGGGCGGTCGAAGCCACAAGATCGATTCGAGGAAGAAAGGTCCGACATGGTCCAACCATTTCGTGATCAGAAGAATTGCTCCACCTGAGAGAAGGCCCTTCATGGATATCCATGATTCATCGTATTTGCAGGTGTGATTGGACAAGTCATATAATGCAAGCAAGTTCAATCCATCTAGGCAGCAAAGTCAGGGAGATCGACAGCAGGTTACGGTTTCTTGATTTAGTTTTGAACATGTTGTCGTCAAGCTGAGTTCAACAAAGAGTAGATATGTGACAGGCAGAAAGCATCAAAAACAAGTGACCACCGTGTTTTGCCCTTATATTCCGCTATATTCCGCTAACAATAGAACCGTTTCTCTATATTATATATACACTATATATATATATGTAACATGTATATGTATATACAATTATATACACATATTATGCAACATTTGTGGGGGGCGACAGCTTGGCTTCATGAATGTACAAATGCAATGGTTGAAAGATGACTAGCCTAGCCTGGCATACATACTTGGCTAGATTAGCCCACAACACCAAACCCGGAAAGACTTATACTTATGGGCAAGATTTGGCAAGACAGATCGTGGTGCGGAGAGTATCTTTACTGTAACCAAAGCCCGATTGGACCCAACCATCAACACGTTGGAAAGACGAATCGATTTGGGCAAAAGAAGACATGCCGCACCATTGATCTTGTAGCCTCACCTGTGTCACGACACTTCAGGGCCCTCACAAGTTGTGCCAATGAACATTGATGAAACACTGGGCCATGTCAGGACCAAGAATTGCCAGCAGATTGTTTTGCATCCCCGGAGTTGTCAGGTAATTTCATCAGGGCCTTTGTTCTGTGAGAGTTTTGATTATATACATGTTCATTTATGTTGAGGAAGGACGTATTGTGGTGCATCAAACATGTCCAGGAAGAGCAACCACATATGTTGGAAACATTGTGATCGTATAATGTGACTGAAAGAATTTTGATCAAGGCATGATTGTTTTGCAGCCATGTGACCCTCGCACTTTGACTCACGATGCAGTGCTTTGAGACTGTCCTGCTCAGTCCGGAGCAGCAGTTGCAGCTGGCACATTGGATTGCAGAGGCAGACCCTCATGGCAGTCATACCTTTGAGCTTTTGTTTCGAGCTTCCAATGATGGTTTTTGCGCTGCGGCTTTCCATGATAGGTGCGACAGGCAAGGGCCCACAGTAGTGGTGGCCAGGAAAACAGACGGTTACTTGTTTGGGGGGCTACACTGACATGTCCTGGGATTGCAACTCTCAGTGGAAGCAGTGCAAGCACGCTTTCTTATTCTCCATTTCTGGCGCCAACAAGCGGAAATACCCCATCGTTTGGGGCCGGTTCAAAAAAAACAGGAATCTTTTGTGGTGCAGAGCATGGAGCGACCTTTGGTCGGGAGGCGGCATGGTCTGAGCACGACATGAACTTGTTCCATTGTTGTGCCACTACAGCAGCCCGGTTCTGCCCCCGCGTTGGCTTTTGTGACGGCGACAACTCCGACAAGTTGTCAGTCTCGTGTCAGGTGGACCAGGTTGAGGCATTCGCCGTGCGAGCCTGTGCTAAGCACGATGCACGTGCAGGCTCACTTCCCGAAGCACCTCCAGTTTCACATGCAAGCTCTCTTCAACCGGGGCATGCGTCTCTTCTCGAAGCATCTCCTATTTGTAGCGAAGCACCTCAATGTTCCCACTCAGGGATGCCTGACCATGCCCGCTTTTGCATGCACTGCGGGCAGCCTTTGAGGCGATCGCAGGCCCGAAGCAGGTCGCCCGACATGCGTGGCAAGTTTCGTGACGATGGCGGGCTGGATCTGGAGATCGTGGGGTTCAAGCTTTTTCCTGAGGAGGAATGTAGTGATCACCATGGGGATGAATTGCTTTGGGATCGCTTTCGTGCCCGTCTCCTGGATTTTCATTCCGAAAGTTGCAAAAACTGGGATGTGAAGGAAGAGATTGAGGAGACTGGAGAGGTTGTCACCGTCCCCATTGGTGCAGTATTCAACCTCCAGCAGCGGTGCAGCAGTCGGTTCCGAGATGGTAGAACACTCGAGCAGACCATTCGGCAATTGAAAAACGGCCAGGTCAATGAATTGAAGCACCCAAACTTCGTGCTGAATGTGGCCAAGGCTTGTCTCAACGGCCATGCGCTCTACTGGACTTTAGACCACAGGCGTTTCCTGTGCATGAAGCTGGCCGGCAAGCAGCATGTGCGTGTGAGGATTGTCCTGGCAGGCCGTGCGTTTGATGACTTTGCCCGTAAAGCTCGGGAGCGTCTTGGACGTGATGATGTCATTCGAGTGAATGGATCGTATTTCTGATCCTGGTGGCATCATGTGGCATTCAGAGTCCGCAATGGTCTGTTTCTATGACACATTATGACACTTTGGGTTGGCAGAGTTTTCGATAAGGATCAACGCCTGCAAGTTCTGTGTAAATCATGCTTGGCACGAAAAGCCTTTGCGGACGATGCGTGGTGGTGCGGCGTTTTTGGCTGCCCTTTCCACAAGGGACCATTTTGCACGTCACAGTTGCCAGCTACACTGCACCACCCATCATCATTTACAGTATTTTACAATTAGTTTCCTGCATAATTCTATTTAATAGTACCTCATGTCGTGTCCTCCCGCTTTTTGGCTGTTCGAAACCACTTTCCTTTGCAGATCGTCCTGCCCAGTGGCTCCACCATGTTTGAGAAGTTCAAAGTTGGGTTGCCCGATGTGAGAACGGATTTGTTTCGTGGTTTTGACATCAAGTTACTGAAGAAGTTTAATCATTTTTTGGTTAGCAGGTTGAAAGAACCTATCCATTGGAGCTATTGAATCAAACAAAGACATCTTAGAACATGATTGTTTGGCGGGCAAACTGGCTGCAAGCTGCTGCATAAAATGTACGCTGCTGGTTCTCCAGTTTCGGCTCAAGGTGTTTCGCGCCCGTGTGTGGGTGCCCTTGGCCACGGTAGGCTGACAGGGAACCTGCAAACAAGTGAGGGATGTTCCTGACATGTCCTGCGGAAAAGAGACATGCAACATCGAGCCTCATCTAGACATCTCTAAACCGATAAACTTTGGAAAATGTACATCGGATGCCCCCTGCACCAATTACTCTTGATTATGGGTAAGATTCGATTATATATATATATGCGCACACTAATTAGCTCAGCAATCGGCATGAGTTGCAGGAGTGCGAATGATGGCAACTGAAACCTATAATATATAGCTTTGGCAGATCGATATCGTGGGTTGACGTGACATGGTTTGGGGGATGTATTGAATCAGGAACACCAATTACCACAGGACTATCATGGCTGACCAGTGAATGGTTGACTAGCTGGCAGCAGTTACAAGGTTTGTCCAGGACCATCATTCGAAAACAGGTCATTTGAGAAGTTTCAGCTTATGTGATGTGTGTTTTGAGGGACAAGCACCTAGGGACAAAGACCAATGTGTCATCAAAATGTTGAAAGAACAGGTCATCAGAGCAGGTAAATTATTTGTTATGTTATTTCTTACAAGTTTGTTTCACATCATCACATTGGCTTGTGCCTTGCTGAGCACCATAGCTTGTTGTTCCATCCCTTGTCGCTGTCGGCGAAGGATGAGTGCTTGGGCTGCATGTGACACTGTGAAATTAGAGGCGACATCACAGAGACCCTGCCGTGGCCGGAGAGTTCCAGACCCTTCCGAATGCACTTCCAGTGACGTCCACGGATGAGGGACCACGACGTCCCTTGAGACTCTCCCTATTGACATGGGTGGACGCCCTGATTGGAGTCTAAAGCACATGCGCTTGAGCCATTTGAGGTTGTTTGGTAGCTGCATTGGGTTTCCCAGTACCGTTTATCTTGGAGTATATAGATGGATTGAAAGGTTTACCTGCCCATCAACAGCACGAAAGTGTGACACTCTGTCGGAGTGGGCGACATGGCATTACAGAAACCTTGCAAGATGCCTTTTGGACACTGTCATGGCGGCATGCCCGCACCACCAAAGAATGTACCTGTTCAACCGCTTTGACACCCCAGAAATCCCGCCAACACAAAGAAGGCGATTGCATCATTGATATTGTGGAAATATAGTAAAGATTCAGTGATATACTGTCTACCATCAGAACGGTTAAACAATATATCTAGAAGTAGTCAGCCTATATTCACCAGCTGACCAACCTTAGAATCATAGACAAACCAAGCAAGCAAGAGGAGATAAACCAGCATCTTGCAGACTTATCACCAAGATTTAGAGTATTTCAAATAGAATTGGAACACCGGGACAACCGGATGGAGTACAAATTGAATCACCTCGACCGCCCAACGAGCCACATCTCACGTGTGGCCCACTGTGACGAGCACAAGCCGCCCCATCCTAAGGTGCACGACCAGAGGACAAGATCGTGGGCCTCGTGCGTGTTTTTCGATCAGCAAGCTGTCTATGGGTATGCAATAATGGTATGCACATGTATGCACACACGTGGAAGATATAACATTGTACTGTGTATACCACAGATATATATATATATATATTTATTATGTTTTTTTCACACAATGTTTCAACCGATTCCTGGATGAAGAAGATACCCTGCTGGAAACTGACAGCTAGCATGGACTGCAAGGAGACTGAATATTGGACCCCTGCAAGACCATGTTCCTCTACGAACCAACCGCTTTCATGGTCCCCATAAAGGTCGGCAGGGAGATAGTTTAGAAACACGTAGGTGACCCGTGGGAATTCACAGGTTTGTGAGCTTGCTGGATGTGTGATGTGTGTGTGCGTGTGTGTGTCAACACGGACGTGGTAACCCCTCAAGAACCGCCACAACTGCACAACCTTGGATAGACTTTGGTTCATTTGCAAAGCCGTGTTGACGTCAAACCACCGCAGAGAAGAGATCATGGGCCACCACTGGAATGGACGATCCCACCGTCCTGCACCGGGAACACGTAGGCACTTGGAACCTCCATGCTGCCAAGGGATCTGATTGCCTGGATGACCAACAGGTCATTGTCAATGAACGTATTGAAGGCGCAATCCACGTCCTTTGACATGTGGCGCATGTGGTGCATTATGATGATGTGGGTATCTGACGAAGTGTTACTCATGGGCGGCAACGACGGTATACTGATGGTTTGATTCAGCTACTAGCAGACTGCTGAAAACCATTCCCAGACCACTGAACACCATTGTGCACAATTGTAGTCATGAAACCAAGAGCAAACAAGTGTGGCTTCAAGCAGCAAGAGATCCATCAGATGTGCAGCCACAAAGAATCAGCGAGCACATCAAAACAACTTGCACCAAAACAATCATGCAACAAGTTCCAAATAGTGCCAAGTTCCTTGGAATCATCAACTGCACCATCCTTGTCTTCAGATCAACGCACTCCAGCTTCGCTGCGCCTTCGTTGGTGGCTCCTCTCAGGAGCTGCCCTATCGCGGGAGGTCACCGCAGGTGCTCCCGTCGGTTTCCGCATGTTTTGCGAAGTATCGCAAGACGCGTTTGACCTGGGTTGGCCCACAAGACTCCAATAGATTGAAGATGATCGAAGTTATTAAACATTCTTTGGGCATTAACAAACACTTCAATGATCTTCAATGCGTAAATAGTTTTTGATAGTACCTCAATATGTTGAATGTTCAGGAATGCTTCGAAGGATGCGGTTGTTTTGCAGATTCTAGCGTTGGTCGTTGGTGCATTAAAAGCTTAACACGACTTTTGGAGGACATCTACCTATAGGGTACTGTGGGATTGTTTTCGTACCAGCAAGTGAATCTTTTGCCAATGGGCTTGTAGCACCTCAATCTCCTGTGTCAAAGACTATTCCGGTCCATCAAATACAGTAGTTTTGCTTCCAGGGTAAGCGCATCCCGAATACACGGGTAACAGGACACAGAAAGGACTGGGGTTGTTGCAGCGTGTTTTATGCATCTTCCGATGGCTTGTCCAACACAGTCGTATCAATGCAGCAGTATTTCCCAGGTCTGGTGGGTGTGGGAGGTCTTCCCCCCTTCTTCCGGGTGTAGCAGCCACGCGAACCGGCCGCCTTCGGCCCAGGTGCGGCTACTTGGTCTTTTTGTTTGTGGCCGGAGAACCCAGAGAGGGAAGGAGTCCTTGTGACGGTGTGGTCAAATGTGGTCAACTTAGTCCAGACGGACGGTTGGCCAAAAGGGGTTGAGAAGTTTGCTCTCCCGCCTCAAGAACAGAAGAGACACAACGGAATGAAAGTGCAGGAACCTGGCAGATTTGCTTTGCGTTTCCTACTTGTAGTGTAGAGTCCGTGATCTGACACACAACAGGATTGGGCAAGAAGTTCAATCAGTGCTTTGATCATGACAAGGTCCGTCGACATGCTTCCACACTCCCCACCTAGACTTAGATGGAGAAGCAGTGCTGCTGCATTGTCCTTGAGGAACCTTTCAGTTGTTGGAAGCAGAAGAGATTGCAATCATGGAGACAGCCACTAGACTAGACCAACCCGCATGAAAGAAGAAAAGAATAATGAGACTCCGCATTCAGCTGAAGTTGAGTTGGATGAATTGCAGGTGCTGGAAGACAATCGGCAGAGATCTAGTGACTGGAATCTAGTGGAGACCTACGAACTTTATGTGTGTGAAGGTTTTCCCAGTTTGTCTCTTCACCGACCATCGACATGTCCACTTCCACTTCTTTGCTGCTATGGCTGTCGTACCCTGCATGTGTTTGCCACTATTTCAACGTAAATTTGGTATGGAAAAAGTTTAGTCTTTCCGGATCCGCACAAGGAGACCCTGAGTTTTTGATAATGATAATGATGGAAACATGGATTTTGATGCTCAATGTCCGCCAGTCACACCTGGTTCCAAGTGGCGGCTAGTTACCTGGTTCCAAGGATCGGCGGTTTGTTTGTTGTATCCTTCCGGCTGACTGGCAGGATCCCCTAGTTTGATAAGCCAGGAACATTGGCAGGATCCCCCCCCAGACTCTGACTTTGAGTGTTGGAATCGCGTAGCGTGCCAGAGCGTAGATTTTGCTCTTTCAAAGGGTTTTGTGCTTTACAGTTATACAGCTTTACAATGTTGTACAGCTATGTACGGCATTGTACAGCTATAATTGCAAAACAGCAGCACGGCATGTCTTAGCACCAAGTTGCCCCCTGACCGAGGTTGCCTCCTGGTGCGAAGGAGTGTTTGCTTCACCTCGATCAGGCCCATGCGTTTGTGTGTGTGTGAAGGCTGTACTTAGTTGCTTCGTGCGCATTTGTTGCGGGCAGGGCCAGCGACACAGCGACCCCTACCGCTTTACGAGCGACACCAGCTCCTTGTCGGCATGAAATCAGACGGTGGTGAAGGGATGGTTATTTTGTTCACACTGCTACCAACCTCGGTGAGATGAAATTTCAGGGCTTGTTTGCAATCATCCCCCAAAACAAAACAATGACCAGAACTGATCAACACTGTTGAGTGTGTTCGGTCACTTATGTAAATCTTTTGTTTTCTACTTCTAAGCGGGGTTTTCAAAGCCTCATCATACTACTCAGGGTTCTTCGGTGGCAATGACGATACAACCGTAGACCCAATAGGGTGCCCATGAAAATGGTAGCCCAGGCCTCGATCACCATCTCCAAGAAGATGAGCGAGCTCGATGAGCGCGTGAAGGCGCACAAAAAAAAAAAAGTGGAAGATGGAATAAGTGATGATTAGTGAGAAGTGATAACCTCTCGAAACACTATAATGACACCTACTCATGACATCTTATGACCGGGTCCAGTCTGATCTCCTTTGAGAGTGCCGCGACTCCGGCCACCAGTGTTCATGATTCCGTTTGTTCATCGATGTCCCTAGCCATCCCAAATATGAAGAACCATGAAGAATGTGAAGAATCCAATTGTAAATATTGCCTGAAGAGCCGATCCCCTTTTCATCTTCGGCCTAAGTACTTTTACTAGCTCGGCCGGCCCTCGAGTTTGCGACGGACAACTGTGCAGTAAATGAACATTTGCCTTACTCTTTGTTCGTTTCTTAGGTGAGTGCATATTGATCGAATTCATGTGACATCCGACATACTTTGATTCTCTCTGATTATATATATATATAACAAACTTTACTATCACCTATAGCTGTGTATTTAGCAATGTTTTGCTTGGGATCTCTGGATCTGATCGAAAAATATCCTAGGTCCTAGCAGCGCGGAATCGCCAGGCCGTCGAGAAGCCCGAGGAAGAGATGTATTGGAGGCCCAATCGTCAGTTTCGGACGTCACGCGACTGCGTCGGGCCTCTTTGCAGATCGATGTGATGGAATGTTTTGGACAGCCAGGAAGTTTGGGCTGCAGTGATAAAACCAAGGCTTCCTGGAGATGGTCCATTCTCACAAACCAAACAAAGCCTCCTCAAAAGTCGTGATCGTCCTGTGGAAAATTAATTGACATTGAAAAAGATTGAATAAGTGTATGCCCCACTGAGCAGCAGCAGGACCCCTCTGCAACAAAGCCAGACCCAATGGTTTCTTACACCCCGAAAGATTTGACCCCGCAAGCAAAGCTGAGTGATTCAACTAATTCATCATTGAAGCCTTGATACAGCAAATGTGCACTTCACAGCAGTGAACCGAGCTGTAAGAAGCCAAACCAAGGCTGAATCCGCAAGCAGAGTCCTTGCGCTCATGAGATCAACAGTCTTTGACAAGTCTTTTGACAACAATGAATCGTCAGCATCCCAAATCCGTTCACCAGCATCATCAGCATCGTCATGTTTGCTGTCATTCCTCCCATTTTTCCTGGAATCCATGCTATGTTATGTTCGTTCTGTTTTAGAGGATCAGACCCTGGAATAGCCTGAGACATATCGTAGCAATATCATTCTCCAGCTGTCCTCGAGAGGACAGCTTGCAAGCAAGTGTTGTTTGGACCAGTTCAGTCTTTTTCAACTTGCCACCTGAAAGCCGACAGTGTCATCAGGGTCTTGGCCTACTGCACGGCTTGCCGAACACCTTGGTGCAAGCTGCCCTGGCGGAAGCACACCTGTCACATGGCATGACTGTCACACCTGCGTGGGGTGTGGGAGGAAGACCCTTCAAGATCCTTCAAACAGTTGGATGACTCATCCAGTCTGAACTCCCCGACGCTCCGTGGGGTTGGACTTCCCCTTCAAAGAGGTGCTGGGTATGAATCGGAATCTAGTGTGCACCAAAGAGGCCAAAGAGGTACGATGCATCAGTCCAAAGAGACCCAGACCCATCAGCTGGGGCGTGGTCAGGGTCACCTGTTTCCCACAGGGTTTGGACAAACGATACCGATACAGAATACTTAGATCAACTTAGATCAACCCACAGGGTTTGGAATGTGTTTGTAAGACTTAGATCAACATACTTTGAGAAAGGCCACAGCGAAGCCTCTTTTTGCACATCACCTTGCCAAGACCTCATCGAGTTCTTATCAATGTCAATGCCCTCCTATTCCAGACAAGATACCCTTATAGACTCTTGTTAATGCAGCTTCTCCAGAGAAAATATTCAGCAAAAAGTATGAGTAGTGGTTTGGAAATGGCAGAGATTTCCAACGACGACTTCAAAGACAGTTGCACCACTGAAATGGTAGATTGCAGTGTAGTGGTTGTCTCCGTTGAGCAAAGTGATTTAGTATGCTTTGAGAGCACAGCTCTATATCTATGATTAGTGATTCGCATAGTAGCACTAAACCTTCACGCTTCGATGGATCCTACGAATCCACATATTATGTAATTCCATCCAATTCCTCAGTTCCTGAGATGTCTCTATTTTCGTGAGACTTTGGAGTCCCTCTCCCAACGAGGTGTTTTCGTTCCCTTCTCGACTCGCACAGAGAAACAAACGGCCGAGGTCTCAAGGGTGATGCAAAAGCCGAAGGTACCCAGGGCACCCGCTGCGTGGGGGCCTCGGTGCCGTTGGGAGTTCCATACACGATGAACACATCTTCGGATCCGAAGATGAGCTGGTGAATAATAGCTTCTTGTTCCTAGTAAGGCCAGGAGCCCGTAGTAGCGAACCTTGCTCCTAGTCGCGATGCCAGGAGCCCCTAGTAGCATCCTTGCTGGTGGGCGGGTGGATGACATGTCTGAAGGCTTCACCTTAGGAATCGCCGGTGAATGAGCATGGCTGGTTTGGTCGCAAGGACAAGTTTGAGTTGTGCTGCTCTTTGATGTCCACTTTTTTTGCACAGAAAGAACCCAGTGGAGTATTTTTGTTGTTTGATCCAACCTGTGGATTCCATAGCACTTAATATTGCAATGATAGATTCAGTAAAAGATCAACAGGAGCAGTGTTTTTTCTTCGAGGTTGGGGCTTGATTTTGTGAAGAGGGGTCCCTAAACTATGTATTATTGTCTATTGTGTTTTATGTGTTTCTGGGTTAGTTTAGCACTAATGAACATCCCACACCACTGTGATTATAAGCTAGTTTGACAACAATGCACTGAATATCTCTGAAGTGCTGGAGCTTTAGAAAACCATGTCCAGTCTCTTTGTCGATGTGACTATGTGAGAATCTTCAATGTACAAGCATTTCGTTTGGACGTTGGGGTGCCTGGGTTGCTTGGCTTGTTTCCTGAGCAACAACCACCTCTTTCAACTGACATCGACTAACCATGCCAGGACATGTCATGGGAAGCCTACACCGATATCCTGACGCAACTCGACCTTGACTCAAGACGCCTCGTTGTTGGGGTGGGTGGATAGACGGTGGTGGATTTGTCGTTCGAAGGGAATATGAGGGGAGTACCCTACATATCCTGGGGTGTGACCAACGTATGTTTAGATCGTGTGCTTCTTCTGGGCAATGGCAAGGGTAGCATTGTCTAGCCTACAAGGGAAAAGCTACAGCCTACTATACGTTCTTGAAATCTATGTTTGATGAATAGTGCACGAGTGGGCGGGTGTGTGTGTGTGTGTGCTCGTCCTTTTGTTGTTTAATCGCGTCCCTCCGTCATTGGCGAGGGTGTGGGTCCATGTGTTTCCTGTGCTGTGAGCATACCAGATTGATGAACGCCATTGGGTTAGGGTCCTATGTACAGTTATGGAATTCCTTCAAATGATTACTGGTAGATGACCACTGGTTGTGTTCATGAGGTCATTGACATTGCTGAAAAAGTGAGATCCACTGGTTTGGGGGCAAAGAGTCAGGGATTCAATGGACTTCTGCACCACATGGTTCAGCTCAATGACCCGTGAGGTTCAGATTCAAACACCTAGGAAGTGGAGGTCCCAATATCGGACTCCGACTTGGACGGCTATCAACCAGAGGAGTGAAAACCACACGTGCACTGCAAGGTGCCAGTACTCGTATTTTCCCACAAGTCAGATTGTTCCGGAAGGGTCCTGATTGGCGACAGATGAGGAAATCGGTGCCCTTGATCTCTCACAAGAAGGCGGGGCACGATGCCTTTTTTGGGGGAGATGCGAAAGGTTGTGGAAAGCCAAAAACGAGACGATATGAAACGATATGAAACGATGAACTAGCCGTTGCAAAGGAGCGTGTGTTGACTTTGGACGGACCCTAGGAGCAGTGGATACTTGGGAACTCCTATCCTCCAATCGCCGCCCCTTTGGAACACCCAGTCTAGTTTTCGCTTCTTACAGATCACAAAGGGTCCGAGACTCAACAGGAAAAGGTATCAAGACCTGAAAAATGGTGCGGTGTTACTGTATAAGTTGTAACCACCCTGCTGGGCCCTGCTGCCATGACTTCTTATGTCACCCGGAGTTGGTCGTTAGATGTCATGGGTGTTAGATGTCGTCCGGGATACAACGCCCTTGCATGATGCACCGCAGGTTGCGGGATACTTCGAAGCCAGGTGTTGAACACCTGTCGATCTAGTGCAAGCTATACTTCCACCCACCTCACTGCAAGCTTGGGAGCCTTGGTGATTTCTTCAGCGAGATGAAATCCTGAATCCCAAATCTCTGACCCGAATCTTACATCCCAAGATATCCCAAGTCCCAATGCATGAATCCTCTCTCTATCACACCTGCAATGAAACTAGTTTAGCCATACCATCATGTAATGTGTAGAATTTGATGCTCCTAGGAAAGGATAGACCTTGGACCTTGGACAGACCCAACAACTGCCGACCAGATCGAATGAAGCACAGGCATTCAACCTTTCGTTCTCGGCCTCCGAACCGTCCCATGTAATTACATCCAAATACAAATGGTTCGGGGATGTTCGGGGTGTCCTTTGCGGGGTGACCTTGTTTCTCCCATGACCATAAAGACCCTGAAGACTCATCCCAGGCGCAGATCCTCACTCGCGAGTGCTGGCGCTCGGGCGACGCTGACCCCAGTGGCATCGGCGTGGTCACGGTGCGGGGTGTCCGGGGCGGTCACGCTCGGGACCGGTCGGTGCGAGATCCAAAAACATGTTTCAGGAAGAGCAGAGAGCCGTGTTTCAATGAAAAGCAACATGTTATTGGATACCATTATTTCCATATGTCCAAAAAACGCAGCTGAGTTGTTTTTGGGTTCAAAAGCCTTCCAAAAAAAGCTCGGTCGATGTTGAACAAGTACCAGCTCCCGATTTGAGCGTTGAACCGTTGAGACGGAGACGGTTGGCTCAACATGAAATGGGTGGTTCCATGTTCTGTGGAGTTCTGTCGAGCGATGACCGTTGACGCACGGTGCCGAAGGTGTGCATCGTGCCGAAGGTGGCGGCCGAGGAGTACGGGAACGAGCTGGGCCGGAACGGTGCTGGGACCGAGTGACGGACAAAGAGGGGAAAGGGGGAGTAAGTCGGGTCGGTTTTTTTGGACACCAAGTTGCTCAAAAGATCCTGATAGCATGTGATAGCTATCCAATCATTCATTTATGCTTGGTGGCATAGGGGACTGTTGTTTCAGTCAGAGCCGCCCAGAACCTTGTCACCCAGCCCAGGATGGTAAAGAACCAGGTGCCACTTTGCCTGACAAAATCTGACAGAAAGAAAACCGCAATATACAGTACCAATTTGTATCAACTTGCTAGAGTCATATGTACAAATCTGGGGGTTCTCAGTTCTCATGGTGAACATGTAAGTATGCAAAAGAACTTGTCCATCAACAGCACGGGAGTTGTTCTTTGATGTTTTGCTTCACTTGAGATTTGATTTAGTTTCCACATACGCTAAGATAGTTCTCCGATGTGTTTTGGTTGAAGCAAGTTGAAGCATTTCCCAAAAATAGCATCTCCCAGCATTTCTTTTTCGCAGAAGTGTTTCCCGCGGCAAGAGAGTTGTGGGACAAGAGTCAGCTACTCCAATGACAATATCATGAGGCTCTACGGTTGAATTGAAGCCTTCAACGATTTCATTTCAGACGCGGATCTTTAAAAGGTCACCTCAGCGGCTTCAAAGCTTCAAAAAGACTTACCTTTGAGCCAGATCCTTTTTCCCAGGCATTCAAGCCAGTGTCGTCCCCGACAGCTTCTTCAAGGGAGGGCCGAGTGGCCATTGACTGCGAGACTGCGACTGGTTGCAGCGGTTTAGCTCAGCTTTTTCTTGTTTGTTTTTGAGAATAGTTATATACAAGAGGAAAATAGATGAGGTGGCTTCTGGATGTTTCTTGCTTTTTGAGTGTTTTTGTTTTGAGGTGATCTTGGCAGAACGATTGAAATTACATGACATCACAAAAAGTAACATAAAGTTTAAAATTGAAGTCCATAATATACGTATACATAATTATATTATATTATACTATACTATAGTATATTATATTATACTATACTATATTATATTACATTGTATGTTTAAGTTATATAAGTTATATAAGAATTTAATTAATAAATAGTATATTATATTATATTATATTAATATAAATGATTCTATATGAAACTACTTGACGTTGTTGAGTTCCTAAGCTATGCTCTTAAGGCGGTTTTGATTTCTTTTAAGAATGGGTGGTTCGTTGTATTAGCATTACGTCGCAAGCCAGCCTAACAATTTCGGTATAAAATGCTCTATGGTCCTGGTCTATAAAAGAGTTTAATAGTAAGAAATCTAATCTTCGTATTTACTACCTAAATGCAGGATCCTGGATTTTTAGGCGTTTTTAGGCCTTATTACCGCCCACAGTTAATGCTATGACGTGGCTTCTTGCGATTTGGGTAGCGCTTCTTCTTAGCGCTTTTGCTGAGCTGCGGGTCAAGCGTGTTAAGCCGCGTAGTTTGGCTTAATTCGGAAGGAGAGGTCGAGGCAAACGATGAATTGTAGACATGTCACAAGCGGTTTGTTATATTGTTCGTGATCGAAAACCCTGTGCAAGGAGTTTTATATAAAATTGCCTTTTAGTGTTGTTAAAACCATCCGCGAAAGATTCGCGATGAGGTGCGCGAAAGTATAATGTGTTTTTCCGCGAAAGATTTATCGAAGGTTATATGTTTTCTTTTCCACCGACCGATAAATATTAGAAATACAAGGCAATCCTCCGGTAGAGTCGGTGGGCGGAAGTGTCCCCGCATATCCCCATTGAAGCCTCAACATTTCCGTGCCTAGTCCTGGTACTGCGTAAAGAATTTTCCGATTCTTGTTTCCACTCTCGCAGACTAGTAACCTGAGTAGGTACAGCCTTGATAGTGAGGCAACGACCCGCAGTTGCTCTGACGGGCTGTGCAGATGTTTGTAATTGTTACGCCTTCCCGGCAAATGATCAGTGAATTTTCGCAAAAGATCCGCGAAAGCTTCGCGAATGTGCCGCTAAAGTCCAGGTTCCTAGCTCGAGACCCCCTAGCATTCCCTAAGCTGCATTACCCTATGTTGGTAGCTGGTACGAGGATTGGATTGAGTTGTGCCTAATTCTATTTGAGCTGTCGCACAGATGCTGCAAGTGACCCTGAGTAGCTGTGGAAACTCTCAACCTTCTGCTGGCGGCATGCTACAGGATGTTTGTTCCTATTTTGTGATACTATGAATAGCCCCGGCTCATGTTAGGTAGACATGGTTGTAGGACCATGCTTCGCGACGAGGCCGCGAAAGATCCGCGGAAAGTATTTTTTCGCGAAGAATTGCCATTCCAGGATGAAAGAATATTGATCAACCAACATATATGTATGGTATATCATAGGGACCCTAATGGCTGTTGGTATGTGCATTTGCCACTTGACTGGGGTTCATCATTGTGATCGAGCAACTGACTGCTACGTTCTCTACAAGAAAAAGTGTTTTCCCTTGAATCACAACTACATGAGAAATAGATTTCATAAAAGACAGAGGGCGTCCCCAACATATCTGCTATTTTTAAAGAACTGCCACACCACCTGACTCTTGGATTTGTCACAGAGCATACCGCACGATTCGTGGCGTTGCTCCCCTTTTTGAGGCCCCACGCCCGCATTGGCCAATCTATCAGATGTGCGACAACTGCAAGAGGTCCAATAACGAAGAGAGACGGAGAGAGATGCTGGTTTACTGATAGGTTCTATCGGATAAGTATCAGCTGGGTGTGCATGGGTGTGCGTCATATCTTGCAATATGTTTGGTACATGAATTTACCACCTCCTCAGGGGTTGAATCCAGCGAAACAACAATCAATTCGCAGTTGAGATGAAACTAGCCAATACAAGTAAAACTTAAAACTGCTAAGACAGCGAACAGTCGGCCAACACTCAGTGGATATTGCAAATGTTCGCATCTTGGAAGGACTGTGAATCGATCAGCTGGGCAGATCTTTGTGAACGTCAGCTGAGTTCTGGTGGATGCTTTCAGCTCCAGCGACTTGGTTGCGGCAGGGAGAAATGCGGTGAGGTCTCCTTTGTCAAATCACATTGACCACTTGTTGATCAGAAACAATGTTTGGATGTTTTACCGCATGTCAGCCTGGTTCTGTCTTAGTTGAGCGGTTCCTGTTCGGTACACTTGGCATCAGTTGGCCTGCAGAGAATGGTTGGTTCTGTTGACTGTAGGCCAGTCAGGCCAGCCACACTGGCAATTGTTCCTTGTCATCTCACATTCAAGAACGCCACACGGATTGTTGCCACTTCGCAAGCCCCAGATGCCACAGGTATTTGTTTGCGGGAAGTTGTTCCATGAGCTATTTTCAACTATTGATCCACCACACCACTGAGGCCGGGCATACCGCCTGCGGGCTGCCTGCTGCGGGGACCCACTTTTGCGGCGCCAGCGCAGCTGCAGGGAGCAGTGCAGGGCGTGGTCACGACGTGTGGGACGAGCGGGGAGCTACGCATCACGGGGTGCCTTTGCTGTAGAGAGGTTACACATGGCTGTGGATCAATATCTACCTCCCCCAAAATATAGACTCATTGAAATCATCATCAAATTGGAACACCACCTGTTTGTTAAGGAAAATTATCACCTGGACATCACCTGACCGCCATTCTGCGGAGTTCCCATCCTTTCATCTTGAGAAAAGCCACATATCCGCATGTGTTCTTGGGAAAAGCCCCGTTGGTAGCGTCCTTGCTCCGTTCGTAGCGATGCCCTTTGTTCCTAGAATCGGTCGTTCCTCGGAGCTGGAATCGTTCAGATGCTGTCAGCTTTCAGGTGCTGTCCTCACTGCTCCCTGTGTGTTGTTGTATTTCCGATTCTCTTCCCAAGATTCAACGAACAAGTGTGTGTGTGTGTCACCCCCTGTATCTAAGGGTTCCACCTTTGTAACTAAGAGTTTTGAATGCAGGGGGCCATCCCCCTCCCCAGTGGCGGATGGCCAACGAAGAGGCCACTGGGGGGGGCTGCAAACGTACCTGCCGAACTGTTGTACAAGCTGTCACTCCACTCTTTCTTTGTTTATTTCCATGGTGGTTCATGCTACTTCCCCTAAACCCTTTCCCTCGCCGCTCGCGCGCGTCGTCGTCGCACCACTGCAGATGAGAAACCTCAATGTTAAAACACCTTCAAGTCTTTGGACCTTTCACCATGCCGTTCCATCGCCTTCCTTCCCATCGTGGGCTCGCGCGCGTCGTCATCGCACCATTGCAGATGAGAAACCTCAATGTTAAACCACCTTCAAGTCTTTGGACCTTTCACCATGCCGTTCCATCGCCTTCCTTCCCATCGTGGGCTCGCGCGCGTCGTCGTCGCACCACTGCAGATGAGAAACCTCAATGTTAAAACACCTTCAAGTCTTTGGACCTTTCACCATGCTGTTCCACCGCCATCCTTCCCAGCGTGGGAACTGAGTTACTGTAACTGAATACAATTGTCGAAGTGTGTTTCGCTCAGCCGTCCCACTCGGGTGCTGAGTGTGATCCCCGTCATTGGGGCGCTGTCTCATCGTGAAAGCACTAACGGACCTCACCACTTTTCACAGGAACTCCACTGGAAGTCACCGACGCAACCACTGAATTAACTGCCACAACGGCCGCCGGGCCTTACCACGGGAACTGACAGTTTCGAAACGCTTGCAACGGCTAAGTATTCACATGTGCATGTGCTGCTAAGTATTCACAGGCCGGACGAATTAATCGTGCATTTTCCCCTCCATACCCCTGGGCCTCCGTTGCTACCCCACCCACTACTCGGGAAACAGAAGGAAATCGCACTCAACACACTTGTGTGTTGGTGCCTTTCCTTCTGTTTCTCCTAGCCTATTGCTAGCTACCCGGGCGGTCTAAGACAAATGCCCCGCTCGCGCTCTACTTTCATTTAACTAAGTGGGCCTCGTAACTACCCCTATCTTTCTTTCTTGCCCTCTTAGTCTGCTTTTGTTTTGTTTGCTTTTTCTGTCTTTCTAAGGCTTTTTAGGTGCCTATTAGTTTTTCACAGCGCCAATATTGGCGCTTTCTGTACAAAGTTCCACCTTTAACGTTCTACACACTTGCGCCGGAATCAGCGGTTTGTGTGTGTCACCCCCTGTATCTAAGGGTTCCACCTTTGTAACTAAGAGTTTTGAATGCAGGGGGCCATCCCCTCCCCAGTGGCGGATGGCCAACGAAGAGGCCACTGGGGGGGACTGCAAACGTACCTGCCGAACTGTTGTACAAGCTGTCACTCCACTCTTTCTTTGCTTGTTTCCATGGTGGTTCATGCTACTTCCCCTAAACCCTTTCCCTCGCCGCTCGCGCGCGTCGTCGTCGCACCACTGCAGATGAGAAACCTCAATGTTATCCCACCTTCTCGTCTTTGGACCTTTCACCATGCTGTTCCACCGCCATCCTTCCCTGCGTGAGAACTGAGTTCACTGAATACAATTGTCGAAGTGTGTGGTTTTTGTTTTTTCCGGATACTGTGCATTAAATGGGGAGGTCTTATGCGTTGAATAATGTTGCTCTCGCAACCAAAGCACGAATTGATACCACCTGTCCTTATTTAAGCAGCAGCAAAATGCAGCAAACAATGCAAAATTGCTTACAAGTCCAACCTGATGGGCTTCATGTTGGTTATTTACTGTATTTGGTTTTCAACTTCCATTTTGTCACAGCTCACGGAGCAACGTTGCAAACGCTGGGGGATCACCGACATGCCCAGCCAAGGCAGATTCAGATGATTTCACTCCGCCTTGAAGCTGAGATCCTTGTAATGAATGAACTCATCTCACAGAGTGTCACAAAAAACCTGGAACATGCGGGAGTAGTCTAATGTATGGGCTAAGAGTGTTGTGTGTTCAATGTGCGCATTCCATGTGTTCACTACCAATTGAGATTGGGCTTAAATTGAACGCATGTGGAAGCTTTGTCCAGAAACAGAGGAAAACACAATGCATTCCTTTTGCATTTCGGAGTGGTCCTAGACTTAGACGACTTGAGCATACTTGAGCTATTTAACCCGAGGAGCATGATCTTTGAAGATGCTCAAGTGGAAGCGTGGCATGAAACTCCAGATCTTTCCATCCACTTGGGTGGCGCATTTTACAGCAAGGGGCCGTTCCAATTGACCAGATCGAATCTAACAGCTCCTCGGACTCGCTCTCGGACGACCTGGTTGGTGGTTTCAACGATGTTCTTCTTTAAACCTTGACCTGGCATGATTCATCCATGTTAATCTCGACGCTCTCTCTTCAAGTGGGTTGAAACTACAAACCGGACATTACTATTGGGTTTCACTGCGTGACCAGTGATAGCAGCGAAGTTTCAGCCAGTGTGCACGTCGCGTTCCTTGAGGTCAACTCCACTGGAGCAGTGAATGGGGGTGCCCTTGCAGCAGGGGACCTGATTCTGGGCAAAAGGGATGTGGTGGACCCACAGAGCGCACCGAGACCGACAGATGTCGATGGTCCAGAGATGTCAAAAGGCAAGACAGTTGTTCTCACTATAATATATATATATATATATGTATACATAGTTATATATATATGGAAAACACATCCATGTAGCTCTGACAAACCATGACATGTGGAGAAGTGACTCCCCTTCAATCATGTGTTTCACATCTAACTAACTACTGTATGTATTGCCTATATATAGTTTGTTTTTGTCCCAGTGCGGATTGCTCATTTCGATTCATGTTGAGAATCGGTGCGGAGGACTTTAATTTCATCAAGCCTTCGAGTGCTGAATGCTGCAGCGGCCAAGTCTGGCGGGGGCTTTTACGGAGAGGGCACATTGAGACTTGGAGCGACCAGAGGTGAAATGCGGCCAGGGGCGGTTGTGTTGTGTTCGCACATGCCAGGCATATTCAGGCCCATTGATGTTGCTGCACTTTGGAGACAAAGTCAAAACATGAAGACAAGCAATCTAAGATGGCTTCTGCCTGCAATACTCTGCCAGAACAACAGAATACTCACAGGTGTTTCACAAGACAACTCTTTCGATGCGCACTGTGGGCTGGCTGCCTCAGGAGACTACGTCAACTCTCCAAAATCCTCGTTGAGAATGTTTCCGCACAGAAGGGTGCCGGTGCTGGCTTCTTTTTGGATGGCGATGCTGACATTTCAGTGCGGAACTCAGGGTTTTCGACCCACATCTAAATTTGCGTGAAATATCTCTCGCAACGAGTTATTGTGTATGTCGGAACTTTCTCAGTGACGGTTACTTTGATCCAGTGGAAGGACACAGATAGTTTCTTTGAGACACGCTCACAATAACTTAAAGTTGTATATTGATGTTGGGAGACTCTTTGGGAGAACTGCGCCGGATACAAAGTCTGTAGAGCATGCCAGGACAGCGGGCTGATTGACATTAAGAATGCCAGATCTGCCAAGAACGGTGGTGGTTTCTCGGCCAAGCTCGTCCAGTTGACAAACCATTCAACGGTCAGCATTCAGAATGCTACATCTGCAAAGTTAGGTGGAGGTTTCGTTGCATATGACGAGGTTGTGATTGCTGAAATGTCGAACGTAAACATTTCTGACGCAGTAGCAGAACAAGGTGGAGGCTTCCAAGTCAACCAGCGTCTGCGGGTCATGAGCAAGTCAACGCTCAACCTTCAAAATGTGAAAGCTGGCACAAATGGAGGAGGGTTGTACGCCCTTGGAGACGTTGACATAGCTGGAGGCTCGACAGTGAACATCTCCAACGGCCAGGCAGTGTTTGGAGATGGAGGAGGCTTTCAGGCAGGATATGAACTGAACGTCTCCAATGGCTCTACCCTCATCATTCTGAATGCAACAGCAGGACGGTT